>JAGFNQ010005038.1:0-47251 GCA_024364735.1 Boesenbergia rotunda | reverse complement strand
AGAGTTTCAAGATTATCTTAGGGACAATGAGATATTGTCTCAATGGACTCCGCCATATACACCACAGCATAATGGTGTATCTGAGAGGCGTAACCGAACCTTGATGGACATTGTTAGATCTATGATGAATCATACAACTCTTCCAAAATCCTTTTGGGCTATGCGCTTAAGACAACTGTTTACTTACTAAACAGAGTCCCGACCAAAGTAGTCTCTACTACTCCATATGAGACGTGGAATAGTAAGAAACCTCATCTCACCTAAAGATATGGGGTTTTCCTGCTTATGTAAAGCAGACTGTATCAGACAAATTGGATGCTAAGTCTGATAAATGTCTATTTATTGGATATCCTAAGGAAACGAAAGGTTACCAATTCTATCATCCCTTGGAACAAAAGGTGTTTGTTTCAAAGCATGCTGTATTTCTAGAAAAAGAATTTCTTTTACAAGAAAACAGTGGGAGTAGCATTTAACTTGAAGAAGTTCAAGAAACTCCAATAGACATTACAGAGACACCTAGTCTAGACCCACAACCAATAACTCATAATGATGAGCTATCAGTTGAACCTAAAACAACACCACTTCTTCGTAGGTCTGATAGGACACGCAATATTCCAGAGAGATACGGATTTCTCATAAGTGAATCGAACGACGTGTTACTCATTAACGATGACGAACCTATCAGTTATGAAGATGTTCTAAAAAATTCAGAAAGGGATAAATGGCTTGAAGCCATGAAGTCAGAAATGGATTCCATGTACAAAAATCAAGTATGAGACTTGGTTAACCCACCTGAAGGGATTAAGCCCATAGGGTGCAAGTGGGTTTTCAAGAAGAAAACTGACATGGAAGGTAATGTTGTTACCTTTAAGGCTAGATTAGTGGTAAAAGATATCGTCAGAAACAAGGAATTGATTATGACGAAACCTATTCGCCAGTAGCTATGCTTAAATCCATTCGGATGCTCCTGGCCATAGCAGCTCATTATGATTATGAGATATGACAAATGGATGTGAAAACAACTTTCCTTAATGGAAACCTGCTTGAGGATGTATACATGATCCAACCTGAAGGTTTCACATCGGTTAATAAAACCAAAGTATGCAAGCTTCGACGATCCATATATGGACTAAAGCAAGCATCCAGGAGCTGGAACATCCGTTTTGATGAGACAATCAAAGAGTTTGATTTCTCACAAAATCCTGACGAACCTTGTGTGCACAAGAAGGTTAGTGGGAGTGCAGTCGTATTCCTAATGTTATATGTCAATGACATATTACTTATAGGAAACGATATATCAGTCTTACAGTCAGTTAAAATTTGGTTGTCCAAAATTTTCTCCATGAAAGACCTAGGAGAAGCAACCTATATCCTTAGGATTAGAATCTATAGAGATAGATCAAAACGGTTGCTTGGTCTTTCGCAGTCTACATATATAGACCGAGTGCTAGAAAGGTTTAGAATGTCAGAATCCAAGAAAGGTTACCTTCCCATCAGGCATGGGATCAACCTTTCGAAGTCTATGTGTCCGCGCACAGAAGACGAGAGGATTTGCATGAATAAGATTCCTTATGCATCCGCGATAGGATCTATCATGTATGCTATGTTATGTACTAGGCCCGATGTATCGTATGCTCTGAGCGTCACAAGCAGATACCAGTTTGATCCAGGAATGGATCATTGGGCGGCTGTCAAGATAATCCTCAAGTACTTAAGAAACACTAAGGATGTGTTCCTAATATATGGAGAAGGTGATATGGTAATACGTGGGTATACAGATGCCAGTTTCCAGACAGATAAGGATGAGTCCAAATCTCAGTCCGGATACGTATTTATTTTGAATGGAGGTGTAATAAGTTGGAAGAGTTCCAAGCAAGACACCGTAGCGGATTCTACCACGGAAGCGGAATATATTGCAGCTTCAGAAGCAGCAAAGGAAGCAGTCTGGATCAAGAAGTTTGTCTCAAAACTTGGTGTGGTTCTAACTATTGATGAAGCAATACCAGTTTACTACGACAACAATGGAGCTATTGCACAAGCGAAGGAACTAAGGTCTCATCAGCGATCCAAACATGTGCTTCGCCGCTATCATCTGATCAGAGAGATTATAAGTAGGAATGATGTACAAATTGAGAAAATTCCCACTGAAAGGAATTTAGCGGATCCTTTAACTAAGGCCTTGCCTCAAAGCGAGTTTGAGGGTCATGTTAGAGCCTGTGGTATTGGGTACCGTAGCGATTGGCATTAGGCCAAGTGGGAGTTTGTTAGTGATATGAGAGAAGTGTCCTAAGGCAATCGCCTTATGATTGTAATCATTTATTTTAATAAATGAATATTCACTATTTGAGTATACATGTTTGTGTATTTGATTGAGATCTTAAACTCATTTACTGAATGTCCACAATACAATTCACAGCATGAGAGAATTTGTGATGAATTCACAACTAGTGATTATCTCTACATGTGCAATTGTGAAGTATTGAAATTGTCCATAGTCGATGAATTGATAAATACGGACACTATCAATTCTGTTGAGACTAGCATGAGTTATTCTCTAATCAGCTGATTCTCACTGGCTGGTGACATTGAGATGTCTGGAGATAAACATGAATGCTAGTTAAGGGAACTAGTTCATTGGAGTGACTGGCTGTAAAACTTCATATGGTAGTCTATATATAGATATGTCAGTGAAGTTCTTACTGCAGCTTAAGTGCGATGTTCCTTTGACTTGCGGTGTTCAAGTCATTTTGGTCATGGATACTTATACTTTGACATCTTAAGCAAGCATCTCCAAGGAGGTGTGGACCCAGGATGATTGGGTATAAGCTGAAGTGCCCGAAGATGTTTGAACAACCTACAAAGGATTCACCACTCCTTGTGAGGAGATGTATACCCGAGGCCTATCGTCGGATTGTTACTCGAAGCCTCTGGCCAGAGCATGACATGTTCAGAGTATGAATCTCTTAAATACATGAGAGTAATTAGAATCCGTAGGACGAGAAAACGTTACTTGGGCTAGGTGTGACGTAGTCAGCCTAGTGGGGACTGACACACATAGACCATGTCCTGAACCAAGTGGGTATAAGATGGTGAAGGGAATGGGGCACGATTCATTATAGTTGCTGAAACGTTTCAGAATTATTTTTGAGGTCAACCGTTGATCTTTCGATTAATTGGGGATCATGATGTACTACTAGGTGCCACTCATGATCGTTCTATAATTGATTAATTATTGACGACCAACATAAATTGAAAGCCTATTTAGTCACACGTACTACGAGTAATCCGAGGGATTTAAAACGAGTTGAAAATTGGATTTTCCAATCAAGAGATATTAAGTTTGGTTGAGCCAAACGATAAGTCGAATCTGAATTTTTCAGAGACGCATCAGAAGCATAAAATGACTAAGTTTTTTGAAGACTTAATAGATGAATTAAATAAGTTTAATTCATTGGGGCTTGGCTTGGATGGGCCGGCCAAAGAGGGCCTCCATCCTCTTTGCTTGGCCGGCCACAACAAAGGGAGAGAACCAAGTTTTGGTTTAATTTATAAAATAAACCAAGTGTGGTTTGTTTTATAAAATTATGGATGATATAAATTTTTATATAATAAACCAAGGTTTGGTTTATTTTTCATAGAAATTAAAATGAACCATGGATTGGTTTATTTTATAAAATCAATCATGGATTGATTTACCATGATAAGGAAATTTATTCCATAAGAGAGAAGAGACTTGATTGATTTTTTATCATGAATTAAAATATGATTTTAACCATGATATAAAATCAAACTTGGCATGATGGAATAAGTTATTCCATATTTGAGAGGCTTGATGGTTGAGAGGCCACTATATAAAGGACCCAAGGCAAGGCTTGGGTAATAATCATAGAGATGAAGGCATAGGCTCTCTCCCTCTCTTTCTCTCCTTCTCTTTTCCTCTTCTTACCTTGCGCCAACCAGCCCCAAGAAGGAGCACCAGCCGACCATCCTTTTGTGGTTAGTCTTCCTACTTCTCTCTTGGTTTTTCTTGTCGTGTTCTCGGAGAATCTAGTAGTTCTCGAGAACACGAAACTCGTGGCTTTGCGAAGTCATCCCGAAGATACTCGGCGTGGACGCGAATAGAGGCGGAGCTTCCAAGGGATGCTTACGATTGGATCTCGTCCCTTCCTTCGAGTTACGCGAGGTAATACGTAAATTAGTTTATATTTCTGTAAAATTTTAAATATATGATCATGTCTACACAAGATAAAATTGCATGCTTAGATGTGTGGTTAAATGATTTAGAGAAATTATTTATGCTAAACCTTCCGCTGCACGTAATTAATTTTAAAATTACAAACCCGCATCCATGTCAACATGCACCCGGTCCCAACAAAATAGACCCTACACTATTTCTATATAGAAATGGTGAAAATATTTTTGTAGCCCAAGTATATGTCGATGACATAATTTGTGACTCCAACAACAGGGCTATTTGAATGAGTTCATTGAGCACATGGAGAGTGAGTTTGAGATAAGTCTGGTAGGAGAATTGACTTTCTTCCTTGGACTTGAAATCAAACAAACAAGAGATGGAATTCATGTACATCAATCCAAATACACTCAAGAGATGCTCAAGATATTCAATATGAGTGACTCAAAGGAGGTAATCACCATGGCGACTAACACGTGATTAGATAATGATGAAAGTGGGAAGCCAATTGATTTGACCCAATATAGAAGCCTGATAGGTAGTTTGCTGTACCTCACAGCGAGTCTTTCGGACGTTCTTTTTGCTGTGGGTATGTGTGCTAGGTACCAAATATGTGCCAAGGAATCTCACTTAATTGTTGTTAAGAGGATTGAGATACCTTAAGGGCACTATTGGAGTTGGTCTATGGTACCCCCGTACAGAGTCTTTTAATTTGATAGGCTATACCGATTCCGACTATGCTAGGTGCAAGTTGGATCGGAAAAGCACAAGTGGGGGTTGCCAATTCTTAGGATCATTTTTGGTGAGTTGGTCAAGTCGGAAGCAACATTGTGTAGCTCTCTCCACAATCGAGACGGAGTATATTGCCATGGGGGAGAGTGTATCATAATTGTTGTGGATGATACACACCTTAGAGGACTATGGATTATCTTACAAGGGTGTGCAAGTGTTGTGTGACAACATAAGCACCATAAACCTTACAAAAAATTCAGTTCACCATTCAAGGACCAAACACATTGAAGTGCGTCATCACTTCATTAGAGATCATGTTGCTAGGAGAGATATTGTACTCTTACATGTTGAGTCAAAATCTAATCTAGCGGACATTTTCACCAAACCACTCCTCGAAAGTGAATTTAGCTTTTTAAGGAGGGAGGTGGGGATGTGTCGTGCACAATAGGATCATGGTAAAAACCCTTCACGGTCATTCCTAATTGTTGGGCAACTTGGGGTCATCTCACACAAACTATAAGGTCTAACAAAATATTTTTGTATTGCTAGAAATGGGGTGAGATGTTAGGATCAACCAAATTATTCAAAGTGTATAATATCCATTAAATAATGAGGTTGAAGAGATAATGATCATTAATTTGACCAAGTATGGGGAAAATCAATGCATAATACATGTGTATTTGATTCCAAGAATGTACTTGGACATTCCGATCAAGTAAAATTGGTTGGAGCATTGTTTTTTATACAAACTTGATATAAACTTGATACGAACTAGTTTCGGATTTTAAATCCATAAGGAAACGACCTTTCACTTGATTCAAGGAGTTGAAGCGATTTCAAACACTTATCTGGAGTTTCTGGAACGATTTTAGGACTCTGACCTGGAACGTATTATAGTTTCAAAAATTCTTCTGAAATCTGATCGGTCCATAGACCGATCAGAAATCTCTCTGTATCAAATAGCAACTAACCTGAACGGTCCGCAGACCAATCAGGATACTCGTTGATCGGTCTAGCAGACCAATCATGCCTTTCCTTGATTAGTCAAAGAGACCGATCAAGCTCTTTCTGATCGGTCAAGAGACCTCCTGATCGGTCCGGATACACTTTGATCGGATGACCGTCCGATCCACTGCATTCAATCAGGTTGGTGGATGATAAGCACGTGTGTCGTACCACGAGTATCAAATACAATTTAATTATCGAACTCCTCTATACTAATGTAGCATAGAGTAACTCGAGTCGTCTCCCAACGAATGTAGTTGGTACATGATAATTCTCAGGATAGTATTTTATTGCTTTTGGGTTTTGGATATGAACTGGGTTTTGGGTTTGAACGTTAATACTAAGAAAAGAAATGACAAAGCAGGTATGAAGTCTAGCCTAATTAAGGAAAGACAGTGCAGGTAATGAAATCTAATTTAGCCTGACTACAATTGCGGTAAAGAAAAGAACAACTTGAAATTAAGCATTGACAACACTAAACATGGAACAAAACTTACAGCATTAAAGAATTCTAACCCAACCTAGCTTAATTGCATGTAGTTGAAGACGTAAAACCTAAAACAATAGGAAGAGCAATACAAAACATGAGTTAAGCAACTAGGAACATCATAATTGAAAGAAATTATTCTAACAGGAATTTGACCAAACACCTCATATGCATGATTGAAATTGATTCAAGCAAGTGCAATTTGAATAGGAGAAGATCCATCTAATACAAACATTTAACTATCAATCACAGACTCTCATCAATTAACTCAAAACAACACAAATATCAACACAATCAACACGTGAATACAAACACTTAATAACCAATTAATGTGGAATAGAATTTGCTGAAGGAGCTGCTGGAAGGCAAAGCTGTGAAGAAGAATTCAAATTGCTGGAAATGCAAGAAGAACTGCTACTCGGCCTTGTCCCTGTGAAGAAAAAACTGAATTGCTGATAAAGCATTCTGGACAGAAGGTGAAGCTGGAAGGTTCTAAAAAGAAGATGCTATGAATGAAATAAGTTGTGAAAAACTACTGTCGGAATTGAGGAATTGCTGCTGCTGGGAATAGAAGAACTGTGAAGAAGCTGCCGGATGAACTTGAGATGAAGGATTGCTATAAAGAAACAAACTCCTATAAAGGAAAGCTATGCAAAAAGAAACTGCGGGGATTAAAACTGTGAAGGAACTGTGACGGAAGAAATTGCTGAAGGAAAAGCTGCGATACTGCGTTCGGCTAGGGTTCCCTGAACCCTAGCTCGTGCGACCAGCGGCGTTGAGGATGACTAGGGTTGGAACCCCTAACCCTAGCTGTGGTTGGCGTCTAGATGGAGGAGAGTGGATGGAAGCTTTGATCGAGTCGGGAACCCCTCAAACTCGAGAGAAAGCTGTCGGTCGGCGGCGATGAAGTGGAATACCGCCGGCGGTGAAGGTAGAGAAGATGGATTGAGATGGGAACCCCTTGTCTGCAACCGCTTCTCCCCGATCGCCCTCGCCTTTGTGGAGAAGATGACTTCGAGAGGATCCGTGCATTAGCTTCGTGTGTCCCTTTTGTTTGGCTCGGCTTCAGCGGTTGGGTTAGTCCAGTCAAGCCAGCTTTAACTTTGGTCCAGCTCACCAAGCCAGCACTCGAGTTCAGCCCGACATTTGGTGGTTCGGTCCAGTAGCTCACAGCTCAGCTTGAGTTCATCCCACTGGAGTTCGGTCCAGCTTGAGTTCAGCTTTGGTCTTGGTTCAGCTTTGGTTCAATCCTGGGTTCAGTTAACCCAGCTCAGCCCAACAGCACAGCAGTTGGGTTCAGTCAGCTTCAGCAAATGGGTTCAACCACAGCTCAGTCCATCACTTGGTTCAGTCCAGTCAACCAAGCCAGAGTTGTGTTGGGACCTGGGTTCGGTTCAGCCCAGCCAAGCATTTGAGTTAACCCAGCTTTTGGGTTCAGCAGTAGGATGGAAGCAACAGACGGCTAAGATCAATCTGACTTCATCCAACGGTCGAATCTCATCCGATCTGATCCAAAATTTGATGATGTTGATCAAGGGTCAGGATCTGCCTATCCCAGCTCGGATTAACCAGATCAGTGGCGGATGGTCCAGATCTTTCGTTTTCTTGAATGGATGGTCTAGAACATCTTGAGTTTGATCCAACGGTCAGATTACTTCTGATTTGGCTGAAATTTTCAGATCTTTATCTCTGGTCATGATTGATTCTATCTTGGACTCGGATCGACTAGAAGTTGACCGATGGCTCAGATCTAGCCGTTCTCTGGAATGGACGGCTCCTATTAATCCGATGCTTGATCCTTTTGATCTGGATCCAATACTGACTCAAGTCTGACCCAATTTGATCTAGGTCCATGATTAATTGAAGCCTACAAAATGATATTCAAATTTAGTGCCAAAAATATCCCAAATATACAAAGATTAGAATTAAAAGCCAAAATGAAGGGAATACATGAAACCTAATAAAATTGCAAACTTAAGCATATAAAATGTGGATCAAATATGGATTTTAGAGCAAAAAATAATCAATAAAATGATGGTTATCAAACTCCCCCACACTTATTCTTGCACGTCTCGGGCAAGTAAACAAAACTAAAAGAAAACAACATATCTCCCAAACATTATATCCCCTATCAATATTTTAAGAAATAATAAAAGAAAGTTACTTAGGATCATCAAGTCTCAAGCATCCATGTATTTATGGTTCCAAATCTCACATAAGTCAAAAACATGGTAATTTCATTAACTTGAATGAACTAAGCATGACTAAATCCTCACAAGATGGATATATACACTGATGCTCGCAAAAATAATAGATATGGAAGTGGAATTCTCTCAAAATATTCATGACATTGCACTACCATATGCTTGCTTATCTTCTACTTCTCCACTACTATAACATAAGTACATAAATCAAGAGGGTTTTTCAATGAATAATAATGAAACCAAGTGCTACAAGAAAACAAGAATGGTAGATAACAAAAAAGATCATAGAGAGCATGAAAGAAGATTAAAGAGAATATGAGAGCATTGGGGTAATTAACATGGTGTATACAATCAAACAATAGGCCAAAATGAATAACTCAATCAAACCTCAACACTCAAAATGCTCCTTACACATTCTCAATACAATAC
This sequence comes from Boesenbergia rotunda, assembly GCA_024364735.1. Taxonomy (NCBI): domain Eukaryota; kingdom Viridiplantae; phylum Streptophyta; class Magnoliopsida; order Zingiberales; family Zingiberaceae; genus Boesenbergia; species Boesenbergia rotunda. Next base: position 38,202 of record JAGFNQ010005038.1, on the reverse strand, counting down.
ACTTCAACTACTTACAACATCTCTCAAAATGCATGTAATGATTAACAACATAACTCTTGAATTTCTCTAAACAATAATATCAAAAGAGTACACATCAAGAAAATATTCCTTTTTTTCATCACTAACAAAATCCCGAATGCTTGAGGAATTTTTTTTAGAGAGATTTTTTTTTCATTCTTTTCTCTTTTTTTCACTTTTTTTTTTCATCTTTATTATTTTTTCCTATCTCTCTTTCTTTTTTTTAGATAGAGAGATTCTTTTTTTTTACACTAGCATCCGTCCATACACACTTGTCTCCCCCCCACTCAAAACTTGAGCATCTCGCGAAAACTACTAAATATGTATCAAAGTATGATAGCATCTAAAACTCACAATAATAGAGGCTGATAATAGAGAAATAACAATGTAACTTAACATGCAATCACCCCATGCTCTCATCGCATATTCAAGGGAAGAATAAGCTAATAAAGATATGTCAGTTAGAATGTAATGACAATGAAAAGATCTGATAAAGGAAAGACAATGAAATATGAAAGCAATAGGTGAAATGCTCAGTAGTAACAATAACAAAGGAGAGGGAAACTAAGAGTTCAACAAGAAGAGTTGCCTCCATCATATTCATGTAAGCTTATGCTATTATAATTTCAAAAAGAATCAAAGCAAGTTCTAGAGTGTCAAATATCACAAATGCTATCACACATAAGAGGATTAAGGATAGGCAAGGCAATATCCTCACTAGGTGAACAATAAAATGTCATGCTTAATCTAACAAGATAGAGTCCATCACCACAATAAATGACTAAATGCAATTAATGTCCCCAAGCATACTAAGGAAACCAAAACTCGATAATCAGACTTAACTATCTTTGATGATTCTCAAAGCATAATAAGGGAACATGTAGGGAGATAAAACTAGAAATCAAATTTATTCAAGACCAAACAAAATGCAGAATGAGGAAGCAAAACATGAATGCAAGGTATAAAAGCAAACAAACATGTGAGTATAAACATAAAGAAAAACAAGAAAAGGAAAGTAAAGGAACAAACTCCCCTTTATTTCTGGCGGTCGGAGTCTATCAAGAAACAACCTCCATCGTGATAGTGGAGGAGTAGGAGTAGCTGAGAGAGCTTCCTTCATTTGATCTATGTCATGGTGCATGTCTCCCCCACACTTGAACTTTACAGAAAAATGTTCGGGTGGCCGTAGGCGATTAAGGTACAAGATCCATGTAAGAGATGGAGTGCTATGAATTAAAGTAAGACCTTCTCCTTCCTCTTGATGCCTTTTGAAAGTTCTTCCAGGAGGTTGGAGTCTGTTCAGATGGAGCACCCACTCCATAAGTCTTCGGGACCCTACAAAACCATGTAATACCTTTTTCAAGCGTGCAGGGTAAGAAAGAAATGAAATAATATCAGTCTCTGCATGAAATGTATCCAAAAATGCATCATATCCAATAAAATCAGTTTCTGGTATCTCAATGAATTTTTCACAATTAATATCCACCAAGGGTAATTCAAGAAACTTATCACCACCAATGAAATCTATTTTGGATACCTCAATGGAATTTTCACAATTATTTTCCAACAAGAATGTATCAAGCAATGCATTACAACCACTGAAATCAATTTGAGGTACCTCCATAAGTTTTTCACACTTAACTTCAGCATAAGATATAGCAAGAGATTCATCACAATAAACAACTTCAATTTCAGGCTCTTCTAAAAAATTTCCACACTTCATATCCACAAAAGATGTATCAAAAGATTTATCATAACAAACAACATCAATTTGGGGCACTTCTAAAATTTTTTTACAATCCATATCCACAAAAGATGTATCAAGGGATTCATCATAACAAACAACATCAATTTTAGGTGCCTCTAAAATTTTTTTACAATCAATAAAATCAGTTTGAAGCACCTCTATGCAATCTTCAGAAGAAATAGGAGGAATATTTACCTGATCTTGCTGAAGAATACCTGGAGGTTCTATAAGAGTAGATGTAATTATTAGTTCCTCCTGGTAATGAGCAATCTCTTCTTCAGGTTCAGGTTCTGGTGATTCTTGGGTTCTTGTTTTCACCATGCAAGTCCCTACACTTCCATGCTGATCTTTTGAATCTTCTAATGTATCAAGAAATGTTGGTGGTCCCTGGGGCTCAGTGCAATCCCCTACACCAATAGGATCATCTCCAATGCATGCTTCCTCAACCATACCTACAACAACCAAATTAGAAAAATTAGGATCATCAACAACTATATCATCACAAAATAAAAGTATAGAATGATCCTGTAAAGTTGCCGATTGAATTCAAAACTATCACAAGCTCTACTATCAATCCCCTCCAATGCCTCTAAACCAGTAGGAATGGGTGATTCTGTAACGCCCCGAAATTTCCATATTGAAGTTCTTAAAGTCCTTAGAACTATTTAAAAATGTTTTAGAAATATTCTAGATATTTTTAGGAGTTTTTAGAATATTTTATGGAATTCTCCGAGTCCGTTTAGTATTTTTATTAAAAGAAATAAAGTTTTCGGCAAAAAGTTGCCTGGACGAGTTTTAAACCCGAGACCTCCCATGGGACCAACGACTTAAGTTGGTCGGGTTAACCAGGAGCCCCAGCAAGGGTGTGCTGAAGGAAAATAGAGAGATATTAAGTTAAGTTATAAATTAGACTTAAATACCCTAAGTATAAATAGATAATTAAAGAGAGAAATTTTATTTCCTCTCCACCAAAACCCTCTTCCTCGCCCAAACCCACGCACGCCGCCCCCTCTCTCCTCTTGGGCGAAACCACACCAAGCCCTAGGACTTTCCTCCGGTGGCCGGCCAAGGCTCTCCTCCGAGAGATTTTCCGATATTCGGGATCCCCGCGACGAGAGGAACGCGTGAGCGCGAAGAAATCTCGGAGACTCCGAGTTTCTCCGGAACCTCCGACGCCGTTCTTGGTTGTAAGTCCAAGATATCGAGGTAAGTACTGCTCACCTGCAGTAAGAGGCGGTTTTCCGCAAGTTTTTCCCGTTAGAAAGTTAAAAATGAAATTTTCCTCTAGTTTATGATTTTGCATGTAACTCTAGTTTAATCTATGCTTGTATAAGTTTAATTAAGTACCCTATATGAGGTTAGGGTCTAAGAAAAATTATGAGGAAAGAAAAGAGAAGATAAGGATAAGAAAGGAAAAGGCCAAGGCCTTAAGAAATCCCCAAAAAGTCAAGACTTGGGGATTTGGGCACACAAGGTGCTCGTTAAAATGCCAAGGCATTCAAAATAAGAAAAAGTAAGTATTTTATTTTCTAAGGTCAGTACCCGGCGTCCAAGGGCGTCGTTAAAGAAATCCAGGTGTCCAATTCCAAGGTCTTGGCCCTGGTAGACCAAGGTCTGCTCTATTAGGATTGGTGGCTCGCTACCCCAACCTTTTAGGGAACGCGCATAAGATGGTACTTACGTCTTAAGTGGATCCAAGTGAGTTATTATTTTCAAGTATATGCTTTAGCAAAGTTTTTCTAAAGTTTAAGGAAGTTTTCTAAAAGTTAAAGAAAGATTTAAAGTTAAAGAATAGCTAAAGTTTCAAGTTAAGCCAAGAAAAAGTGAGTTTGACTTATTAATGCTTGAGTATGCATGTTTTGAGTTATACATGTTTAGTGTTTCTTTTAAGCATAAAAGTATCTCATGTGATTTGACTTATTAATGCTTGAGTATGCATGTTCTGAGTTATACATGTTTAGTGTTTCTTTTAAGCATAAAAGTATCTCATGTGATTTGACTTATTAATGCTTGAGTATGCATGTTTTGAGTTATACATGTTTTAGTATTTCTTGTAAGCATAAAAGTATCTCATGTGATTTCACATTGTTTAAAAAGCATGCTTGCACATTTCGAGATTTTGTGAGCTAGATAGTACTTGCTAAGCTTTATGCTTATTAGTTGCATTTCCTCTTGCTGCAGGTAAAGGAAAAGGCAAGCAATTCTGAAGGAAGGCGACGAGGCGGTGCTGAGTGACGTGTGTGTGGTGGCTGACCTTGGAGAGGTCCTTGGGACAAGATGAATAAAAGACTTAAAGTGCACTTGTTACAGATTCTTAGTTTAAGTTAGATTACCTAGAATTTATCCAAGTATTTGCGTTTTAGATATTTTGCATGTCTTAAAACCACGAGTAAAGATTCCATGTCATTCTATTTAGTATACATGTCCTTATGATTGCACTGGATGAGTATGAGCGTGAGTAGTTTTGAATATCGATACTTTGATGGAGCTATTTGATGCATGTGCCAAGATGTTGTTAGCCTCCCTTTTGAATTAAGTTTTATTGCTTTAGATATGCTTAGAAAAGTTGCATTCATATTCCATAATGCTTTAGTAATGTTATAGAATCTTGTGTGATGAATTTAAATGGCAGGGCAAGTTCCAATAAGTATTTTTCTTACGAATTTTAGAGAAAGGAAGTGTGTCATTGTATCATGCATGACTATTAAGGTTAGAATATCATTCTTAGATAGATTTAAATACAAAAAAAAACAAAAGAAAGTTCCGCATTTTTAGTCGTGCATTAGAGTCAAGAAGTAGACAAAGTAACGGTCCGTCTAAGGTAGAGAAGGCGGGTCGCTACAGATTCTTGGGGCTCAATGCAATCCCCTACACTCTCAATCCTATCCTCTAGATCTTCTGATACATCAACCAATGATGGTGGTCCTTGGGGCTTAGTGCAATCCCCTACACCTATAGATATATTCGTTTGACTCGCCATTTGTCCAATGCTTCTTTCCATGTCTTGAAGCCTTTGTTGCCTTTGTTGCTGTTGTTGTAAAACTTGTTGTAGCATCTCCAACATTTGTTGTTGAGCCTCATTCTCACCAATATTCTCAAAGCCTCCTTGGTTAGTGGAGAACTCCTGTTGGTCTTGAAATGTAACATAAGGCTGCTGAAGACCAAGAGTAGGTTGTGCATTCTGAAATGGGAGCTGTTGGGGCTGCTCAAATGGTTGGAATGGCTGATTAAACTGCTAAAAATTGGGCTAGAATGATGGTTGAATTTGCTGAGAATTGTAGCCCTGGAAATCCTGGATCTGAGGTTGAAATTGTGGTGGTGAAAACTGAAATTGAGTGGGCTGGAAATTCTAGTTTTGTGGCTAGAAATTCTGGTTGCAAGGCTGAAATTGTTGTGGAAATTGATATGGTTGCTGAAAATTCGAATTAACTTGGTACCCTTGCTGAAAATTCTGGAATTATGGTTGAAACTGCTATGGTGGCTGATTGAAAGTTTGGTACTGCTGCAAATCTGAATAGGGTTGCTGAAATTGTTGACACGACTGCTGGTGAGGAGATGAATAAGCATTTGAAAACATTTTGAATCCATAGTCCTGTCACAAAACAAGTAAAATAGCAGCAACCGTATACAAAAGATAAAACAATCAAAAATAGAATCAAAAGATATAATTATCAAGCACCACTACATTCCCCGGCAACGGCGCCAAATTTGATAAGCACGCGTGTCGTACCGCGAGTATCAAATACAATTTAATTATCGAACTCCTATACACTAATGTAGCATAGAGTAACTCGAGTTGTCTCCCAACGAATGTAGTTGGTACATGATAATTCTCAGGATCGTATTTTATTGCTTTTGGGTTTTGGATATGAACTGAGTTTTGGGTTTGAACGTTAATACTACGAAAAGAAATGACAAAGCAGGTATGAAGTCTAGCCTAATTAAGGAAAGACAGTGCAGGTAATGAAATCTAATTTAGCCTGACTACAATTGCGGTAAAGTAAAGAACAACTTGAAATTAAGCATTGACAACACTAAACATGGAACAAAACTTACAGCATTAAAGAATTCTAACCAACCTAGCTTAATTGCATGTAATTGAAGACGTAAAACCTAAAACAATAGGAAGAGCAACACAAAACATGAGTTAAGCAACTAGGAACATCACAATTGAAAGAAATTGTTCTAACAGGAATTTGACCAAACACCTCATATGCATGATTGAAATTGATTCAAGCAAGTGCAATTTGAATAGGAGAAGATCCATCTAATACAAGCATTTAACTATCAATCACAGACTCTCATCAATTAACTCAAAACAACACAAATATCAACACAATCAACACGTGAATACAATCACTTAATAACCAATTGATGTGGAATAGAATTTGCTGAAGGAGCTGCTGGAAGGCAAAGCTGTGAAGAAGAATTCAAATTGCTGGAAATGCAAGAAGAACTGCTACTCGGCCTTGGCCCTGTGAAGAAAAAACTGAATTGCTGATAAAGCATTCTGGACAGAAGGTGAAGCTGGAAGGTGCTGAAAAGAAGATGCTATGAACGAAATAAGCTGTGAAAAACTACTGCCGGAATTGAGGAATTGCTGCTGCTGGGAATGGAAGAACTATGAAGAAGCTGCCGGATGAACTTGAGATGAAGGATTGCTGTAAAGAAACAAACTGCTGTTATGGAAAGCTATGCAAAAAGAAACTGCGGGGATTAAAACTGTGAAGAAACTATGACGGAAGAAATTGCTGAAGGAAAAGCTGCAATGCTGCGTTCGGCTAGGGTTCGGAACCCCTGAACCCTAGCTCATGCGACCGGCGGCGTTGAGGATGACTAGGGTTGGAACCCCTAACCCTAGCTGTGGTTGGCGTCTAGATGGAGGAGAGTGGATGGAAGCTTTGATCGAGTCGGGAACCCCTCAAACTCGAGAGAAAGCTGTCGGTCAGCGGCGATGAAGTGGAATACCGTCGGCGGTGAAGGTAGAGAAGATGGATTGAGACGGGAACCCCTCGTCTGCAACCGCTTCTCCCCGATCGCCCTCGCCTCTGTGGAGAAGATGACTTCGAGAGGATCCGTGCACTAGCTTCGTGTGTCCCTTTTGTTTGGCTCGGCTTCAGCGGTTGGGTCAGTCCAGTCAAGCCAGCTTCAACTTTGGTCCAGCTCACCAAGCCAGCACTCGAGTTCAGCCTGGCATTTGGTGGTTCGGTCCAGCAGCTCACAGCTCAGCTTGAGTTCAGCCCACTGGAGGTCAGTCTAGCTTGAGTTCAGCTTTGGTCTTGGTTCAGCTTTGGTTCAATCCTGGGTTCAGTTAACCCAGCTCAGCCCAACAGCACAGCAGTTGGGTTCAGTCAGCTTCAGCAAATGGGTTCAACCACAGCTCAGTCCATCACTTGGTTCAGTCCAGTCAACCAAGCCAGAGTTGTGTTGGGACCTGGGTTCGGTTCAGCCCAGCCAAGCATTTGAGTTAACCCAGCTTTTGGGTTCAACAGTAGGATGGAAGCAACAGACGACTAAGATCAATCTGACTTCATCCAACGGTCGAATCTCATCCGATCTGATCCAAAATTTGATGATGTTGATCAAGGGTCAGGATCTACCTATCCCCAGCTCGGATTAACCAGATTAGTGGCGGATGGTCAAGATCTTCCCTTTTCTTGAATGGATGGTCTAGAACATCTTGAGTTTGATCCAACGGTCAGATTACTTCTGATTTGGTTGAAATTTTCAGATCATGATCTCTGGTCATGATTGATTCTATCTTGGACTCGGATCAACCAGAAGTTGACCGATGGCTCAGATCTAGCCATTCTCTGGAATGGACGACTACTATTAATCCGATGCATGATCCTTTTGATCTGGATCCAATCCTGACTCAAGTCTGACCCAATTTGATCTAGGTCCATGATCAATTGAAGCCTACAAAATGATATTCAAATTTAGTGCCAAAAATATCCCAAATATACAAAGATTAGAATTAAAAGCCAAAATGAAGGGAATACATGAAACCTAATAAAATTGCAAACTTAAGCATATAAAATGTGGATCAAACATGGATTTTAGAGCCGAAAATAATCAACAAAATGATGGTTATCAGTGGATCGGTCCACCAACTACATTAACCCTCCTTTCCCATAACCCTCTTCCAACCCTAGCCGTCGATTTCCTTCTGTTAGATCGAGTTCGTTGTTAGAGGGGGGGGGGTGAATAACACTTTTTCGATTTTTCTCTACAAGGAGGTTAGCACAATAAAAACAAAATATATGAAAAATAAGAGAACTATGCTAATTCAGAGATTTTTACTTGGTATCCACCCCGAAAGATGACTAATCTAAGGATCCACGCGGTTGCACTCTCTCCACTATGAAAACCTCCTTCAATGGTGGAGAAACCTTCACAAAGTCGTCTTCTTCCTCTTTACAATATGTAATGAAAAGCGAGAGGAAGATCTGATCAAATGGGGCACTAGCAGCACTTTGGTACAATAAGAAATCGTGTCGTCCTCGTGCCAAAAAGACCCCTTTAAATAAGAAAACAAGGGAACTTCGTAAGCTGTCCAGCCCGCACCAGTCGATTGCCCCTGGGGTAATCGACTAGTATAGTCTTAAATGCTAGCCAAAGGCTATATTTCAGGGTTACCAGTCGACTGCCTCTGGGGCAGTCGACTGGTCCGAGGCTGAAAACTTTCTGTGAGTTTTGGCAGTCGACTGTCTTTCTATCAGTCGACTGCCCAACCTCTACACTTACTTACATTCACTCCGAACACTTTCCTTCATGTGTGCCTTCAGGTATGCTCCCTTGGCTTGCCCCTTGAAGTCTTTTTCCTCTGGCTATCATCCCTCGGATGCGCACACAAGCCTTCCCTTGGCTTGTCTCCATGCCACCCTTCACGTGTGCCCTTGAAGTCCACTTCCCGGCTTGCCCTTGGAGTCCTCCTCCCTCGGCTCTCGTCCCTCGGATATGTTCTTCATGTGTGATTCTCCAAGTCCTGCAAACTCAATCACACATATCAAATAACAACACAACACCCTAACCTTAAACATATTGGCACACACACATCAAAACCATGATCTTCCTGATCATTCTTTGGTCGATTGCCTCAACAATCTCCCCCTTTTTAATGTGTGATAATATGTTTAAGTTAGGGAGAAAATACCAGTCAACAACAGTAAATAACAATAGTAATTGAAAAACAAGACATAGTAAAACCAAGAGGAACTCCCCCTTAACCCATGTCTTCTCCCATTTTCAATTCTTATCATAAACCAAAAATTAAGTTGCAAGCCTAACTTAACAACAAGCAGCAGCAATTAAAACTACAAGACATAGCAAAATCTTAGAGGTAACCTCCCCCTTAACCTATGCCTTCATTCATTTTCAATTTTTCCTCATAATCCAAGATTAAGTTAAAAATTTAAGTTAAAAATCTAACTTAAACCACCCATTCTCCCCCTTTGACACCATCAAAACGATTGCCCCAAGCAACCTTAACCAATGACATCAAATATGAGAAATTTCGATTTCGGAAAAAAAATTGCTCAATAGGCTAAAATCAGGAGTGCCAGTCGACTGCCTACTCTGTCAGTCTGAAATTTCAGCTTCGGAGCCGAATTTCAGAAACCTCCAAATAATTCCAGAAAATTCCAAAAATTATAGAAATTTGCAGGCATGTTTAATATAATATACTCTATCAAGGAAAAATATCAATTCATGAAAAATTTCAAACATGCTTGACTTTTGACTAAAGTTCAAAATTCTTGAAAACCACTAAGTTTGTATCAATCTCTCAACCTAATTTTGCAATCATATATCTTCTAAGCTTATGGCAAAACATATAAGACATAAAGTGGTTTTCAATTATTTAAAATATCCAACCATGATCTTTGGCAAGATACCCATTAATTAAACACTTGTTTTCCCCATAGTTGGTCTATTTTTCATAATTTAATATTTTTAATTCCCCATAGTTGGTCTATTTTTCATAATTTAATATTTTTAATGACCCAACACTATGCCACAAACACAAGTGAATCATTTGTATCATCCTAATGGATCCAGCTCCACCTTCCTACTCTATTACCCTAAGGTTCACCATACCAAGGTCTCTTCTTAAGGATATAAACTCTGATTCGGGAAGAGGCTTGGTAAAAATGTCGACAAGGTTTGACTTTGACTCAACATAGTGTAATTCTATGTCTCCCCTTGCCACGTGGTCCCTAATGAAGTGATGCTTCACTTCAGTGTGTTTTGTTCTAGAACGGTGAACCAGATTCTTAGTCAAATTGATTGTACTTACATTATCACACAAAACTTTGACCTTGGAATAATGTAACTCATAATCCTCTAAAATGTGCATGATCCAAAGTAGTTGGGATACACAACCACCCATTGCCACATATTCGACCTCCGTTGTTGATAGGGTAACACATGATTATTTCCTACTACTCTAACTAACTAAAGAAAATCCAAGGAATTGACATCCTCCACTAGTACTCTTCCTATCTAGTTTACACCCCGCATAGTTCGAGTGGTGTATCTAATAAGATCAACATTTGGGGTTCTAGGATACCAAAGCCCAACATTGAGAGTACCTTTATCATACCTTAGGATCCTCTTCACTATCACTAAATGAGACTCTTTGGCACATGATTGGTACCTTGCACACATACCTACCGCAAATAGTATATCGGGTCTACTAGCGGTTAGGTACAATAGACTCCCAATCATGCTCCTATATTGTTTTGAGTCTACCATTTTCCCTTCAACATCACTATCCATTTTTACATTTGTTTCTATAGGGGTAGATTCTACCTTAGCATTTTCTAGGCCAAATTTCTTTAGCATTTCCCTAGCATACTTAGTTTGAAATACATGTGTCCATTCATTTGTTTGCTTAACTTGTAGACCTAAAAAGAAAGTTAACTCTCCTACAAGACTCATCTCAAATTCATCTTCCATACACTTGATGAACTCATGTAGAAAATCACTATTTGTTGACCCAAAGATAATATCATCTACATACACTTGGGATACAAATATGTCCTTATCCTTATATTTTAGGAACAAAGTTAGTTCAATTGTTCCTCTCCTAAAACCCTTAGACACTAGAAATGAAGAAAGTCTTTCATACCAAGCTCGGGGAGCTTGTTTCAATCCGTACAAGGCTTTTCTCAATTTGTAGACATGTCTAAGATAATTTGGGTCTTTAAACCCGGGGGTTGTTCTACATAGACTTCTTCCTTAATGACCTTATTAAGGAATGCCGACTTCATATTCATTTGGTGAAGTGTGAAACCCATGTGAGCGGCATAGGCTAGTAGAATTCTAATGGACTCTAATATAGTTACGGGGGCATATGTCTCATCATAGTCTAGTCCCTCAACTTGATTGAACCCCCTAGCTACCAATCTAGCCTTATTCCTAGTAATTTTGCCTTAATCATCTAGCTTGTTCCTAAAAACCCATCTAGTGGTAACAATGGTGCAATCATTGGGCCTAGGAACCAACTCCCAAACTTCACTCCTTTCAAATTGGTTCAACTCCTCTTGCATGGCTAGGACCCAATCTACATCACCTAATGCCTCATCAATAGATTTAGGTTCTAATTGAGAAATCAAGGCAATTTGACTACTTTGGTCTCTAAAATAGGACCTAATCCTTACCCCTTGAGTGATATCACCCACTATTTGGTCAATGGGGTGATCTTGGTGATGCCTTAAGGGCCTAGAGGTTATGGGTTCATTTACTACATGGTCCTCATCTTCTAGTGTACTTCTCTCTCCCCCTTGATCATTGCCCCCTAAATTTAGGGCTTGGATTCCTTGGGCAAGGGGTTGGATTTCTTCCATGTCCTTATCAATTGATGCTTTCCTAGGGTAAGTGTTAGTATATTCATCAAAATCAACATTTGAAGATTCCTCAATTACCTTGGTCCTTTTATTGTAGACTCTATAACCCCTACTAGTGGATGAGTAACCAACCAAAATTTCCTCATCGGCTTTAGATTCAAACTTCCTTAGGTCATCCTAAGTGTTTAGAATGTAGACCTTACATCCAAAGATCCTAAAGTAATGAACTTGTGGAATTCTCCCATTCCACAACTCAAATGGGGGTTTACCTAAGAACCTATGTACCAAAACCCGATTTTGAATGTAACAAGCGGTATTTACCGCTTCGGACCAAAAATAGCTAGAAAGAGAATATGGATTAAGCATAGTCCTAGAGGCATATTGTAACGCCCTATTTCTCTTTTCTACTACACCATTTTGTTAAGGAGTCCTTGTGCATGAAAATTTATGCTTGTACCCATTTTCTACACAAAATTATGAAAAGTTTGCATTTTGAAACTCCTCACCATGGTCACTACTAATGCGGTTGATTTTGAGGTATTTTTCATTTTCAACCCTCTTACTAAACCCTATGAAGATCTTTAAGGTATCATCCTTATGTTTCATAAAGAACACCCAATTGAATCTAGAAAAATCATCTACTATAACTAAACAATACTTACTCCCTACTAGTGAGGGAGTACTATGGCAATCAAAGAGATCAATATGTAATAGCTCTAAAGGTAAGGTAGTGCTAGTTAAGGTTTTATCTTTGTGTGATGATTTTGATTGCTTACCCTCTTGGCATGCATCACACATTTTGGTCTTCTCATACTTGATCATAGGGAGCCCCTTCACTAACTCCTCTTTTGCTACTCTTGCAATGCTCCTTATGTTGATGTGCCCAAGTCTCCGGTGCCATAACCATCCTTCTTCTTCTTTAGACATGAGACACTTAGGCAAATTGTTAGAAGCATAAACAAGATCAAGATAGTAAAGATTAGCCTCTCTATACTCTTCTAGCATGACATTTTCGGGCCCATTATGTTTAATTAGATATTTTCTAGAATGAAACTCAACCCTATAGCCTGCATCACACAATTGACTTATACTAAGTAAATTAAATTTCATATCTTTAATCAAAAGTACTTTGTGGATAGAGATTGTAGGAGATACCTCAATGGTGCCCCTACTAATTATTTTGAGTTTCTCACTATTTCCAAAGGAAACGGTCCCTTCTCTTAGGTAGCTAATAGTGGTGAACTTGCTCACGTCTCCGATCATATGTCTTGAACACCCACTATCTACTATCCACATGTTTGAGGCATCCTTGACTTTTACCTCACTTACCAACGCCTCGGATTTGGATGATGATGATGACGAGCCACTTTCATCTTCACTACTTGATCTTCTCTCATCATCGGATGACTCCAAATGGTCCACTCCCATAAGTGCAAAGTGGGACACATGCTCCTCTTCCTTCTCCGAGGATGATGAATCATCCCAAGTAGCCTTGAGGTTGGTGGCACTCTTCTCTTTTCCTTTTGATCTCTTCTTATCACCCCTCTTCTTTTCCTCCTTCTTTTCTTCTCTTCTCTTTAGTTGGGGACACTCATTTTTCATGTGTCCCTCTTGGTGACAGTTGTAGCAAATTATCTCATTCCCTTTGATCTTACTCTTTGAACCTTTCCTAGCATAAGACTTGTTAGAAAATCTTTTAAACGCTCTACACATTTTCCTTACTATAAATGCTTCTTGGTCGCTATCCATAGAAGTGCTTGACTACTCCGAGTCGGATGATGATGAATATACGACCTTCTTCTTCTCCTTTTTCTTTTTTCCTTTCCTTCTCTACAACAAATGCTACACTTTTTTATTTAGAAGAGAGGTTAGCTTGCTCATGTAATTCAAATTCACAAAACAAATCGTCTAACTTTACCATAGATAAATCTCTTGATACTTTGTAGGTATCAACCATTGATGCCCACAATGTAGTCCGGGGGAAAGATTGCAAGATATACCTCACGAGATCTCGGTTTTCCACTTTCTCACCAATTACATGTAGTTCGTTGATGATCTCCTTGACTCTCCCTTGTAATTGGCTCACGGTCTCGTTGGTCTTCATGGAAAGCAATTGTAGTTGGGCAACTAGTAGATCCTTCTTTGCCCTTCTTGACTCGTTGGACCCTTCATTGAGTTCGACGAGTTTCTCCCATAATTCCTTAGCGCTCTTGAAAGGCCCCACCTTGTTGAGTTGTTCCTTTGAAAGTCCGCATTGAAGCGTGGTGGTGGCCTTTGCGTTGGCTTGCGCCTTCTTCATGACTTCCTTCGACCAATTTCTCATTGGCAGCGGCTCTCCTCTTTTGTCGACGGGTGCATCAAATCCATCTACAACACTTATTCAATTCTCAATGTCATTCATTAAGTAGTATTGCATTCTACTTTTCCAGTAGGCGAAGTCGTTTCCATCATAGAATGGAGGCCTTGCGGTGCTATAGCCCTCTTGAAACGCCATTTCTTTGTGCTCCGGTCGACGGTGAGTTCTCCTGAAGTGAACCGTCTCTGATACCAATTGTTAGATCAAGTGCGTTGCTAGAGGGGGTGAATAACACTTTTTTGATATTTTCTTTACAAGGAGGTTTGCACAATACAAACAAAATATATGAAAAATAAGAGAACAATGCTAACTTAGAGATTTTTACTTGGTATCCACCCTGAAAGGTGACTAATCCAAGGATCCACGCGGTTGCACACTCTCCACTATGAAAACCTCCTTCAAAGGTGGAAACCTTCACAATGTCATCTTCTTCCTTTTTACAAGATGCAATGAAAAGTGAGAGGAAGATCTGATCAAATTGGGCACTAGCAGCACTTTGGTACAGTAAGAAACCGTGTCGTCCTCGTGCCAAAAAGTCCCCTTTAAATAAGAAAACAGGACAACTTCACAAGCTGCTCAGCCCGCACCAGTCGACTGCCCCTGGGGTAGTCGACTGGTATAGCCTTAAATGCTAGCCAACGGCTATATTTCGGGGTTACCAGTCGACTGCCTCTAGGGCAGTCGACTGGTCCGAGGCTGAAAACTATCGGTGAGTTTTGGCAGTCGACTGTCTTTCTATCAGTCGACTGCCCAGCCTGTACACTTACTTACATTCACTCCGAACCTCTCCTTCACGTGTGCCTTCAGGTATGCTTCCTTGGCTTGCCCCTTGAAGTCTTCTTCCTCTGGCTATCGTCCCTCGGATGCGGACACAAGCCTTCCCTTGGCTTGTCTCTATGTCACCCTTCACGTGTGCCCTTGAAGTCCACTTCCCGGCTTGCCCTTGAAGTCCTCCTCCCTCGGCTCTCGTCCCTCGGATATGTTCTCCAAGTTTTGTAAACTCAATCACACATATCAAATAACAACACAACACCCTAACCTTAAACATATTGGCACACACACATCAAAACCATGATCTTCTCGATCATTCTTGGGCCGATTGCTTCAACACCTTCTCCACAACATTCTCTTCTTCCTTCTCCATCGAGACTTCCTCTCTTTTTGTCTCTCCAGCACTTCCGGCGAGAAGTTCTTTTCAACCAACGACCACATGGCACCCAAGTAATACTTTCAACTTATCTCCATCTTCACTAATCGTTTTTGTAATACATGTGTTATTTTGGATCTATTAACTGTTTTTGGTGTTGTTGTGCCGTGACCTTCACCACTGATCCAACCATTTTTGTTGTTGTGCCTTGGCCTAGTCTCTATTAGGAAATCGTCCAAATCTAAGGCCGGTGAGGAAACCTCCAAATCCAAATCGCCTTCCACATCTAGTCCTTCCCACAGATCTTCTCGACCTCAACCTTCTTCAAGTTCGAGATTTCCTAATACTTTATTCGAACAAAGCTTTCAAAATAGAACCTTCAAACTACTTCCGTGTCGATCCATTGACAAATCCTATGTTTATGATTACTGTCCATTTGTGAGACAGATAATCGAATTCTACGATCTTGAATTAATTGTTTTTCTTGAACAGAACATAAACACTGATTTGGTTTCCGAGTTCTATAATAATGTTCAAGGTGACGGCGGTATGAGGTGTACAACCCGAGTAGCCAAGACCAATCTGGACTTCACTTACCCCATTTTTTTAAATATCTAGCTTGCCGTAGATCGACAAACTCCTATCCCATATACCCTACACTTCCATATCCTTTACCACATCCGTTCGAAGATGTCACCCCTGATTCTATCTATGAGTATTTCTTCAGACACCCTAGACCTGATGGGCTTGATGATCTTGGTAGTGAGTTTCCTACCTTCGTTGCCCTTCGTCTCTCGGCTGTTGATTATGTCTTGTTCAAGATCATCACCAACTGCCTCTTACCGATCACTTCCAAACCCTTATCTGAGATCCGCCCATACCATTGCTTGATGCTATATGGGATGCATCAGCACCTTGATTTTGATATCATGGCGAGTATTTTTTTCTCCATTATTTCCTATAATGAGCTCGGGCGTTGGACTGTGTATATGCCTTTTGGTCACATCATCACTGACTGGCCGGAGTCAGTTGGTATTGATGTGTTAAAAGGACGGACTGTGCCGATGGTTAGGCAAGACTGTCGACTTGGAAAACGTGCATTTTCTAAGTCTGGCATCATTGCTAATGTTCGGGGGATACGGTGGAAGGACGGCAGGGGACTTAGGGAGTTACCACGGGCACCACCTGTTCAGGTTGCTGCAGGTCCCGCTGGATATGGTGCGCCCACGGCAGGAGATGATGACGAGGCAGAGCCTGATCTACGATGGCAGATTGCTGAGCTTGAGCAGACCATGGATCGTAGATTTCATATGTTAGAGTCTGACATCTCGATGATAGTTCAGGTACAATAGGAGATGCGTGCCGACCAGCAGGGGATGTTTGCTGAGCTGCGCTCGTGGATGGCCAGTCATCCACCCCCGCAGACCTTTCCTGGTTTTCAGCCATCGAGCAGCATGGCTCCGGAGAGTTTTATGCCTGACATTGATATACCTGCATTTGATCCGATGCAGTTTGATGTCCCACGTGCTCCCGACGATCAGGACTGATATACTTTGATCTCAGTTTTGACTTATGACTGGTACTTGATATTGTCTTCTGACTATGAGTGACTGATAACATTATGCAGTGCTTGTTTGTTTCGGTTTTATTTCAGTCATCAGCTCTATTTTACTCCTTACTCCTTTACTTAGTGTCATATGATGCATATACATAGTTTGCCATGATATATTTTTGCTATATGCCTCTCATATGCCTTTCACACTATTACTCTTTATTTCTTTTGGTTTTGGGGAGAGACCCTTGTTTTAAGTGGGAAATTATGAACTTAGTAACCAGTCTACACCCTTTTTGGTGTTTGACAAAGGGAGAGAGGATGGTTAGTTAAGTTTATGATTTATTTTCTTTACTTGTTAACGAACTTAACTATTGTAGGGGTAGGATTCTGATTCCCTTACAATAATAAACTTGACTCGTATTATTTCACCTAATACCTAAACATAAATCGTGTTGTCAAACAACAAAAAGGAGGAGATTGTTGATGCAGTCTGACCTAATTATTGTTTTGATGTTGACACCGATTTAAGTTCAGTTGAGTGAGAATTGTGATCAGATAGTTAAGTTCGGATTAAGTGTATTGGTCGGAGAGGGCTTGGGAGCTCGTTCTCTGGATCGGGTTGAGTCGAAGAGGGCTCGGTAGCTCGTTCTCCGGACTTAAGTCAGAGAGGGCTCGGTAGCTCATTCTCTGGACCGAGATGAGTCGGAGAGGGCTCGGTAGCTCGTTCTTTGGACTTAGGTCAGAGAGGGTTCGATAGCTCGTTCTCTGGACCGGGATGAGTCAGAGAGGGCTCGGTGGCTCGTTCTCCGGACTTAGGTTAGAGAGGGCTCGGTAGCTTGTTCTCTGGACAGGGATGAGTCGGAGAGGGATTGGTAGCTCGTTCTCCGGACTTAGGTCAGAGAGGTCTTGGTAGCTCATTCTCTGGACCGGGATGAGTCGGAGAGGGCTTGGTAGCTCATTCTCCTGACTTTGGTCAGAGAGGGCTCGGTAGCTCGTTCTCTGGACTGGGATAAGTCGGAGAGGCCTTGGTAGCTCGTTCTTCGGGACCAAACTGAGTCAGAGAAGGGAGCCTATTCTCTAGACTCAGGGTCGATATGATCAGAGCAGGATCGGTCTGAAATCCGATCAGGGAGTTGGCACAAACACTCTTGATAGTAGATCGGTCACAAGACCGATCCAGGATGTCTGATCGGTCTGTTGACCGATCCAGAAAGCTTCTGAGAAAATAGAAGATTTTCTAAATGGTCCGGTGACCGAACAAAAAATATTATGTGTGGTCATAGAAAGTTATCTGATTGGTCAGTACGACCGATCAGAATAGCCTAGACCGATCAGGCTGGGTTCTGATCGGTTAACCATATGGCTGATCGGTCACTTGGACCGATCAGGCACCTTCCTGATGTAGGGTATGGCTTGGCGGATTTCCAAAGCGAATACATGGTCGATCCGAGAAACCTCTCCATGCCTACGGATTAAAACTTTAATCCGAATGGAGACCCGTTTCCCATCAGCCGTCTCGTGTCGTATCGAACGATCCAAATTATAACTTAGCCAATTACCGAAATTGGCCTTGTAATTTGCTTGACCGTTCGACTGTGGAAAAGGCGACGAATTGATCACCGACTTTTGTGTTTATGGTCGGGGTCCAGTTAATAGTTTATACACAAAATTTGAGATCAAATTGACAAACTATCAAACATAAAATGACGAGACTAACGAAACGAACACATAATTGACATAAGGAGAAATAATAAAGCATAGGGAAAGATATACCTTTCCGATCACCTCGCGATCTTCTACCTTATGACCCTCCCTTCGTGGACGTAGTGTGGGCGACGATCTACTGCTATCCGAGATCACCAAGAGCTCCAAGACAACCCCTTCTCACAGCCGACCAAAACCCTAGCCTCTAGGGTTTGTGCCGCCGGCCCTTGCCACCTCTCCCTTTGCGCCGCCGACCGTCGGAACTGCCCAAGGCCTTCCCGACTAGCTACACACCTTGAGAGGAAGGTGAAGAAGAAGATGAAGGAGAGAACTCTTCTTCTTCCTTGCCCAAACCGCCCGCAAACTCTCTCTTATCCTCACCTTGCGCCGCCGCCGCAACCAAGAGTTGCGGCACCTTTTCCCAGCCGCTGGCGGCCTCTCCTCCCACGGTTAGCACCACAAAAGGTAGAGGACTGCTCTACCCTATCTTAGTGATCCCCAGTCAGAGTATGGAGGAGGGAGGAAGAAGAACCGAGGAGATTCTCCTCTTCTTCTTGATGCGCTGCCGAGCCCTGGACAGAAGGAGAGAAATAGAGAGGGTTTTTGGGTGTTAACTCTTGGATTTATTAAGCCTTGGTTTTTTGATCTCATAGGGTATTTATAGGGCTAAGGTAGGGACCAAGAGGAGGAGTTGGATCTTGGCCCGTTAATGGATCTAAACCCGATCCATTAAATTAAGATCCATTCCACTAAACAATCTTAATTCAACATCCTCACCAATCCCCAAATTTTCATATGAGATCTGTTGGAAACCGGATGGCTAGAGAGGGGGGGGTGAATATAGCCAATCTCTTGGACTTAAACACGAAACAAGATTCTGCACTTAACTTTGTTAGTAGCACAGCGGAAGAAGCAAATGAAAACGAAGCAGTGCATTAAACTAAAAACAGAAATGAAAGCAAACAAAGACAACTACCAAGATCGCTAACAAGAGGGTTTACAAGGTTCGGGGATAACTTGCCCCTACTCCTTGGCGTCCCCTTAAGGTGGGCGATCCCTTGATCATCGGCAAATCAAGCCCCGGTGTTCACCGGATATAACACAACCTTCTTCTCGGTGGAGAAACCTCTCCACAGCGTTTCAAACAAGAATATTATAACGCCCGCCCTTATATCTACTCTCAAGGCGGGGTTACGTACTAGTCATTCATAAAATTTTAACATAACATAAGAACAAAAGTTCAAGGACTAAGCATGCTTGTTTAAAACTATCAAAGTTATTCTATAACATGATAAGTTCACCAGTAATTCAACTCACAACATAATCAAACCTAATCAAGTATAAGGGTAATCACTAACATTCATCATCAAGGAGTCATTAACAAAAGCATAATAAAGTAGATATGTAGAAATCTTTCTTTCCCGAGCCACCACCCCACACATCTTTAACCCTCCTGCCTCTTCCTTTAGTTCAAGTGTTCCTTACCTTTATCTGCAGCATAAGACAACACATAACTAGTAAGCACAAAAGCTTAGTAAGGATCCTGTCCTACTCGCAAAATCCATATGAAAGCATACAACATGTACACATAATAAATCATAAACATGAGTTCATCATAGCATACTAAACATCAAAGTTTCTAAGCATGCAGCATAAAGTATCTTAAGCATACCCTTCACATATAATAAATGTTTTCAAAGAATGTTTTCAAAACAATTCCATAAAGGTATTACTTAAAAATACATCCATATCATATAGGGCCCAGTTGTGTACCACATGATGCGCGTTCCCTAATGAGTTGGGGTAGCGAGCCACCAATCCCATTAGAGCAGGACCCTTATGTCCTACCGGAGCCATGACCTTAAGTTAACATGCACCCCGGATTTGTTTAACGACCCCCTTACGAGTCGGGTACACAACTTACAAAGTAAAATACTTATCATGTCTTTACATATATGCTAAGGAGTACTCCAAATTCACTTCTCAAGGGACACACCACTCTTCAAAGGTGTTTCTGATCCCATAGGGACACACCTCACAACATAAGGGTGTTCTTGGTCCCATACTTAGTGGAGTATCCTTTCAAGCATCTTATCATACATATCACATGCAATCTCATAAGGGTGCCCCATAGGCTATAAGACATGCTCATACATACATCATAGTTCAACCACTTAAATATACTTTATATATGACAAGATTTGGTCACATAGATCATACTCATATCATAGGAAGTGGTAGCATACTAAAAATTAAGGTTTCCAATCAAACATTCCATTTTAACATCACATGCATATACATATCATCATCCCAAACATAAGCATATCTCCTAGGGTACATCCCATACAAGCATCACATATATATATCATGTATCGTACTAAGCATAGCATATATCAAGGGATACTCAACCTTCACAAACCTAATGGTTCATGCCCTGGGCCGAAAGCCATGCTAGAGGAAGTTAAAGTTTCCCAATCAAACATTCCATTTAAACATCACATGCATATACATATCATCATCCCAAAACATAATCATATCTCATAGGGTAGTTTAACCTTCACAAACCCTAATCTTAGGGTGTTGGCCGAAAGTCATAGGGTAGAGAAAATTAGGGTTTTTGCAATGAAACATTCACACAGACATTTATACAAACACCTTGTATACATTATCATACAATACACTAAGCATGAATATGTTATAGGATAATTCAACCCTCACTAACCCTAGTTCCATGCCTTGGCCGAAACCCATACAAACCCTAAACCCTAGTTTTTGTCATCACAAAATGAAGGAACACAACATATGTGTATACTCTAAGTCCCAAGGGGTCTCCTCATGTATCAAGGAGTCGCCAAAGACTCCCCTTTGGAGGTGGCCGAAACCTATACAAGAACAAAACCCTAGGTTTTGTTCACAACATTTTGAAGGATACAACATATACATATACCCTAAGTTCCAAGGGTCTTCTCATGCATCAAGGAGTAACCCAAGGCCTTCCCCTAAGGGGGTGGCCGAAACTCACTCAAGGGGAAAGTCCCCATTTTCGAAACCAACAAGGAGAAAGAAAATCATACAATAACCATTACACTGCAGGCGAGGGGATACTTACATCCTTTCGCTTGAATTTCTCCTTTTCTTACTCCTTAGGGTACCTTTAATTGAAGTGAGAGTGAGAATTTCCTTTGCTAAGACTTCTCTAGAACCTTTGGCCCTAGTAGAGAGCAAGGTCCTTGGGTGGGATCTCCTTCCTTCCAATCCCCTAGGGTTAGAACCCTAGGATTTACTTTTCGAAAATGAAAGGGAAGGGGAAGAGTGAATTTTTGGTGGGGAGAGTGAGGAAGAAGAAGAGAGGAAGTTATTCCAACTTCTCCTTCTCTTATTTATACTTTTCTCATGAAGAGACATGTCTCTTCACTTCCCTAGCTTTAACAAGCATGTTTCTTATTCTCTCTACATGAAACATTGCTTGGATCATTGGTTATGACATGATTAGTGCAACTAGGAGGTTCAAGGTTCAATCCTTGCTTCCTCCTTTCTACCTCTTCTTTTTATCACATTTTGCACTAATCCATATCAAAGCCCATTAAGCCAAGCCCATCATGAAATTTCATAATAATAATAATGATAATGTTTCATGAATTTATAATATTTCATATGGGAAAATTTTGGGGTGTTACAAATATAGATTTAAGATTAATGAAACACATAGAATACTCTTACTCAGCACCTAGCAAGGACAAGAGCACAGTGAGCTTATCCCGAGCTTCACCCAGCGACGATCTCACGCAAGGACTCCCTCCTTCGTGTCTTCTCACTATTGGACTCCAAGCTCCTTGTTCTTTCCTCCCAGCACTTACGTAAGAGTTGATTGCTTCTCGATTGCAGTTGCTTGCTCAAAGTGATGAAGACTTCAGGAACACAACAAGCAAGTTGTGGAGAAACACAAAGCGCAGCAAGAACTTCAGCAAGCTCAACACAGAAAACTGTCGAACACTTCACTTTTCTCAGCCGAAGTCTTCTTCTCCTTTTGTTCCTCCACCAAGCATCTGATGACACCATCCCTGCAGTTCCCAGATGCTCATCAGCCAACGCCAGCTACCACTGAGCTATCCCTAAACTCCCTGAGCTTCCCTCAGCCAAGCTCCAGTCTCAGCTCCAGTCTGCAGCTCGGCCGTTGCAACCTGAGATGGAAAAACGGACAAACCTGCTCCAAGGAAGGCTCTCCATTGACCCTCCTTGAGTGTTTGAATCCTCCCCTGTCACCTGCAGCTTAATCAGACTGTTAGAGCAGTAAATCACACAGTAAATCAAATATCAGAGGCAAATAGTAGCGAATCGGATATGGTCAGACGCGATCAGAGCGTCTGACAGTGCAATTTGAATTAAAGTGATCGGTCACCGGACCGATCAGAGAGCCTCCTGATCGGTCACCAGACCGATCAGGCTGGGTCCAGACCGATCAGGCTCCGTCCTGATCAATCCCCAATGCTCAATCAGAAATCGCGATTTCTTTGAGATTCTCCTGGACCGATCACCAGACCAATCCCAGGTTGTGGATCGATCACCGGACCGATCCACCTCTAATTTGGGCGATTTCTGAGTTTCGCAGTTCAAAACTCCTGATCGGTCACCTGACCGATCAGAGTGTCTCCTGATCGATCACCAGACCGATCAGATCATGCCCAGACCGATCAGGAACCGTCCTGATCGATCTTAGTGAGGAACCCGCGAAGCTGGATCGTTCTCCAGAACGATCTGCACAGTGATCCTGATCGGTCACCAGACCGTTCAGGAGCAGTTCAGCAGGGGAACTCAACCTCACTGTTCGCTCCCTGATCGGTCTCCAGATCAATCAGGAGCAGCACAGTTGATTCCCAACCTCACTGTGTGCTCCCTGATCGGTCACCAGACCGATCAGTCATTGCTGGATCGGTCACCAGACCGATCCACGAAGGAGCAGCGTGCCAGATTCCTTGATCGGTCACCAGACCGATCCAGGGACTCAAACCTAGCCCTCCAAGCTAAGTTTTCATCCACCTTAGCCCTCCAAGCTAAGGATTTTTTACCTAACTCTCCAAGTTGGGAATTTGCACCTAACCCTCTAAGTTAGGACTTTTCACCTAGCCCTCCAAGCTAGGACTTTTCACCCAACCCTTCCGAATTAGGACTTTTCCAAACCTAGCCCTCCAAGCTAGGACCTGACCCTCCATGCCAAGACTTTTTCACCTAATTCTCCAAGATGGGAATTTGCACCTAACCCTCCAAGTTAGAACTTTTCACCTAATTCTCCAAGATGGGAATTTGCACCTAACCCTCCAAGTTAGGACTTTTCATCGAGCCCTCCAAGCTACGACTTTTCACCCACCTTTTCCGAATTAGGACTTTTCACACACCTAGCCCTCCAAGCTAGGATTTTCAACAAGTAACCCTTCAGGTTAGGATTTTCCATACCATGCCTGATCCCCGACCAGGACTTAATCATAATCATCATAATCATAATCAACCTAAACTAAAATCGATGTCAACACCAAAACAACAATCAGGGCCAGACTGCATCAGCAATCTCCCCCTTTTTGTTGTTTGACAATCCGATTTTAAGTTTAGGGATTCTCAATCAATTGCTCAACTTTAGAATCATAGGGGAATCCAGATCCTTCCCCTACAACATGATCATCCTGAACTTAACCAACCAACACTCTCCCCCTTTGTCGAACACCGAAAAGGGGTCTAGAAGGGCTGGTAAGTTTAAACTATACTCCCCCTCAACCCTAGGGGTATCCCAAAACAACAATTTGATTTTCGATAAGCATGTGAATACATATGACAAAATGATATAGGCATGACAAAACAAGCATATGTATCATATGAGCATGACATCATAAGTATGAAGATAGCTATGGATCAAATATGTAGATAATACTCATAGCATCAACAATAGACAACTAAAGTAGAATAACACAAGCATCAGAGTCAGGAGACATAAGTCATGAACATCCAAAGAAATCAAACGATGTAAGATAGATGCATCAGAATCCTGATACGTGTGGTGCAAGACCACAATAAGCAAGTCATGGGGCATACAGCCCAAAAGTCAACAGACCAAAAATGGTCAAGTACACAGATCAAGAGAAGAGACAGCAGACATCCACGCTCAAACGTCAGTGGGGGGGGGTCGTCATCGTGCATGAGGTCATCCATCGTGGCATCAATGGTCCCGGGCGCGGTACTGGCAGAGGGCGCACCTCCAGGGAATGTGTGTCGGCGCCACTCATCGTACCACGTCTACTGCAATGCCTGGACCCCAGAGACAGTAGACTCCACCCTGGTCAATCTGCGATCGAATGACCTGAACTCCGAGCGGATCTCCTCTCGATGAAGCCCTCGTAAATGAAGATCCTGCTGAATGGTCCACTCGAGCTCTGAAATCTGCAAGCGCAGATCCGGCTCGGGCTCGTAGTCGTACTTGGCGTCAGCAGCAGGAGCCTCATGAGGTGCAACAGCCTCTGGTGGTGCCTGAAAATGTGGTGCTTGTTGGGACCGGGTGCATGTTGACATGGATGCGGGTTCATAATTTTAAAATTAATTACGTGCAGCGGAAGGTTTAGCATAAATAATTTCTCAAATTATTTAACCACACATCTAAGCATGCAACCTTATGTTGTGTAGACATGATCATATATTTAAAATTTTGCAGAAACGTAAACTAATTTACTTGTTACCTCGCGTAACTCGAAGAAAGGGACGAGATCCAACCGTAAGCGTCCCTCGGAAGCTCCACCTCTATTCGCGTCCACGCCGAGTATCTTCGGGATGACTTCGCAAAGCCACGAGTTTCGTGTTCTCGAGAACTACTAGATTCTCCAAGAACGCGACAAGAAAACCCAAGAGAGAAGTAATCACATCGGAAAAACTCACCACCAAGGTTGGCCGGAATCACAATTCCGGCGAGAAGGAGGAAGATGACTTGCGCCCAATCCCAAGGTGATGATGGCCGGAGAGGAAGATCGTCCCAACGGAAGAATTTCGTCGCCTCGGTGCTTCTCCTTGTGCTCACGACAAGAAGAAGGGAGGAGAGGCTTGTGGCCGGCCAAGAGGAAGAAGGGAGGAGAGGGAGAGAACTCAAGCAAGAATACTTGGATTATTTCGAATGAATTCCAAGCCTTGCCTTGGGTCCTTTATATAGTGGCCTCTCAACCGCCAAGTCTCTTTTTTCTTATGGAATAAATTTTCATAAGAAATTTATCATATAAATTTTCTATGACTTATTCCATCATGCCAAGTCTTGATTTTATATCATGGTTAAAATCATATTTTAATTCATGATAAAAATCAACCAAGTCTCTTTTTATGGAATAAATTTTCATAAGAAATTTATCATATAAATTTCTTTATATAAATTTCTTTATCATGGTAAATCAATCCATGATTGATTTTATAAAATAAAATAAACCAATCCATGGTTCATTTTAATTTCCATGAAAAAAACTAAACCTTGGTTTATATAAAAAAAATTTATATCATCCATAATTTTATAAAACAAACCACACTTGATTTATTTTATAAATTGAACCAAACAATTTGGTTCCCTCCCTTTGTTGTGGCCGGCCAAGCAAAGAGGGTGGGGACCCTCTTTGGCCGGCCTATCCAGGCCACGCCCCAATGAATTAAACTCATTTAATTCATCTATTAAGTCTTCAAAAGACTTAGCCATTTTACGCTTCCGATGCGTCTCTGAAAAATTTAGATTTGACTTATCATTTGGCTCAACCAAACCTAATCTCTCTTGATTGGAAAATCCAATTTTCAACTCGTTTTAAATCCCTCGGATTACTCGTAGTGCGTGTGACTAAATAGGCTTTCGATTATGTTGGCCGTCTATAATTAACCAATTATAGAACGATCATGAGTGACACCTAGTAGTACATCATGATCCCCAATTAATCGAAAGATCAACGGTTGACCTCAGAAACAATTCTGAAACCATTTAGCAGCTATAATGAATCGTGCCCCATTCCCTTCACCATCTTATACCCACTTGGTTCAGGACATGGTCTAAGTGTGTCAGTCCCCACTAGGCTGACTACGTCACACCTACCCCAAGTAACGTTTTCTCGTCCTACGGATTCTAATTACTCTCATGTATCTAAGAGATTCATACTCTGAACATGTCATGCTCTGGCCAGAGACTTCGAGTAACAATCTGACGATAGGCCTTGGGTATACATCTCCTCACAAGGAGTGGTGAATCCTTTGTAGGCTGTTCAAATATCTTCGGGCACTTCGGCTTATACCCAATCATCCTGGGTCCACACCTCCTTGGAGATGTTTGCTTAAGATGTCAAAGTATAAGTCTCTATGACCAAGATGACTTGAACACCGCAAGTCAAAGGAACATCGCACTTAAGCTGTAGTAAGAACTTCACTGACATGTCTATATGTAGACTACCATATGAAGTTTTACAGCCAGTCACTCCAATGAACTAGTTCCCTTAACTAGCATTCATATTTATCTCCGGACATCCCAATGTCACCGGCTAGTGAGAATCAGCTGATTAGAAAATAACCCATGCTAGTCTCAACAGAATTGATAGTGCCCGTATTTATCAATTCATCGACTAGGGACAATTTCAATACTTCACAATTGCACATGTAGAGATAATCACTAGTTGTGAATTCATCATAAATTCTCTCATGCTGTGAATTGTATTGCGGACATTCAGTAAATGAGTTTAAGATCTCAATCAAATACATAAACATGTATACTCAAATAGTGAATATTCATTTATTAAAATAAATGATTACAATCATAAGACGATTGCCTTAGGACACTTTTCTCATATCACTAACAGTGCTCCCCCAGGTAGATCACCAAGCCCTCTCCCATCCTTCCATACTAGGACCCCATCGCGCTCACGAATAATAATGCCAGATTTCGCAAACGCCTGCCGACCGAGCCGACAATTCTGTCTGACCATGGGCATGGTCCTGCCTTTGGTGACATCAACACCAACTGACATAAGCCAGTCAGTGATGATATGACCAAACGGCATATAGACCATGCGACGGCTCGGCTCACGATAGGACAGGATGGACTGGAAGATGCTCTCCATGATGTCGAAGTCCATCTGGCGGTGCATGTCGTAGAGCATAAGGCAGTGATAGGGTCGAATCTCAGTCAAAGGCTTTGAAGTGATGGGTAAGATACAGTTTGTGATTATCTTGAAAAGGACATAGTCAACTGGAGCTAGTCATAGAGCTGCAAAGGTAGGGAAGTCAGGACCCAACTCATCAAGATCGGCCTGGCGGGGATGGCCAAAGAAGTGCTAATAGATGGAATCGGGGGTAACATCTGCAAATGGGGCCAGCAGAGGATCAGGAAGCTCGGGATAGATCGAATAGAGGTTAGGTAATCGTCGACCTCCTAAGTACTCCGCTAAAATCTCATACGAGAAATCAAGGTTCTTTTTGCTGACTCGAGTAGTGAACTCGAAACCCCCTTGAGGACCTTGCTGTAGATTGTTGTAGAATTCAGAGACTAGGTCGAAGTTGATAGTTCTTTCCAAGGAAAGAAGGAAACCTAGATTGTAGAAAGTGACAATCTCCATGACGGAGGGACAGTACTCAGTCAGAAATGGAACGTCAATGGATCGGCAGGGAAGTAGCTTGAAGGTACGAGATTGATATGCCTGCTCACATGCAGTATTAGGAAAACAAGAGCTAGAAGAAGGCTGAGGCCTTCTGGAGGGCGCAGAAGAAGAAGGGGCTTTCCCCTTCGCGCTACCCTCTACGGGTTCCTTACCCTTAGAAGACTTTCTAAGGATTTGAATTGGTCATGACACAAGATTTAATATAGGTCGAATCACAACAATTCAAGGGTTGGTCATACATAGAGTAACCACATGAACAAGATCAGACCAATTTGATCAAGAAAAGTAAGACCCAATCAGAGAATGTAAGCAAGACACAATGATCAAGGAACACATTTGGACCAAGAGCAGGATAGGACATAGATAGGTCACGACCAAATTAAGAGATCACGGGACCACACCAACAACACACCAAACTTGGTTAGCTTCAAAACATAGTTTATGAACTGTTTTGAGAGAAAAAAATGAAGCCATAAACTTACTTAGGTGCCATTGGTGAAGTTTTTGGAGATTGGAGGAGCAAGCTTGCGCAAAGAGAGATTCGCCGCAGGAAGAAAATAGAGTTCGGAAGGAACTCCTTAGGACTGCACGCCGCACGGAGACTCTCTCGAGGAAGAAGAAAGCACTGGGAAGCTTTCGCACGAAGCAAAGGTTGCGCGAGTGGGAGGTTTCAACACTAGGGTTCGGCAAGGAGAGGTTTTTCGCGAAGTTAATCGGTTGATGGATCGGTCCACCAACCAGAATTTAATGCGTTTGAACGGATCACCGTTCGATCTGATAGCACCCAGACCGATCAGGCTATAGCCTGATCGGACTGACCTGGGCCTGATCGGTCGGGTGACCGATCAGGTGCGCTCCTGATCGGTCGGCTGATCGATCAGGACACGAACAGTAGGGTTCGGAGAGAAACCTGTGAGCCCCCTGATCGGTCTACGGACCGATCACCAGAGGGTGCCAGATCGGTTCGGGGACCGATCCAGGATGGCTCAGTAAGGTTGATCAGAATTTGGTGAAGTCACTGAGGACCCACTGATCGGTCTGTGAACCGATCATTGCAGAGTGGAGCCAGATCGGTCCATGGACCGATCAACCCTACTCCTGATCGGTCGGGTGACCGATCAGGGTTCCTGAAACTCCCAGGTTCGATCTGAAACATCCAGTTTCAGATTTTCTGAAACTTTCCAACGAGATCTGATGAAGTTTATCGAACTTGGACATGATCTCATGACTAAAATTGATGCCTGAACAAGGATCAAGAGTCCTTATAGGTTCAACAATCACTTTGCTCCATCCAAATGGAGTCAAACTCAACCAATAATCATTCAAGCAAATTCAATTAAGTTTTGTTCCCAATCCAAGTTTCCAATCAAGCTTCCTTGATTGGAATGTCCAAGTACGTTCATGGAGCCATATACACATATGTTATGCAATGGTTTTCCCCATACTTGGTCACCGAAGTGATTATTATCTCGTCAACTCAATTTCTCAAGGGATGCATTGACATTTTGAGAAATTAAGTTGATCCTAACATCTAACCCCATATCTAGCAAACAAAAACGTTTTGTTAAACCTTATAGTTTGTGTGAGATATCCCCAAAGTTACCCAATTGTTTCCCAACAATTTCAAAATAATCATGAAGGGTTTGAAAGCATTTTGAAATTCATGAGGCGCGACACATTCTCAACTCCCGTCTTAGGAAACTAAATTCATTCTCGGGGAGTGGTTTAGTGAAAATGTCAGCTAGGTTTGATTTGGACTCTACATGCGATAGTACAATATCTCCTCTAGCTACATGATCCCTAATGAAGTGGTGACGCACCTCAATATGTTTGGTCCTAGAATGATGGACTGGATTCTTGGTTAAGTTAATTGTGCTAATGTTATCACATAACACTTGCACACCCTTGTAACTCAATCCATAGTCCTCTAAAGTATGTATCATCCACAACAATTGCGATACGCTCTCTCCCATGGTGATATATTCTGCCTCGGTCGTGGAGAGAGCAACACAATGTTGCTTCCGACTTGACCAACTTACTAAGGACGAACCTAAGAATTGGCAACCCCCACTTGTGCTCTTCCGGTCCAACTTACATCCAGCGTAGTCGGAATCCGTATAGCCGATTAAATCAAATGATTCGGTACGGGGGTACCATAGACCGACTCCTATTGTGCCTTTGAGATACCTCAAAATTTGCTTAACAGCGATTAGGTGAGATTCCTTGGCACATACTTGATACCTAGCGCACATACCTACAGCAAATAAAATATCTGGTCGACTGGCTGTAAGGTATAGCAAACTACCTATCATGCTTCGATATTGAGTCAGATCAACGGGTTTACCACTCTCATCATTGTCTAATTTTGTGTTTGTAGCTATGGGAGTGGTTACCTCCTTTGAATCACTCATATTAAATTTTCGAAGCATTTCTTGTGTGTATTTTGATTGGTGCACATGGATACCATTGCGAGTTTTCTTGATTTCAAGTCCAAGGAAGAAAGTCAATTCTCCCACTAGACTCATTTCAAATTCACTCTCCATGTGTCCAATGAACTCATTTAAATAGCCGCTATTGTTTGAGCCACAAATTATGTCATCGACATATACTTGGGCTACAAAAATGTTATCACCATCTCTGGGTAGAAATAGTGTAAGGTCTATTTGACCTCTAACGAAGCCCTTCTCAATTAGGAACGTCGACAACAGCTCATACCAAGCCCGGGGTGCTTGTTTAAGGCCATAGAGTGCCTTCTTGAGCTTGAACACGTGGTTTGGGAATTCGATACTCTCAACCCCCGGAGGTTGTTCGACATAGACCTCTTCTCTAATCAAACCATTTAGAAAGGCCGATTTGACATCCATTTGGTATAATTTGAAGCCACGATGTGCTGCAAATGCTAGCATCAATCGGATGGACTCTAATCATGCCACTGGAGCATAGGTCTCATCATAATCAAGGCCTTCAACTTGGCTATAGCCCTTGGCTACTAAGCGAGCCTTGTTTCTAATGATTTCTCCCTTATGGTTCAATTTGTTCTTGAAGACCCATTTGGTTCCAATGATAGTGGTCTTCTTAGGTCTAGGGACTAAGTCCCAAACTTGACTCCTTTCGAATTGACCTAGTTCATCTTGCATTGCAATAATCCAATCAGGATCATTTAATGCTTCATCAATTTTTCTAGGTTCAATTTCGGAAATTAGGGCAACTTCATTAGCCTCATTCCGGAAGAATGATCTAGTTCTAACCCCATGATGGATGTTTCCAACAATTTGGTCTTGGGGATGACTAGAGGCTAATCTAGCTTGCCTTGGTGTTGGTGGTGCTTCATGAATAGGTTCACTAGACACAAGTTCAGCCTCAGGATCCGGTTGATCAATGGGTTGTCTAGGCTCACGGTTATCGGATTCATCACCATCAACAACATTTGGACTTTAATTCAAACTTAGTCTCCTAAGTTCGAATTGGACTTCATCTTCTGGTTGACCATTGACTTTTGGAATTTCTTCAAAGACAACGTCAGAAGATTCTTCAACCATTCTAGACTTCTTTTTGTAGACTCGGTAGGCTTTGCTAACGAGGGAGTACCCGACTAGTATCCCTTCATCAGCCTTTGCCGTGAACTTTCCAAGATGATCCTTGGTGTTGAGAATGAACACCTTACACCCAAACACCCGAAGGTGTTTAACCGTAGGTGGTTTCCCAAACCAAAGCTCATGGGGAGTCTTACCTAGAAATCTATAGATGAGGACTCGATTTTGCACATAGCAAGCTGTATTTACAGCTTCGGCCCATAAGTAACTCGGGAGTGAGTACTCATTAAGCATGGTTCGTGCAACCTCTTGAAGTACACGGTTCTTCCTCTCTACAACCTATAAGGCGAACTCATGTCTATAATCCCTATCTTGACTAAATTTCAAAAACCTTTGATTTTGAAATTCACCTCCATGATCACTTCTAATTGTCTTAATTGTTAATGAATTTTCATTTTCTACCCTCCTACAAAAAGAAATGAAAACATCTAAGGTTTGGTCCTTATATTTTAAAAAGTAAGTCCATGTATATCTAGTGAAATCATCAATGATCACGAAGCAATATCTACTTCCATTCAATGATATGATAGTACTACAATCAAATAGATCCATGTGAAGTAAATCTAATGCAGTAGAAGTACTTACAGCGCTTTTACCTTTATGTGCAGATTTTGTTTGCTTACCCATTTGACATGCATCATAAAGTTTGTCTTTCTCATATTTGATGCTTGGTAAGCCACGAACCAATCCCTTGTTGGCCAACTTCCGGATGTTCTTCATGTTCACATGTGCTAGCCTCCGGTGCCAAAGGGTGGACTCTTCTTCTTTTGATATGAAACACTTAGCAAAAGCATTAGTAGCACTTTTAAATGAAACTTGATAAATATTGTCTACTCTTGCTCCTACTAGTACTGTGTCCAAGGTGTCATGTTGTCTAACTAGACATTGACTTGGTTGGAAATCAATTGTGTAACCCGTGTCACACAATTGACTCACACTTAGGAGATTAAATTTCATCCCCTTGACTAGAAGGACATTTGAGATTCTAAGACATTCGGATATTTGAATGTCTCCTATTCCTATGACCTTAAGACTACCATTGTTACTAAATGATACATTACCTCTACTTTTTTTGTGAAGTGTGGTAAACAATGATCTATGAAATTATAAAGGTCATGTGTTTGGAGTATCCACTATCAACAAACCAAGTTGATAGATGCTCCCCCTCAATCATTACCTACATAATTCGAAAAATAGAAGTTTTAGGTACCCAAACCTTGGGACCTAAAGCATCAACTAAACAAGACTTAGGCACCCATGCCTTGACAACTTTCTTTTGGGTTTTGGGTATCCTAGATTGTCTCATGTCAGTCCTAGACATGAGAGACACAAATGAGGGTTCCTTAGGGCGGTAACCAATACCGGCCCTATTGTAGACTGCCCTTTGGGCATTCAAAATCATATCTAAGATTTTAGAGCTAGTTGAGAACTTCTCAAGAATAGTCTTGAGTCTCTCAACTTCACTCTTTAATGATTTGTTCTCTTCTACTAACAAGTCATCATGCAAGTCATTGACTTCCTCAACCTTAGAGGATTTCAAGTTTTCAACTTCAAGTTTCAAAGACTTAATCTCATCTTCTAACAATTCAACATGCAAATCATCAATGTTATCATCTCTAGATAATTTCAATTGATTAATTTCTAATTGCAATGCTTTAACCTTATTTTTTTGATTTCTTAAGCATACTAGTTAAACATGCAATAGCTCTATAACACTTTTCAAGTTCGGGAGAAGTTACCTCTTCATCATCCGAAGATGATGAAGCCGTGTTTGATGAGTTGGAAGATTCATCACTGCTCTCTTGATCTCCCAATGCCATGAGTGCCACATGCCTTGTGCTTTTCTCCTCCTTCTCTTCATCGAATGAGCTAGAGGATGACTCATCCCAAGTGGCTTTCAAGGCCTTCTTCTTCTTCTTGGATTTTTCTTCTTTCTTTTTGGATTTCTCCTCCTTCTTCTTGAGTTTTGGACATTCATTCTTGAAATGTCCTTTCCTACCACACTCAAAGCAAGATGCATTAGTCTTATCAAGTTTAACTTCACTAGAGTTACCTCTACTCTTGAAACGTCGATTCCTTCGCATCATCCTTTGCACGATGTTCGCCATCTCGGAGGAAGAAGAGCTGCTGCCATCTTCCTCAGAATCGGACTCGGATTCGGAAGAGGATGAAGATTAAGAGACCTCCTTCTCCTTCTTCTTCTTGTTTGACCGGTCACCTGCAACTAAGGCAATCCCCTTCTCCTTGGGGCCTTTGTTAGCCATTTCATGCAATTCCATCTCACAAAATAGATCATCTAATTTTACAATGGATAGATCCTTGGAAACTTTGTAGGCATCCACCATGGATGACCACAAAGCATTCCTTGGAAAGGCTTTCAAGACATACTTCACAAGGTCGCGATTTTCGACCTTTTCATCAATCGAATGAAGTTCATTGAGATATTCCTTGAACCGGCTATGGAGCTCACTTACCGACTCATTCTCCTTCATGGAGAGATTTTGGAGTTGATTGAGGAACAAGTCCCTCTTAGCGATTCTTGAGTCTTGGGTGCCCTCGTGGAGTTCGATGAGCTTGTTCCACAAGTCCTTTGCACTTGTGAAAGGACCAACCTTGATGAGTTGGTCTTTGTTCATGCCATATTGTAGAGTGACAACCAACTTCGCGTCGGCTTCACTTTTCCTAGTTTGTTCAGTAGTCCACCTCCATGATTCGAGTTCTTTGCCTTCATCATCCTTAGGAGGGGTGAATCCCTCCTTCACCGCGAACCAAGTATGGATGTCCATCTTCAAATAATATTCCATCTTTGATCTCCAATATTGGAAATCAGCACCATCGAAGAATGGAGGTCGGGTGGTGGAGAAGCCTTCTCTCAACGCCATCTTGTTGATAACTCTCGGATGTTAAGCCGCAAACAGAGCACCTTGCTCTGATACCACTTGTTGGAAATTGGATGGCTAGAGAGGGGGGGGGTGAATATAGCCAATCTCTTGGACTTAAACACAAAACAAGATTCTGCACTTAACTTTGTTAGTAG
Source organism: Boesenbergia rotunda (assembly GCA_024364735.1). Taxonomy (NCBI): domain Eukaryota; kingdom Viridiplantae; phylum Streptophyta; class Magnoliopsida; order Zingiberales; family Zingiberaceae; genus Boesenbergia; species Boesenbergia rotunda. The sequence goes on along the minus strand of JAGFNQ010005038.1, from coordinate 3,550 downwards.
CACAGCGGAAGAAGCAAATGAAAACGAAGCAGTGCAGTAAACTAAAAACAGAAATGAAAGCAAACAAAGACAACTACCAAGATCGCTAACAAGAGGGTTTACAAGGTTCGGGGATAACTTGCCCCTACTCCTTGGCGTGCCCTTAAGGTGGGCGATCCCTTGATCGTCGGCAGATCAAGCCCCGGTGTTCACCGGATATAACCCAACCTCCTTCTCGGTGGAGAAACCTCTCCACAGCGTTTCAAACAAGAATATAGATTTAAGCTTAATGAAACACAGAGAATACTCTTACTCAGCATCTAGCAAGGACAAGAGCACAGCGAGCTTATCCCGAGCTCCACCCAGCGACGATCTCACGCAAGGACTCCCTCCTTTGTGTCTTCTCACTGTTGGACTCCAAGCTCCTTGTTCTTTCCTCCCAGCACTTACGTATGAGTTGGTTGCTTCTCGATTGCAGTTGCTTGCTCAAAGTGATGAAGACTTCAGGAAGACAGCAAGCAAGTTGTGGAGAAACACAAAGCGCAGCAAGAACTTCAGCAAGCTCAAAACAAAAAACTGTCGAACACTTCACTTTTCTCAGCCGAAGTCTTCTTCTCCTTTTGTTCCTCCACCAAGCATCAGATGACATCATCCCTGCAGCTCCCAGCTGCTCATCTGCCAACGCCAGCTACCACTAAGCTATCCCTGGACTCCCTGATCTTCCCTCAGCCAAGCTCCAGTCTCAGCTCCAGTCTGCAGCTCGGCCGTTGCAACCTGAGATGGAAAAAACGGACAAACCTGCTCCAAGGAAAGCTCTCCATTGACCCTCCTTGAGTGTTTGAATCCACCCCTGTCACCTGCATCTTAATCAGACTGTTAGAGCAGTAAATCACACAGTAAATCAAATATCATAGGCAAACAGCAGCGAATCGGATATGGTCAGACGCGATCAGAGCGTCTGACAGTGCAATTTGAATTAAAGTGATCGGTCACCGGACCGATCAGAGAGCCTCCTGATCGGTCACCAGACCGATCAGGCTGGGTCCAGACCGATCAGGCTCCGTCCTGATTGATCCCCAACGCTCAATCAGAAATCGCGATTTCTTTGAGATTCTCCTGGACCGATCACCAGACCGATCCCAGGTTGTGGATCGATCACCGGACCGATCCACCTCTAATTTGGGCGATTTCTGAGTTTCACAGTTCAAAACTCCTGATCGGTCACCTGACCGATCAGAGTGTCTCCTGATCGGTCACCAGACCGATCAGATCATGCCCAGACCGATCAGGCACCGTCCTGATCGATCTTAGTGAGGAACCCGCGAAGCTGGATCGTTCTCCAGAATGTTCTGCACAGTGATCTTGATCGGTCACTAGACCGATCAGGAGCAGTTCAGCAGGGGAACTCAACCTCACTGTTCACTCCCTGATCGGTCACCAGACCGATCAGGAGCCAGTCAGTGGGTGAAACGTATACTCCCTGATCGGTCACCAGATCGATCAGGAGCAGCACAGTAGGTTCCCAACCTCACTGTGTGCTCCCTGATCGGTCACCAGACCGATCCACGAAGGAGCAGCGTGCCAGATTCCCTGATCGGTCACCAGAACGATCCAGGGACTCAAACCTAGCCCTCTAAGCTAAGTTTTCATCCACCTTAGCCCTCCAAGCTAAGGATTTTTCACCTAACTCTCCAAGTTGGGAATTTGCACCTAACCCTCCAAGTTAGGACTTTTCACCTAGCCCTCCAAGCTAGGACTTTTCACCCAACCCTTCCGAATTAGGACTTTTCCAAACCTAGCCCTCCAAGCTAGGACCTGACCCTCCAAGCCAAGACTTTTTCACCTAATTCTCCAAGATGAGAATTTGCACCTAACCCTCCAAGTTAGGACTTTTCACCTAGCCCTCCAAGCTAGGGCTTTTCACCCACCACTTCTGAATTAGGACTTTTCACACACCTAGCCCTCCAAGCTAGGATTTTCAACACCTAACCCTCCAGGTTAGGATTTTCCATACCATGCCTGATACTCGACCAGGACTTAATCATAATCATCATAATCATAATCAACCTAAACTAAAATCGATGTCAACACCAAAACAACAATCAGGGCCAGACTGCATCAACAAGATCCACGTATTACGAGTCATCCATCCCCCGTGTTTAAGATCGCGCATGCCCATTAATTAATTAAATTACTGACAATTTAAATTAAGTAACTTCTGGATCCTTGATTAGTACCACTCAACCTTATCAACGTGCCGGATCAAATCCACCTGCAGGGTTTAGCACGATGAACCTTTTGAGCTCATCAAGGGGGAATCATCATCCTGATTCACCAGGACACGAATTCTGTCAATAATCATCGGTACATCATATTATTAATATTATTTCCCAACTTACCGGGTCTATGATCTAACAGAATAGATCTCACCCATTGATAAATCAAGGAAACAATAATTAATAATATATGCCCGATATTATTTCGGGATTGAGGGATCGTCCTCCATAATATCAACTGAGGTTCTATCCAATTATCTAGTCAGTACAAATCGGATAACCTCGAGTTTTGGTCCTGCTCAATGTACTCATAGCACACTAGTGTAGTCCTATGGTCAAGACCAATTACACCTAACTACGCTACAACCATGCCGATGGGTTGCCCAATTCCATCTAGGTTGTGAGCCTCTATTTATGCTAAGTAAGAAACTGATAACATGATCTTACGTGTGATACCACACACCATATTATCTACAATGTAAAGCAATGGGACATCGTGTATGTACTATTATAAACAAACACCTAGTGTAGTGTGATTCTCTTTTCATAAAGATGTTTATATAATAAAAGTCATGTCTTTTAGTATACACATCTTACAATCTCCCACTTATACTTAAAGACACTGCTATTCTCCCACTGCCATATATCTGACTCCCATATCCTCCACATGCCTGTCAAAAGCTCTAGATGGAAGAGCCTTAGTGAAAGGATCTGCCAGGTTGTCCTCCGATGTAATCTTGGCGACAGCCACTTCTCCTCGCTTTACGGTTTCTCGTATCAGGTGGTACTTGCGCTCTATGTGTTTACTTGCCTTATGGGCTCGTGGTTCCTTTGAGTTTGCAACTGCACCACTTTTATCACAAAAGATTGTGATAGAACTGGGCAAACCAGGAATCACATCCAAGTCCATGATGAAGTTTTTGAGCCATACAGCTTCCTTGGCCGCCTCCGAGGCTGCCACATATTCAGTTTCCATGGTGGAGTCCACCACACACTTCTGCTTGACACTCCTCTAGACAATGGCTACACCTCCTAAAGTAAACACAAAACCTGAGGTAGACTTACTGTTGTCCCTATCTGGCTGGAAATCTGAGTCTGTATAACTCACAGGGACTAATTGGTCTGCTCGGTAAACCAGCATATAATCCCTAGTTCGTCTTAGGTATTTTAATATATGTTTTACCACTGTCCAATGTCCCTATCCAGGGTTACTCTGATATCTGCTAACCATGCCCATGGTAAAACAGATATCAGGTCTCGTGCACAATATAGCATACATGAGGCTTCCTACTACC
>JAGFNQ010005037.1:599757-710649 GCA_024364735.1 Boesenbergia rotunda | reverse complement strand
ACTTCAAGCCCCACCATCCGCGAATTAAACTCATTTAATTCGCCCAACAAGCCCTCAAAAGACTTAGCCAATTTTAGGTTTCCGTTGCGCCTCTGATTAACTCAGATTCGACTTATTTCTCTTGATGGAAAATCCAATTTTCAACTCGTTTAAATCCCTCGGATTACTCGTAGTGCGTGTGACTAAATAGGCTTTTCGATTATGTGGCCGTCTATAATTAACCAATTATAGAACGGTCATGAGTGCACCTAGTAGTACATCATGACACCCAATTAATTGAAAGATCAACGGTTGACCTCAGAAGTAATTCTGAAACCCTTCCGCAGCTCTAATGAATCGTGCCCCATTCCCTTCATCACCTTATACCCACTTGGTTCAGGACATGGTCTGTTTGTGTCAGTCCCCACTAGACTGACTACGTCACACCAAGCCCAAGTAGTGTCTTTCTCGTCCTTTGGATTTCTAATTACTCTCATGTATTTAAGAGACTCGCACTCTAAACATGATATACTCTGGCCAGAGGTTTTGAGTAACAATCCGACGATAGGCCTGGGTATACATCTCCTCGCAAGGAGTGGTGAATCCTTTGTAGGTTGTTCAAACATCTTCGGGCACTTCGGCTTATACCCAATCATCCTGGGTCCACACCTCCTTGGAGATGCTTGCTTAAGATGTTAAAGTATAAGTCTCCATGACCAAGATGACTTGAACACCGCACGTCAAAGGAACATCGCACTTAAGCTGCAGTAAGAACTTCATTGACATATCTACATGTAGATTCCCATATGAAGTCTTACAGCTAGTCACTCCAATGAACTAGTTCCCTTAACTAGCATCCATGTTTATCTCCGGACATCCCAATGTCACCAGCCAGTGAGAATCAGCTGATTAGAGAATAACCCATGCTAGTCTCAACAGAATTGATAGTGTCTGTTTTTATCAATTCATCGACTAGGGATAATTTCAATACTTCACAATTGCACATTTAGAGATAATCACTAGTTGTGATCCCATCACAAATTCTCTTATGCTGTGAATTGTATTGCGGACATTCAGTAGATGAGTTTAAGATCTCAATCAAATACACAAACATGTATACTCAAATAGTGAATTATCATTTATTAGAAAAATGTTTACAATCATAAGGCGATTGTCTTACGACACTTCTCTCATATTACTAACAAACTCCCACTTGGCCTAATGCCAATCGCTACGGTATCCAATACCACAGGCTCTAACATGACCCTCAAACTTGCTTTGAGGCAAGACCTTAGTTAAAGATCCGCTATATTCCTTTCAGTGGGAACTCCCTCAATTTGTATGTCATTCCTACTTATAATCTCTCTGATCAGATGATAGCGTCGAAGCACGTGTTTGGATCGCTGATGAGACCTTGGTTCCTTCACTTGTGCAATAGCTCCATTGTTGTCGTAGTAAACCGGCACTGCTTCATCAATGGTTGGAACCACACCAAGTTCTGAGACAAACTTCTTGATCCAAACTGCTTCCTTTGCTGCTTCCGAAGCTGCGATATATTCCGCTTCCGTGGTAGAATCCGCTACGGTGTCTTGTTTGGAACTTTTCCAACTTACTGCGCCTCCATTCAAAGTAAATACGTATCCAGACTGCGATTTGGAGTCATCCTTATCTGTCTGGAAACTGGCATCTGTATACCCACGTATTACCATATCTCCTTCTCCATATATTAGGAACATATCCTTAGTTCTTCTTAAGTACTTAAGGATTGTCTTGACAGCCGCCCAATGATCCATCCCTGGATCAGACTGGTATCTGCTCGTGACACTCAGAGCATATGATACATCGGGCCTAGTACATAACATAGCATACATGATAGATCCTATCGCGGATGCATAAGGTATCTTATTCATGCAAATCCTCTCGTCTTCTGTGCGCGGACACATAGACTTCGAAAGGTTGATCCCATGCCTGATGGGAAGGTAACCTTTCTTGGATTCCGACATGCTAAACCCTTTTAGCACTCGGTCTATATATGTAGACTGCGAAAGACCAAGCAACCGTTTTGATCTATCTCTATAGATTCTAATCCCAAGGATATAGGTTGCTTCTCCCAGGTCTTTCATGGAGAAAGTTTTGGACAACCAAATTTTAACTGACTAGGAATACTAGGAATACGACTGCACTCCCACTAACCTTCTTGTACACACAAGATTCGTCAGGATTTTGTGAGAAATCAAACTCTTTGATTGTCTCATCAAAACGGATGTTCCAGCTCCTGGATGCTTGCTTCAGTCCATATATGGATCGTCGAAGCTTGCATACTTTGGTTTTATCAACCGATGTGAAACTTTCAGGTTGTATCATGTATACATCCTCAAGCAGGTTTCCATTAAGAAAAGCTGTTTTCACATCCATTTGTCATATCTTATAATCATAATGAGCTGCTATGGCTAGGAGCATCCGAATGGATTTAAGCATAGCTACTGGCGAATAGGTTTCGTCATAATCAATTCCTTTTTTCTGACGATATACTTTTGCCACTAATCTAGCCTTAAAGGTAACAACATTACCTTCCATGTCGGTTTTCTTCTTGAAAACCCACTTGCACCCTATGGGTTTAATCCCTTCAGGTAGGTTAACCAAGTCCCATACTTGATTTTCGTACATGGAATCCATTTCCGACTTCATGGCCTCAAGCCATTTGTCCCTTTCTGAATTTTTCAGAACATCTTCATAACTGATAGGTTCATCATCGCTTATGAGTAACACGTCGTTCGATTCACTTACGAGAAATCCGCATCTCTCTGGAATATTGCGTGTCCTATCAGACCTACGAAGAGGTGGTGTTGTTTTAGGTTCAACTGATAGCTCATCACTATGAATTATCGGTTGCGGGTCTAGACTAGGTGTCTCTGTAATGTCTATTGGAGTTTCTTGAACTTCATCAAGTTCAATGCCACTCCCACTGTTTTCTTGTAAAAGAAATTCTTTTTCTAGAAATACAGCATGCCTTGAAACAAACACCTTTTGCTCCAAGGGATGATAGAATTGGTAACCCTTCGTTTCCTTAGGGTACCCAATAAATAGACATTTATCAGACTTAGCATCCAATTTGTCTGATATAGTCCGCTTCACATAAGCAGGACAACCCCATATCTTAAGGTGAGTTAAGTGAGGTTTCTTACTATTCCATGTCTCATATGGAGTAGTAGAGACTACCTTGGTCGGGACTCTGTTTAGCAAGTAAACAGCTGTCTTTAGTGCATAGCCCCAAAAGGATTTTGGAAGAGTTGCATGATTCATCATCGACCTAACCATGTCCATCAAGGTTCGGTTACGCCTCTCAGATACACCATTATGCTGTGGTGTATACGGCGGAGTCCATTGAGACAATATCCCATTGTCCCTTAGATAATCTTGAAATTCTTGACTCAAGTATTCACCACCCCGATCGGATCGAAGTATTTTAATACTTTTGCCAAGTTGTTTCTCTACTTCATTTCTGAACTCTTTGAATTTCTCAAAAGCTTCAGATTTGTGTTTCATCAAAAACACATACCCGAATCGTGAGTGATCATCGATAAAGGTAATGAAGTAGCTATAGCCTCCTTGTGCAAGAGTTGACATTGGTCCACATACATCAGTATGTATTAGACCAAGCAATTCTCCCATTGGATTACCCTTTCCGGAAAAGGATAATTTGGTCATCTTGCCTTTTAAGCAGGATTCGCATGTATCAAATGAACCGGGTTCAAATGATTCCAGAATTCCACATCGGTGCAATTCGGTCATGCGTTTCTTGCTAACATGGCCAAGACGGCAATGCCAAGTGTAGGAGTCTATTCGATTATCTATTCGAGCACGTTTGTTGCTAACTTCGATATTGAAAACGTCACTGGATAAATCTAACGTGTAAATACCATTGCACAAAGTTCCATTCCCATAAAGAACGCCATTTAAAGTTATGTAACAACAATTGTTACTAAAAGTTAAATGATAACCCTTTTCATTCAAACATGAAATAGATACAATGTTCTTTATTAACGAAGGAACGAAATAACAATTATCCAATTCTAAGACACGTCCAGTGGGGAGCTTTAGCAAATATGTTCCGATGGCAACAGCAGCAATCTTTGCTCCATTCCCAACTCGCAAATCCGCTTCTCCTTTGACGGGTCTTCTTCTATTCCTTAGCCCCTGTATGTCATTACATATATGTGAGCTACACCCAGTATCAAGTACCCAGGTATTTGAGGAAATAGAGTGACATTCAATAACGAAGATACCTGAAGAGGATGGGGCATCGGATGCTTTCTTCTTCAAGGACTCAAGATAAACCTTGCAGTTTCTTCGCCAGTGACCCTCCTTGCCACAATGATGGCAAGTTCCTTTTGGTTTCTTTTCAGTCTTCTTGGCCTTTTTCTTCTTCCCTTTGTTCTGTTCCTTGGCCTTCCTCTTAGAACCTTTCTTCGAGGAACCAACTAACAGTACCGCCTTTTGATGCGGCTTTACAGAAGGCTCCACAGTCTTCAGCAGGTTGAGCAACTCAGGAATGGTGGTCTCCAGTTTGTTCATCCGATAGTTCATCACAAATTGTGAATAACTCTTGGGCAAACAACTCAGAATTAAGTCAATACTTATTGCAAAACCGAGTGCGCTCAGTCGCTCAATGTACCCCAACATCTTTAACACAAACTGCGAGGCAGAAGTGTCTTCCTGCATCTTAGTGGTGAAGAGGAGTCTGGAGACTTCGAACCTTTCGGATCTCGCCTGCTCTTCAAACAACTCATGAAGATGGAAGATGATGGTATAAGCATCCATATGCTCATGCTGCTTTTGCAGCTCAGGTACCATAGAGGCTAGCATGATGCAACTCGCAAATTCAGAATCGGTCATATGTTTTTGATAGGCCAACAATTGGTCTGGAGTTGCATTCTCTGGAGGATGGGTGGGAAGTTGATCTTCAAGGACATAAGCAAGCTTCTCTGCCTTAAGGACTATCCTTAGGTTTCGAAGCCAGTCCATGTAGTTTGGCCCAGTCAGTTTATTGGTGTCCAAAATGGAACGCAAGTTTAGAGAAGACACGATCGAGTGATTAACCTAGAAATACAAATTGAGTTTATGTGAGAAGAATGATTAAAGAATGTATCATTATACATTAATAAAAATCCTATTTATTTTTCAAATTGAATAACCCTTTTTATCAATTCGGGAGATCGTAGGAACATCTCCAAATAGGTTGATATCCAACCATAGATAAGAACCACCATGGCTGTGGCCATCAAGTTTTTCTTAGCTATGAAGGTAGGTAATTATACCGATTACATATCACATATATGTAACTATCACATTATGCTATCAACTAATTGAATGTTTGCATAAATCATTGGGTTGTTAACTCATTAACAAGTATGCGACATAATACATAGCATCCAACTGCACCTCTCTTTACATCGACCTTGGCTGTGGCACAACAAATCGATGCTCCAAGCTTAAGGCTGACCCATTAATCAAGAAATAGTTTTAATATGGTTGAAGCTCATTCAACCGTTTAGTCAGACTTGGATGTGTCCAACAACCATAACTAAGGATTGACCTCTGACTCCAACTATATTAATCATAAACTAATTCCATGGTTTGAACATGTTGAGGTTTAAGCTGGGCATGGATGTGTCCATCAACCCAAACGAGAAACAAAACTCCAATTCTAACCATATTAATGGAAGGTGTTAGCCTTAATATTTTGTAAGGGGTTTAGGTCTCATCCTTTCTTTTCTAAGCACATTCATGACATATAAATATGTCATGACTAACGATTTCCTTAATAAAGTATGTATGTGACTTAATTTATCAAGTCTCATTAATTGAATTAGGAACCGGATTTCCTAATTCCAATTTCATACTTTATTGAAGGAATTGTTTTGGGAAACAATTTCCTAAATTATCATAATCAATTTCGGAAATAATATGATTAAGACTTTGATTTCTCTAAATCAAATCTTATTAAATTAAGAGACAATTCCCTTAATTCAACGACATATTATTTTCATGAAAATCTCTGTTAAGAAACTCTATAGGAAACCATTTTCCTAATTAATTTTGGAGACAACAATATGTAAGAGCATCACCTCTTAAAACATATTTTATTCATGGATTTAATTAATTACAACAAATCGTTTTCTAAGGGTGGCTCCCCGAGGCTCAGATACCCAAAGAAAAATAATTTGTTGTAAATCCAATTGGACGGCTCCCCGAGGCTCAATCCAAATCAAACATGACAATTTCAATTAAAATTGGGAAATTAAATTACAACAACTAGCTTTAAATTGGACGGCTCCCCGAGGCTCAATCCAAAATAAAGAATTTTGTTGTCAATTTAAAGACCAATTCAAATTTAATTGTCAATTAACTGTCCATGAATTTGTCTAGACTTTCTTAAAAGAAAGTGCCCAAAATTGTGAGATTTCATAAATTGGTTTTCAGAATAATTGTAAGTTTCTGTTACAAAGAAAACTTACATATTTCCAAAATTGGAAAATTTCTAAAATTAGAAAAATTTCCAAAATTGGAAAGTTTCCAAAGATGGGAAGTTTTCACAATTATTATAAAATTTCAGAAACTAGAAAATTTCAAAAGTTTGCGAAATTTCATGAGGATTTCCAAACTTTGAAATTCCTAAATCTAAAATTTATTATAATTGGAAAGTTTCCATAATTGAAAAATTTTCCAAAATTGAGATCATGACAAAGTGTTCCGTAAAACAATTATATGATTATGTCGAACACTAACCGGCTCTGATACCACTGTTGGGACCGGGTGCATGTCGACAAGGATACGGGTTCATAAAATTTTTAAATTTTTACGTGCAGCGGAAGAATTAGCATAAAATAATTTCCTAAATTATTTTAACCACGTATCTAGCATGCAACCTTATGGTTTGTGGACATAATCATAAATTAAAACTTTGCGGAAAAGTAAACTAATTTACATTATACCTCTCGTAACTCGAAGTAAGGGACGAGATCCAACCGTAGCGTTCCTTGGAAGCTCCGCCTCTATTCGCGTCCACGTCGAGTTCTCTTCGGGATGACTTCGCAAAGCCACGAGTTTTGTGCCGACGAGAACTACTAGATTCTCGGAAGGCACAACTAGAAGAACAAGAGAAAAGATAGGAAACTAACCAAAAGGAAACGGAATCTAAATTCCGGGAAGGAGGGAGATCCGATCCGCTTCTTCTTCTTCTTGGTTGGCTTCTCCTTGGTGTTGTTGGCTCACGACAACCACTTGGAGAAGATGGAGTGCCGGCCCTAGGGTTTGCAAAGGGGCGCCGGCCCTAAGATGCCCTAAGGGGCGCCGGCCCTAGCTTGGAAGATGGGCGCCGGCCCTAGCTTGGGAGAGGGAAGAAGAGAATAAGAGAGAGAGAGAGAGGAAGCTCTTAATCAACTTAATTGATTGGAATTGAAGGCTAGCCTTTGGTTTCTTTATATAGTAACCTCTCCCTTGCTAAGTCTCCTCTTTAACGGAATTAACGGAATTTTCATAAGAAATTTATCTTATAAATTTTCTTATGAATAATTCCGTTATGCCTAGTTTTATTATAACTAACTTTATAATAAAACAAATTATTCTCTTATTTAATTATGGAATAAATTTTATAAGAAATTTATAAATTTTTCTTTTAATGAAAAAATCAATTCATAATTGATTTTATAAAATTAAAATAAAGCACTCCACGGATCATTTTAATTTCCCAAAAAGAAATAAATTTCTATAAATTTATTTATATAAATTTCTTTATACAAATTTATTTATCCATAATTTATAAAACAAATCGCGCTAGATTTATTTTATTAATTAAACCAATTAAATTGGTTTATTCCCTTTAATGTGGCCGGCCAAACCAAAGAGGGTGGGCACCCTCTTTGGCCGGCCACTTCAAGCCCCACCATCCGCGAATTAAACTCATTTAATTCGCCCAACAAGCCCTCAAAAGACTTAGCCAATTTTAGGTTTTCGTTGCGCCTCTGATTAACTCAGATTCGACTTATTTCTCTTAATTGGAAAATCCAATTTTCAACTCGTTTTAAATCCCTCGGATTACTCGTAATGCGTGTGACTAAATAGGCTTTCGATTTATGTTGGTCGTCTATAATTAACCAATTATAGAACGGTCATGAGTGGCACCTAGTAGTACATCATGACCCCCAATTAATCGAAAGATCAACGGTTGACCTCAGATGTAATTCTGAAACCCTTCCGCAGCTCTAATGAATCGTGCCCCATTCCCTTCACCACCTTATACCCACTTGGTTCAGGACATGGTCTGTTTGTGTCAGTCCCCACTAGACTGACTACGTCACACCTAGCCCAAGTAGTGTCTTTCTCGTCCTTTGGATTTCTAATTACTCTCATGTATTTAAGAGACTCGCACTTTAAACATGATATACTCTGGCCAGAGGTTTTGAGTAACAATCCGACGATAGGCCTGGGTATACATCTCCTCGCAAGGAGTGGTGAATCCTTTGTAGGCTGTTCAAACATCTTCGGGCACTTCGGCTTATACCCAATCATCCTGGGTCCACACCTCCTTGGAGATGCTTGCTTAAGATGTTAAAGTATAAGTCTCCATGACCAAGATGACTTGAACACCGCACGTCAAAGGAACATCGCACTTAAGCTGCAGTAAGAACTTCATTGACATATCTACATGTAGATTCTCATATGAAGTCTTACAGCTAGTCACTCCAATGAACTAGTTCCCTTAACTAGCATCCATGTTTATCTCCGGACATCCCAATGTCACCAGCCAGTGAGAATCAGCTGATTAGAGAATAACCCATGCTAGTCTCAACAGAATTGATAGTGTCCGTTTTTATCAATTCATCGACTAGGGATAATTTCAATACTTCACAATTGCACATTTAGAGATAATCACTAGTTGTGATCCCATCACAAATTCTCTTATGCTGTGAATTGTATTGCGGACATTCAGTAGATGAGTTTAAGATCTCAATCAAATACACAAACATATATACTCAAATAGTGAATTATCATTTATTAGAATAAATGTTTACAATCATAAGGCGATTGCCTTAGGACACTTCTCTTATATTACTAACAGATCTTTCATTTTGAAAATATTAGATAGAAATGACTTGGTTTTATACTGCAGACCTTTATTATTGCTCACATGCAATATATCATCAAAATACAAGATAAGTATGACAAACTTGCTCCCACTAAACTTGACATATATGTACTGATCAACAGAGTTATCCTAAAATTTAAATGAGATGACTACTTGATCAAATTTTTAGTACTATTAATAGAATGTTTGTTTCTAACCATAAAAAGACATCGTTAATTTGTATACTAGGTGCGTTAAATTCTCAAACTCAAAGTTCTCCGATTGTACTATATATATAGACTTCTCAATCTCTCTATTGAGGAATGCAGTCTTTACGTCTATTTGATATAGCTCCAAATCAACATGAGCTATAAATGACATGATTACCCTAATGGAGTCTTTCATTAATACAAGTGAGGAAGTCTCATTGTAATCAATATATACCTTCTGAGTAAATACCGTGGCAATAAGACGAGTCTTATACTTGTCGACATTGCTTTTTGAATCCCATTTGATTTGAAATATTCATTTGTAACCAAGCGGTTTCGTTCCTTAAAGCAATTCTGTAAGTTTCCAAATATCATTGTCTGTCATAGACTTCAACTCTTCTTACACAGTTTTAATCCATCTTTCAGGGTTAGAATATTGTTTGACCTTTTGAAAAGATATAGAATCAATTTTAACCCTATGTCGAACGTATGCTTTTGGAGATATATATAATCACAAAAAATCATGGATCTCCTGTCCCTTGTGGATCGCCTAAAAAACACTTATGTTTGAGATGGTTGAGATACTAACTGATCAATATGAGGTAATATCTTACTTTGAGTGGAAGAATCCTCCAATTGCATTGGAGATGACATAGAAATATCTTAATTTACTACTTTAACTGGATGTACAATATCCATAATGTGTGGTATGAAAACTATACCGTTACTAATGTACTAATAGTAACCACAGGAGGCTTGTTCACACTTTCCTTAAAAGATATTTCTTTAACCTTAGTGCTCTTACTATCCTCATTGAATTTGACATTTCCTATTTTAAAGAAGGATCTTTTAGGAGATCATAAAATTTATAACCTTGGACTTTTTAGAATAACTTATGAAATTGTAGCTAATAGTCCTTGAGTCTAGTTTCTTTTCATTAGGCTTATAAGACATAATATCAGTTGGACACCCCTAGATGTGTAAATGTCTAATGCTAGACTTCCTACCTGTCACGCCCCGAGACCCAGGAGCCGCTGATCCAATATAAAATCGGACAGCACCTCCCCTGTCCGGCGGACAATTTACACATACACACAACAACTATAACAATACCACGCAGTTTATATTTGGCCTCAGGCCTCCAAAATAGATAAACACGACATAAAACACAAGACAACTAAGTAGATCATACCTGACTGCGGACCGGTCCGACTTACGACGAAACAACCAATACACAAAAGCCCCTTAGGGCACACGACACACTCCCAAGACATAACGAAACTATGCCATCTCGATGGGTAGGGACTGGCTGCTGGGCTCTTCTGGCGACTCCAAGTATCTCAACCTGAAATAAAAATATATGGCAACGGGGTGAGTCCATAACTCAGCGAATACCCAGCAGATATGCATAGTATGTTATAATAACAATAAGCATCTACGTTAATACCGTCTCATATCAACAATATGGAAAAAACTAGTACTGGAAATACTGAGGTAGATACATACCAGAATCCAGCTAACCTGAAAAGAGGACAATGAGTACCATGGAAATATCATTAGTCATATAATCTCAAATAACAAGTCTCCAGAATATGCGATGTCAAACAAGTGCAGCAAATAAGTGCAGCAAACAATGCACGATGCAAAGTATGCACATGGTGCAATGACATGTGTCACCCCTGACACCAGACAGATCATCGTACACCTGTCATAGGGACGTCTGAACGGGTAGAGCTCTGACAACTGTACACTCTGCCATCACTGCTCCTGAGTGACCGGGTGAACAGGATGCTGGTGGAGACTCCGCTCCGACCCCAAGCAATGGGGGAGTCAAGCTCTCATCTCCTCGTGGCTCAGTACGAGAAGGGATCCCTGCTTGCTACCACGCCCGCGCTCACCCTCCTCATAGTGGCCGAACGGAGCAATACAGGGCAAATGCACACATCTACGGTATCCACTAACCCATGAGTGGCCGTGTGTGCATGTCATGTACCGGAAGACGATTAGGCTCAACCACAAGGGAGTCACTGATCGCTGGCATGCAACAGTGCAAGGATGGTGTATGATATGCACACATACATCCCTCATGTCAAATACAAGAGATACATCCCGATATCTAAGCATACATATAGATATGACAATACCTGAGACTGTATGAAACTAACAGCATAATAACTCAGGGATAAACAACAAGTATCCAGAACAAGCATAATAACTCAGGGATAACTAACAAGTATCCAGGACATGCATAATAACTCAGGGATAACTAACAAGTATCCAGGACATGCATAATAACTCAGGGATAACTAATAAATATCCAGAATAGGCATAATAACTCAGGGATAACTAATAAGTATCCAGAACAGCATAATGACTCAGGGATAACTAACAAGTATCCAGGACAGGCATAATAACTCAGGGATAACTAATAAGTATCCAGAACAGGCATAATAACTCAGGGATAACTAATAAGTATCCAGAACAAGCATAATAACTTAGGGATAACTAATAAGTATCCAGAACAGACATAATAACTCAGGGATAACTAATAAGTATCCAGGACATGCATAATAAACAAGGCTAGCGTATAATCTTACTGCTATCTATAACCAACCATGCATAGCAATATGACAATATCTAAAAGATAAGTCAAAGGGTACCCGCCTTAAAATGAAGAATCCATATAGGTAGGGAAACTCCGGTCCAATAATCAGCAACTGTAATTGCATCAATGCCCTGTATCAAAGGACATATTTAAATCGTTATTACAAAGAATAGTAACCACCTAACAAGTCCCTAAACTACGTTAGGATTATCTTAACCCTCGTATTTTATTTAATTACCCTTAAATAAATAGTTAACCCTTGCTATATTGGGTTTAGGTTTAGGTTTAGGTTTAACCCCTTTATAATCTTTCTGCCAACTCCATCAAAACAGATCAATTAATTTCCAAAACTCACAGTAATGGTAAGCTTCAAACACCACAAATACACAATCACCAACAACCCAATCTAATCATGCTCTAACAAGAACATATTATCCAAAAAGATGCTCGCAGTAGAGAAGCACAGAATCCACCACTACAGCTCTACAAAACTAATCTCAAAGAACCCAATTCCATACCATCACACAATAACTTGTTAATCCAAGAGCAAGAACACAAACACTACTCATAGTAGACTCACCACACATAACGCTAATTTCAAATTCACCCAAACAACATTGTGGATTCACAATAGCTTAACGGAAACTACAATCCAAATCAGCAATATTTCAAGATACAAACCCAATCACATGGATCCCAAAACAATACATGCCAGTATCAAATCAACCCTACCTCTCATCTAAACTAAACATTTCATGGAACTTGTATGTTAACCAAAGCCAAAACAAATCTTAAGAGTCGCTCACTGCTGACCCCTCAAAATAGAACATGCTATAAACCTGGAACCCAATCATAAGCACACGGCCAGCACTCCTCATCTAAACCATAAGCACATGACAAGGAGATTCACAAACTAATCTTAAACAGGATTCAAATCCAACCTCAATTCCGCGATCCATAGTAATTACCAAGCACCCATTCTCACCTACTGATCCCCATCAAAGCCACCATGCTACTGATGGCTGATCAGAGGACAACTGAAAAACAAAATTGAAATCCAACATGGTCACCTCCCTTACTATCACAATTTTAGTCAAAAATAAATAAATCAGCAGGCAACAACAACAAATCCTTACCAGAAGCTCACGACATCATCTCACAAGATCAAGCATTAACCTCAAATTCATCCACGGCACTGCTCACTCCATGAACTAGTGAAATCAATTTCAACCATCAACCCACAAGACAAATCAAAAATAACAATTCATCCAAAACAAATATTCAACAGCAACTACACAATACCTAACTGAGTCTTGCACCGGCTTGCTGATGAGAAGGGCATTGCTTCCCACCGGCGATGCTCCTTTGCCAAAATTGGGCGAACGATCCACGCAGAGGTGGGGCAAAGGCGTCGCGCGAGAGCGAGGGAGAAAAGGAAAACGCAGAGGCGGCAGATCGTACTTAGCCGGCGGCTGTGAGCTACTACAGTGGCTGCACGAGCTGCGATGGGGCTCCCTAGTCGCATGGAGTAGGAAATCGCAAGGGAGAGAGATAGATTGGAAGAGAGGCGACATCGACTTGGGCTTGGCACCGATGACGAAGGCGGCAACCGGCTGGGGGAGATAGGCGGCACCGGCGCTAGGGCACGGGGAAGGGAGAGGGAAACGGAGGAGGGGCGGCGCGTCGGGTGTCTCCGCGGCTAGGGCACGCGAGAAGTAAAAAGGGGAAGCCAAGTTATAAAAGGATGGATCTTTTGCAAAAAGGTCCCTCAATTTTCTGAAATTCGACTCAACCTTTAGGGTAAAGGTTTTTAACTATTTAACCCCCTCCATTATATTTTAATCCACCTCCATAACTCTCTAGGGTTAGGTTATTTGCCCTTCCGAAATTTAAGAGTTTACCTATAAACCCTAGATAAGTTTTAGGTTTTTACAATAAAACCCCTTAGGCTCCACCCGTAGGGTCGAAAACCCTAGACTCGATCCGAAAAATCTCAAAAAATTTTCTGGTCCGGATTTTCGAATCACCGTATTTTACACTACCCATCCACATCTCATATGGGATTTTAGTTATTTACTGTCTTACTTGGTACTCTATTAAGTAAGTAAAATGTAGCCTTGAGTGCTTTGCCCCACAAAAATTTAGGTAAATAAGTGAAAGTCATCATACTTCTTACCATATCTTTTAGGATAGGATTGCATTTCTTAGCTACACTATTCTGTCTGAGAGTATCAGACATGGTATACTGAGGCACAATCTGACACTCAGCAAGGTAATTTATAAAAGATCGTGGACGTTATTCACTTGATCCATCATATCAACCATAATATTTGTTAGGGCCGAAGGAATTTAGATATCTCCGCAATAGTATCATATTATCCACTTTGGGCTTAAGCTGTCATGATTTTATTTTTGAGCTTTACCCAAAAGGTCCCATATCAATGGAGATATTTTTTTCCTCATATGTCCATAATTTTTTTCATGTATTTTTAATGTGAGACTTTGTTTACAACCTTGCAACCCTAACAATCCCTCTTCAAATGAAAGACTACAAGGCCCCCTCAAGTTGAAGTCTATCTATTTGATGGCAAATCCTAGACCCACCAAGTCTTTTTGCCCTTTGGTCCAACCGAACTATTAGGTCTTCCTGTCCCTCAGTTCACCCGACCTACTAGGACTTCATGCTTAGCCACAACTAGGTATTTCTACCCCTTGGTTCAACCGACCTACTAAGTTGTCCTGCTCCTTGGTCCACCCGATCTACTAGGACTTCCTTGCCTAGCTGTAACTAGGGCTCCTCGGTCCACCCAATCTACTAGGATTTCTTACCTGGTATCTAGTCATCTTAATTCTGACATGGGAGCTTCCACTTTCTTTGTTCGAAGTCAATATTATATTCATATGACTCAATTATACCATAACTCTTGTGCACAGTTGATGGTTAGACCTTTTGACAGTTTGAACTCTGATACCAATTGTTAGGATCTAATGAATTTAGATCTCCACAATGGTATGATATTGTCTACTTTGGGCCTAAGTCCTCATTGTTTTATGTTTGGACTTTACCCAAAATGCTTCATACCAATAGAAATATTTTTCCCTTATAAGTCCATGATCTTTCCATATATTTTTAATGTGGGACTTTATTTACAACCTTGCAACCCCAATAATATTCACCTCTATGATTTGATCTAAATGATCTTAATTTTCTTACCTAGTTGATTTTCAGCTTTGACTTTGAAAATTTTGAGCATGTCCAAATATTACGATTTATCATGGATAAGGTATAAATAGCCGATTTGAGAGTAGTTGTCTATGAAGCTAATAAAATATGCGTGTCTATTCTATGATGTCTTAGGGAATGATCCACAAATGTCCATATGTATTATCTCTAGAATATAATTATAAACGACTATCCCCCTTATTTTTTTTGTTAGTGATCTTACCCTTGACATATTCTATGCAGACATTAAAGTCTGTCATGTCAAGGAAATCGAGAATTTTATGTGATATTAACATTTCTAGACGTTGTTTAGATATATATCCCAAACGCCTATACTATAACATAGATGAATTCTTGTCAGTTAATTTGTATTTTGTACTTATACTAATAAACACGTTGTCAATCGTAGGAGTTAAAGTGTTTAATTTACACAACTTATCAACCAAAGAACCATTGCCATGTAATATTGAATTTAATAAAATACTAAGCATTCCAATTTTAAATGAGCAAGAATAACATAATTTGTCCAAACAAAAAATTTAAATCAAATTCCTTCTAAAAGTCGGTAAAATAAATATATTTTTCTAAATCCAAATAGACATAATTTCCTAAATAAAGCCTAAATTAAAATACCTATTGATAGGGTTAAACGAGTCTTGGCCGGGACGAGGGATGAAGAAGCTTCCCAACACAATGGTCGTAGGCTGAAGCGGCCCTTCATCTGTGGTCCCTGGAAGCCCCGAGGGAGACGCATCCGGGAAGGGCAGCTGAAGATCCCTCTCGGGGACACCCCGGGAGATTAGGCCCCGAGAGCACCTCGGGAGCGGTGGCATGCGTAAACCCCGAGCTCTCCTCGAGGGGGGGGGGGGGAGTCCCCGCAGTAACAACCTCATACGCTGGACTCTCTCGAGGTATGGATAAGCATCCCCGTCATGAAAGGCCTTCGCGACCCCTGAATCTCGCAACGGGCTGCGAGCCGATAATGAAGTAGACTTTTTCAAAAGGCATCCCATGGCCACCGAACAAGGGGGGGGGGACATGGCTTAAGTGCAGGAGATGCGGCACCGATCAGGGGCACGTCTATCCCTTCATCATCGGTATAAAAGGTAGTCCAACCCCTCCGGTAAGGGGGGTACGATCTCTCGTTTTACATACTATCTTTCTTTCTCACTG
Source organism: Boesenbergia rotunda (assembly GCA_024364735.1). Lineage (NCBI taxonomy): Eukaryota > Viridiplantae > Streptophyta > Magnoliopsida > Zingiberales > Zingiberaceae > Boesenbergia > Boesenbergia rotunda. Next base: position 694,333 of record JAGFNQ010005037.1, on the reverse strand, counting down.
CAGTTATTCCTCGGACAATCTACTAACTTGAGCGTCGGAGTGGACTCCGCCGGACTCCTGCCGGCGTGTCCCCTAACGCTTGTGTTAACTTCGCAGGCCCCCCAAGTTCCTCCCGGGCATAATAACCTCCGCGCGGGGTGAGCCTCCGTGACTGGTCATCGTTGACGACTCCTTCCGGAACAAATTTGGCGCCATCTGTGGGAAACTAACAAAGCACCTAAAGGAGCGCCGATGGCAGGATCGGAGGGACAACCCCTTACCCTCACCAGAGTGGAACTTGACCGTTTAGTGGCCAACGCCATTAAGGAAGCCTTGGAGCAGCACCAAGTTGAACAGGTTGCCCCTCAACCAGGGGGTCCGGCGGGGGAGGAAATCCCTAGGGTCTCCGCCTCATATTCCCGAAGATCCATCACCCCGGTGGGGCGGCGGGATGGAGCAACCCAGGGCCCTCAGAGAGAATCCCCTGGCGATGTGGAGAAGGCCCATTCGGTGGCCTCCAGTGCTCAGAGGCATGAAGAGAGACCGGGGAAGAGGGATGGACCCAGGATCTCTCAGAAGACTCCCTCTACCCCTTTCTCGTCCGAGATTGTCGAGGACCCCATGTCGAAGCAGTTCCGCGGGCCGGGGATACCTGAGTATGATGGGAAGACGGATCCGGAGGATCATGCCTGTAAGTTCGAGAATGTGGCACTCTTGCACCAGTATACTGACGGGGTGAAGTGCCGGGTGTTCTTGAACACTTTGTCGGGAGTAGCTCAGCGGTGGTTCCAGAGGTTACCACAGGGTTCCATCAACTCCTTCGCGGAGTTCAAGACAGCATTCCTCCATCATTTCGTGAGTAGTCGGCGTTACCAGAAGACAACACTTAACCTGTTCGCTCTCAAGCAAAAGCCTAAGGAACCACACAAGGAGTACATACAGAGGTTCAACTGGGTGGCGCAGGACATACCCAATGTGACATCGGAGATACTCGTCGGCGCCTGCACCCAAGGGCTCGCCGAAGGGGACTTCTTTCGGTCTTTGGTGAGGAAGCCCCTCGACAGCTTTGACGATTTGCTGGGACGATCAGTTAAGCATGTCAATGTGGAGGAAGTACAATACGCCCGGCGCAAGGATCTAGTTGGAGCTCCTCCTCTGGCAACCCCTCGGTCAGACAGAAGGGAGCCCCGGGCCCCGGCGTGGGGAAAAGACCCTCCGCCTGGGAAGGATAACTGGATTGGCAGGCGGTGGCTGGTGGAGACGGTAGACACCCAGCAGCCCGAGTTGTTACCAAAGTACTGCAATTACCATGGAAGCTCGACTCACTCCACAGACAAGTGCCATGCCTTGAAGAAAAAGTTCATTGAGGAAGCAGACACCAAACCCCGAAGAAAATGGAACAAGTCGGGGTATAATCGAAGGTCGCCACGGCGAAGCTTTTGCCTTCGGCGATGGCCTGTAGGGGAGAACGAAGTCCGACCGCGATCCCGGTCGCGATTAAGAGGTAGGAGTCGGGGGCCCGCACCCCGAAGATCTATCTCCTTAGAGAGAATCCCCAAAAAGGCAAAGCCCCTATGCGGGGCCCTCCTTCGGGCCATGTAGGGGTTATCTCTGGAGGACCTACTGGAGGGGACTCTAACTGAGCCAGGAAGTCTTACACCCGGTGGTTGGAAAACTACTCCATCGGGACAAGTCGAAACCAGGTGTCCGGCCCTACAATCTCGTTCAGGCCATCCGACCTCGAAGAAGTGAAAGCTCCCCATGAGGATGTCATAGTGATCGTGGCTCGCATTGTTAATTATGAGGTGAAGCGCATCTTCGTAGACACAGGGAGTTCCGTGAATATTCTGTACAAAGCGGCTTGGGAGCAGATGCAGATAGACGAGGATGAACTGATCCCCATCTCAACCCCCTTGTTTGGCTTCACGGGGTATCGCGTACAGCCATTGGGGCAGATTACCTTGTCACTTTCGCTGGGCAACGATAGGCTCGAGAGAACTCGGAGGACTCCTTTCTTAATCGTGGGCGCGCCTTCCTCCTATAATGCCATCCTGAGTCGACCAGCGCTTAGTACCTAAAGGCGGTGGTCTCTGTGTACCACTAGAAGATCAAGTTCCTGGTGGACGATTGAGTGGTGGAAGTCCGAGGGGATCAGCTAGTATCTCATAGGTGCTACAGTGGAGTGGTCAGGTCCGAATCTCGGAAGAACCCACGAGGCCTGGAGGAGTAGCTGTTGAAGAAAAATAAAGAAACTTAGGAGGTCTCAGTCTGGCTGAGGTCTCCGGTCCTTCTTGTCTTGGTACGGTTTACAATTTATTTAGAACGTCTATTTGTGTCTCTCTGTGCTTCTGTAGCGGAATCGGGTAATAAAAGGAGATACTTCTTGCAAAATGACTATGCGCTACTAAAGTAATCTAAAACCCTAATACCCTGCGGTCTAGCCGACGCCCGGGGTACTTAGGCTTGATTCGAGACCTACGCGCCCGGCCAAGTAATACAAAACCCTAATACCCTGCGGTCCAGCCGAGGCCCGGGGTACTTAGGCTTGGTTCGGGACCTATGCGCCCGACCAAGTAATACAAAACCCTAATACCCTGCAGTCCAGCTACGCCCGGGGTACTTAGGATTAGTTCGGGACCTACGCGCCCGACCAAGTAAACTAAAATCCTAATACCCTGTGGTCCAGCCGACGCCTGGGGTACTTAGACTTGGTTTGTGACATGCACGCCCGACCAAGTATTCAAAACCGTAAGGCCCCGTGGGACAACCGATGCCCGGGGTACTTGGACAGAGTCTGGGACATATGTGCTCGACCAGATAACCCCAGACTCTATCGCTCCGACGCACGGGAGACTTACTTGGTGAAGGAACATATAAGGTGTACCCAACTCCAGAAGAACCAACAAAGAGTCAAAATATCGACATAAGACAATTATGCAGACATAAAAGGTACCAGGAAGAATTGTTTATTTCATGACATAAAGAGATACATGAAGATACACATCTCGAGAAGTTACTAAGATACACGGCGGGAAAAAAAATATACAGCTGGATGCCTGAGGTAACACATGAGTAGCTTGGGTACTCCCTCCAAGTAGTCGGGGATGAAGATGGACGTCTGAGGTAATACATGAGTAGCTCGGGACAAAGATGGATGCCGGAAGTAACACATGAGTAGCTCGACCCCGTCCGGGCACTCCCCCCCTTTTTTCGTAAAAGAGGCAGAAAAAAGAGGAGGGGGAGCAGTGACTATAATTTCTCTCCGGAGCGTGCAAAGACGCAAAGAAGAATTGCCTTAACAGGGGTAGCAACCACAGCCTCTCAACGAAAAGAAGAAAGAGATAAGCCAGTGGTTGCAGCCCTTCCTCTCTTCGTAATGACGTATCCCACAAAACGCCACCCTCCGCCCAAAACATGGGGAAAACAAGGACCCGGAAGAGGATGACGCTTGCTGGCGCAGGAGGCAACCATCAGGATACGTCATCTCCTCCATTCTCCTTGGAGGGTCATGTATGATCTTTCCTGAACTCCTCAGATAACCCGGAAGTTTCACACCCCGGGCATCATCTCCGCCATGCTCCCCAGCAAAGGGGGTGACACAAAGGCCTCTACCCCTGTCTGGTCCCTCAGCCAAGAGCACTACGGTGTCTTTAGGGTTGGACATGGAAGATACCAGTAAGGAGGAAAGAAGCAAGCAAGCGGAAGAGATGGAGGAGACGTGCCACCCTCCTCCCCCTATTTATAGTAAGGATTGGCTCTCCAAGCAGTTAATGCAGGAAGAAGGCAATTACGCCAACGGACGCCGAAGCGTCATTTCGACCGGCGCACCCATGCTGTGCCTAGGAACTCACAACTCTTAATGAGTCTAATCAATGAGATCACGGATAATACGGAAGTGACGGTTCAAGAACCATCCAGGCATCCTAGCAAGAAAATGTGACAAGGACCTGTTACAGACATAAATGCGGAGGAGGGAGATTTGACTCAAGGAATTGTTAAACGCCAGAATCAACCCAGAAGACAACCGACGGTTAGTTAGGCACCCACATAGTAAAGCTAGGCGCGTCTCACAAGAGCACATACATAAGGAGCCAGGAAAATGAGTACACTTAGTCAGAATCAGGACAATCAGACTTGTCGGGCCGCTCGGGGCCCCGAAAGAAGATCCTTATAAAGGACAGAAGGCATTTACAATTTTGGGTCGTCGTCGGGGGGGGGGGGGCAGGAGCTGCTCCTTCTTTAGCTTATTGATAGCCTCATGAAAGCCCTGCTATAAGCGTTCCATCGCCTGGCCGGCTATAAGGGCACGAAACTCCTCGGACTCCAGGAACCTCGCTTTGAAACTCAGCTCAGCTTCGTTAAGGTCAGAAGCTTGGGTTGTTCGACGGGTCAGAATCTCGGCCTCGACTGCCTCGTAAGAACGTCTCAGTCAGGCCAACTCAGTAGCCATCCTTGATTGCTCGGATAGAGCCTCCCTGAGCCTCTCGGAGGTGGCCCGCTCATCTGATCGAGCCTAAATTAGATCATCCTCCAGGATGGAGGCGCGGTCGGTGGCCAAGAAGAGGCCCGACTCCATTTGAGCTGATAATTGCTTCTCTCTGGCCTGGAGCTGATCCCTCTCCCGCGTCATTTGCAGAAGGTCCTGGGTGGCTGACAAAGCTTTCTCGGGCGTCAAGCGTTCTCTATGGCGTGAATTATGGAGTACTTGCTCCTGATCTTGCAAGAGTTTCCTCAGGTGCCCGATCTCTTCTTGAAGAGTTCTGATGATGCCTACCTGCATTACTCCGGCCCGGTGATCCTGGTCAGCTGCAGCTTCTGCCCGTAGGGCTCGTTGGAGTAGGAGCTCCACTTGGGGCCCGGAGTATAGGTTCCAGCCGACTACTACGCAATCCTCAGCTGCCTGTCATCATGCGGGAAGGTTAGTAGACGGGCGAAGGAACACCCAAAGGAACAGCAATTCGCACCTTTAGGAGCGTCTCCCGAAGACTGCCCAGCAGTCCGGCCAAGGCTTGCACGACTGCCCTTGCAAAGGCGCTGGGGGTCTCGCCGCGCCCCTCAAGTGGCATTGGACTTGGTCGGAGGGGAAGTCGCGGGACGATGGAAGCCTCGGGTGACAGGAGGGAGGGGCCAGAAGCATCCTCTTCAGAACTAGAAGGCCCCTCTGGCAAAATCCCCTCGGGCGGAGTCTCCTTTAATAGCACTGAGGGGGCAGACTGCATTGAGGCCTCCACCGCTGCATCCAACATCTCCCTTAGTCGATCTAGTTTCATTCGGTATTGAGTATGCAACATCTCCTTACTGGGGGAAGATGGAGCTCGATCGATGGAGCCGGTAGGGGGCACTGGGACAACTGCTTCTGGAACGGAGGCCGACGAGGCAGGAGGAGGAGGCACTACCTCGGCTGGTATAGTCGCTTCCTCGAGCACCAGAGGAAGTGGAGAAGAGCGTGCAGGACGCTGTTTTTTCCATGAAGGGCCCAAGCCCTTGGGGAGCCACCGCTTCTGCCGACCGAAGGAGTAACTGAGGGGGGGGGAGACTCTTCGTCCACCCTGCCAAGGCAGACTGCGCTCGATGAGGACCCACCCCCGGGAGGAGGATCCATCACTTGGCCAACTTGTTGAGCCGGAGGCCCTTGGCTCCCTGCTGGCGGGGATGTAACAGTAACCTCAACCCTCTCAGGTGAGGCGATTCCCCGAGGCGAGACAGCAGGCCCCTTAGAGGACTCGGCGAAAGCAGGTGGAGCGTCAGAAACGACCGGAGGAGGGCTCAGGGCCTCCTTGTTGGCCTCCTCCCACTTGATGAGCCGACTCATTGCCTTGGCATACATGACCTCCTCTGCAGAAGCCAGACAGAGGGAGCATCAGTCAGAACCAATGTGCGTAGAAGAAAAAGACGAGCATACCTAGGGTGGGGCTGATCTGCGTTACTTTAGGGCTAAGGCCCACTCGATACAGAATCTCTTCGCTCTGCACCAGCCTCGGGCCACTGAATTCCATACCCGAAAGTACTTCCCTAGCATGATGGTACACCGGGCTGCGGAGAAAGCTCTCTAGGAGGGGAGGAGTCGGCAAATCCGCTATCCAACAGAGGGGACTAAAAGGTAATGATTGTAGTCGGATGAAGAAGAATTTCTCCTTCCGCCCCTTATGCGAGGAAGGAAACCCGCCTAGAAACCTATGGTCGGGACGGGCTGCAAAGCTAAAGACCCCTCGCAACCCTAACGGGACAACGGGACAAAGAAGGAATGGAAGAGATGCGGGGTTAAGGGAAGATCGAAAAGCTTAAAGATGATAAATACTCCTCCCATTTGAGCGAAGGCATTGGGAGCCATCTGGTGAAGAGGAATATCAAAATAAGAAGCTATGTTCGTGAAAAAAGGAGGGATAGGGAAACAGAGTCCTAACTCCATCTGCCCTAGGAAAAAGGTTAGCATGTCGGCAGGAGGTTTCACGGGTGTCTGACCCACTTTTGGGATGACCATTGCCACTTCAGTCGGGACGCCATAAGCCTCGGTGGTCGCTTGCAAGGCTTCAGGTCTTATTCGCGAGGAAAGGGACTCGTACCACTCCACTTGGTAGCCCTCCATAATCCCTAAGGAAGAAGACAAGAGACAAAAACAAGAAGGAGACAAGCTACTCACACGCAACGAAAAGCTCTACAAGGGGGAAGACGAAGGGCACCCAGTCGCTGAAGCAGAAGTGGAGGCTAACGTCTGCCTTTTTTCCTCTCTTATACCCCGGCAGCTGCCAGCCTAAGCCCACTGGGGAAATGACACGTGGACCGCAAGAAACCGCCTCGACCAGATAGTTGATGGTCGCGAGCCAGCCATACCGGCACACGATCGTAGGAGCGTGTGAAGATGGTCGATGGAACACGTGGCAAGGAGGCGCTCAAGCAAGCAGCCTGTTACCCTCGAAAAGGGGGTCATGCACCTTTATAACAAGAAATAGATGTCATAAGCCTTCAGGAAGCGGAGTAGCCTTTTTGGGAAAAGGAAGAAGGCGCGGAAGGGAATTTCTAGAAAAACGGGTCCAAGAGGGTGCAATCCAAGTGCCCCTCATAACTGCCGAGGGCTGGAAGGGGGAGGCTCGTGAGAACTCAGCCTCTTCATCCCTGCGCTAGTCCGATCAGTCAGCCATACCTCCTTCAATCAGACTCGAAGGGGGGGGGGACTTGTGATAGGGTTAAACGAGCCCTGGCCGGGACGAGGGATGAAGAAGCTTCCCAACACAATGGTCGTAGGCTGAAGCGACCCTTCGTCTGTGGTCCCTGGAAGCCCCGAGGGAGACGCGTCCGGGAAGGGCAGCTGAAGATCCATCTCGGGGACACCCCGGGAGATTAGGCCCCGAGAGCACCTCAGGAGCGGTGGCATGCGTAAACCCCGAGCTCTCCTCGGGGGGAGGGGGGAGTCCCCGCAGTAACCGACCTCATACGCTGGACTCTCTCGAGGTATGGATAAGTATCCCCGTCATGAAAGTCCTTTGCGACCCCTGAATCTCGTAATGGGCTGCGAGCCGATAACGAAGCAGACCTTTTCAAAAGACATCTCATGGTCACCGAACAAAGGGGGGGACGTGGCTTAAGTGCGGGAGATGCAGCACCAATCAGGGGCACGTCTATCCCTTCGTCATCGGTATAAAAGATAGTCCAACCCCTCCGGTAAGGGGGGTACGATCTCTCGTTTTACATACTGTCTTTCTTTCTCATTACAGTTATTCCTCGGACAATCTACTAACTTAAGCGTCGGAGTGGACTCCGTCGGACTCCCGCCGGCGTGTCCCCTAACGCTTGTGTTAACTTCGCAGGCCCCCCAATTTCCTCCCGGGCATAATAACCTCCGCGCGGGCCGAGCCTCCGTGACTGGTCATCGTTGACGACTCCTTCCAGGACATCTATCGATTCAACTTTAGCCATCTTTCCATTCCCTGCATAGATGTATATTTCACTATCAAGCGGAGACGGCTTCTAAGATAACCCTACATAGTGACACTTATGTTAATAGTAGCACTGGTATATCTATCTACTAAGTATCAATAGACATTATAGCTAAATTGAATTTTGAACTAATAAAATTGAGAAGTTTATCTTTTTTTTACGTGTCAATTGGCATATTTGAGGCATTCTTTTTTCATATGACTTTTATTCTTAAAGAAGAAATAAGTGGTCTCCTTATTTTGTTTCTTGTGCTCCTTATGACCATAGTTCCCAAAATCTACAATTTGCTTCCCTTTCTTTTATTGTTGATCCACTTTCGCTTCTTGCTTGACCCTTGAGAACTAGATGCTAAGTAAGCACTCTCAGATGTCTCACGCCTTAGTCTCTCCTCCTCATACACATATTGAGCTATAAGCTTATTTAATATCTACTTCTGTTATTTGAGTATTATATGAAATTATAAAAGTGATGAACCATGCAAGCAGAGATATTAAGATGAAATATACTAACATATTCTCAGACATTCAAGTTTTAGTGCTTTCAAACTTATGACGATATTGACCATTTTCATAATGTACACCCTGATATTTTCTTTGTCATTATACCACATAGACACCAATTTTGAAAGAAGCATGGTGGTCTCGATCTTTTCGTTTGCCATGAAACAGTCTGACAACTTATTGAAGAAACTCCTTGCATCCTCTCCCTCAATTATCAAGTCTTTAATTGGTGCTAAAATAGAAGGCTTCACGATACTCAGACTCATACGATCTGATCGTTCCCACTTTTCAAATTCAACCCTCAGCTCTATAGTGCTAGCGCTAGTCAGGGGTGTAGGTTGATCATGTCTCAATGCAAAGTTTATGTCCATGCAGCTTAAGACTATGATCACATATTCTTTCCATTCAGCAAAATTGTATCTAGTTAATATGAGGATGTTATTAATACTAACAGTTACTGATTACATTGAAATTATAAGAGTGAAAACATTGTAAGCTCACAATTTAATTAAGCCAAGAAAGAAAAAATAAGATAGTTAATATAAGATTATGCAAATAAATGGGCTCCTTATGAAATACCAAATACAACATTGTAGTTTGCTTTTTGGACTAAAATGTAATTTATTAGTGGTATTCTCTAATATGACTCAAACTTTAATTGACTACTTAATGCGTATTCCTTTAGGTTGACCCATTGTGCACATAATTTGACACTTTATATAAGTTATATTTTAGTTAATAGATCATAACCTTAATCAATCATGCAATATGTCTTTCCTTAGGCTAATATATTTTGTGCATGATCTGAACAAAAATGAAAAATTATTCTTTAGTTGTAAGCTACCTTGAATATATATCTGGCCTAAAAGTAATTTTCTTTTGGACAAACTATTTTTAGCATAGATATATATCTATTTACAAAAAATGACTAAACTTACGTAATGTGTCTTCATTTGGACCGACACAATAGTTCAATTTAGTAGCACCTGTGTAGATAGACCCATTAATCGATTAGTGTAAATCACCAATCGATTGGTAACTTCAATTGATTGGGCCGATCTATTCAAAACGCTACTATGTTCAACCTCAAGACCCTTAATCAATTGGTGAAAATGTGGCAATAGTCAAACCGGGTAGTCTATTAAAAAAATGATCTCGTCTTAGATCTAGTTGTGCTAATTGATTGTTAATTGGTGCCTTTTGATCGAACTGGCCAATCAATTCTGTCTATTTTGTTCGATAATTTAGGCTTGACGATCGATTGCCCGACCAAAATAATTGATTAGGCCGTCGTAGTTTGACCTAAAAATGGATCAAAAGCAATAATTTTTGAGAAAATAATGGTGGTTACCGTTGTTCTTCGTGAAATACAAAAAACTAGGAAAACAAAGCTTATCCTAGGTTTTCTTCAACAACTTTGCAATGATAAAAAAAACTAGGAAAACTTATTCTATCATGAAAACCATAGATTGGCGAAAAAACTAGCTTCATTGCCATGAAATCAATGAAACAACTTAGCTCTGATATCAATTGTTAAACATTGTAATTCCCTGAACCACATGAATTATAGAAATCGAAAAAATTCTAACACAAGAAATACACAATCTTGAGCATGTATATGAAAGCATGGCACAACGAAAGTAAATACAAAAACGACGACAACAGAACTTGATTGCAGCGGAAGAGCCATTGCTTTAAATGCTATCATCGATCTCATGATCCTGCAGAAGAAGGAGAGGAAGGAAGAGCTAGAGTGATAGCACTGAAAACTTGCCGCCAATTGGGAACAAAGAGTTGTGTCAAGATACTGTAATCCAATGGGGACCAATCATATATATAACGGATATGTATCTGTTATCAGCCCATCAATGATAGCGAATCGAGAAATAAGTGTTCTACATATCTATCCCACGTCCAATAATTTGAAATATGGTTTTACACATCTAACCTACATTCAATAACCCGAAATCCAATAAATCAGAGTTATATCACTTAATAAGTTAGGTTCGTATTCGTACATACAAATTACAAGTAAGCTCACTAAAAAAAAAGATAAAATTCAACCTGTATTATATACCAATGGAAAATAACAACCTACATTTCTGCCATTAAGATCGATGGAAAGAGATGAAGGCTGGTTCAGAATCGATGGGGTTTGATAAAAAAACCCTCCTCTCACCTGTGTTGTTCATTCTTTATATAGAGGTGTTGCAGGGGATCTTCGACTTTATTAGAAGCAATGAAGTTATTATTAAAGATTTTGGTTAATTAAGTTGGTTAAGTTAGTTATTATAATGGTGTCATACAACATTAAAACATACTTGAGATACTTAAACGATATGTTAGGGTTGACATTTAATACATAATCTTTCGACAAATAAGATATTAAACATACCAACCATTAATTAGAGTAAATGATGTGGAGTCTAGAGTTTTGAGATTGTTTTAATCAACAGCCAGGGCGGCTAAAATCTTTTGACCCAGATTGAACCACGAGACCTTTAACCTATCAAATCAAAACTCGTTCAGAAATCTATAATTAAAACCTGTAACAACCTAGTCTCAAATCCCAATAAATGTGGTTTGAATCCTTTTAGGGCTCAAAACAATTTCGGCTTTTTACCAAAAGGCGTACCAAAGAATTGGTATTTACCAAAAGACGTACCATGGTTTCATTTTCACCAAAGGGCGCACTGATTTTAGTGAACTTCCTCTTATACCCTTCCCACTAATTACTGTCTTTCTCTTTCTCTCTCAGTAACAAATTCCGAGATATCTGCACAGGCTTTTTCAGACTTTTTATTTTAAAATAATATAATATGGAATCGACGCTAAAAACATAAGGAAAAAATCGTAAAAATATTTCAGTTAAAAAATATCTCATCAAACAAGATTTAAAAATATAAATAGTTGATTTTTTATATTTGATTAATATAAATTAATATATTAAATAATATTAAATAAATATATTAATATAAAAAAACAATTCTGTTTTGATTTCAGGCAGCGTGGGCCTGAAATCTTAACATTTCAAGCTCACGCTGGACCTGAAATCAATAGATTTCAGGCCCACATGGGCCTGAAATCAAAACATTTCAGGCCCAGCATGGGTCTGAAATTTTTTATTTCAAGCCCACGTTGGGCCTGAAATCTTTTGTTTCAGGTCCGACATGGAGTCAAATTTTTTTTTCAATTTTAAAAATATATTAATATATAAAAAAACCTATCAAAACACATAATTTTATATTAAAACGCAGGGTCTGAAGTCACGCTAGGAGACCTTGAACACAGATGTGTTCAGGCCCTCCGGGCCCAAGGAGAGCCTGAACACATCTTGGATAAATGTAAATAAATTAAATAAAAATATCAATAGTTCTAGTTAGAGTTGAGCTAGAAGATGGTATTTTTGGTGTCCAAACTTCTAATGATTATAAATTATGTTGCAATAGGAGATTTTTAGATCAATCAGTGGGTTTTCACCAAAACTCATTGATGGACCTAGGATTTTTGGATTTCTCAAAATCCAATATCAATGTTAGAGTTGAGCTAGGAGATGGTATTTTTGGTGTCCAAACTTCTAATGATTATAAATTATGTTGCAATAGGAGATTTTTAGGTCTATCAGTGAGTTTTCACCAAAACCCACTGATGGACCTAGGATATTTGGATTTCTCAAAATCCAATATTAATAATTAGAGTTGAGCTAGGAGATGGTATTTTTGGTGTCCAAACTTCTAATGATTATAAATTATGTTGCAATAGGAGATTTTTAGGTCAATCAGTGGGTTTTCACCAAAACCCACTGATGGACCTAGGATATTTGGATTTCATAAAATTCAATATCAATAGTTAGAGTTGAGCTAGGAGATGGTATTTTTGGTGTCCAAACTTCTAGTGATTATCAATAGTTAGAGTTTTCACCAAAACCCACTGATTGACCTAAAAAATCTCCTATTGCAACATAATTTATAATCATTAGAAGTTTGGACACCAAAAATACCATCTTCTAGCTCAACTCTAACTAGAACTATTGATATTTTTATTTAATTTATTTACATTTATCCAAGATGTGTTCAGGCTCTCCTTGGGCCCGGAGGGCCTGAACACATCTGTGTTCAAGGTCTCCTAGCGTGACTTCAGACCCTGCGTTTTAATATAAAATTATGTGTTTTGATAGGTTTTTTTTATATATTAATATATTTTTAAAATTGAAAAAAAAATTTGACTCCACGTCGGACCTAAAACAAAAGATTTCAGGCCCAACGTGGGCTTGAAATAAAAAATTTCAGACCCATGCTGGGCCTGAAATGTTTTGATTTCAGGCCCACGCTGGGCCTGAAATCAAAGGATTTCAGGCCCACACTGCCTGAAATCAAAACAGAATTGTTTTTTTATATTAATATATTAATTTATATTAATCAAATATAAAAAATCAACTATTTATATTTTTAAATCTTGTTCGATGAGATATTTTGTAACTGAAATATTTTTTCAGTTTTTTCCTTATGTTTTTAGCGCCGATTCCATATTATATTATTTTAAAATAAAAAGTCTGAAAAAGTCTGTGCAGACATCTCAGAATTTGTTAATGAGAGAGAAAGAGAAAGGCAGTAATTAGTGGAAGTTCACTAAAATCAGTGCGCCCTTTGGTGAAAATAAAATCATAGTACGCCTTTTGGTAAATATCAATTCTTGAGTACGCCTTTTGGTAAAAAGCCGAAACAATTTTAGTCTTTGATTGCTTAAACTATGTCTGTTGATGTTACAACATTAATTCTTGGATCAATAATTTTGGTCACGCTATTTTTTTCCCAAATGACAAGTTTGATTATCTATTTCTTGTATTTTGATGAATTAACTCGATTTATAAGATAATTTCCGACATTTATATTTGAATCAACGAATTCAATAGCTTCTGCTCGTAATAAACTACCAAAACCCTAGGGCATCCGCCAAGACTAGCATTGTCTGTGACTGCATTCTATAGAGCATTATCTAGGTGGCAAAGGTGAATCGCTCGCCCCAGCCCCCTTTGCCACCGCCGCTAATCCGTCCTATGATCAATACGGAGGAGGTAAATCACAAGGCTACTAGCCTGGATGCTGTGGCTAGCACATGGGGAGGGTAGACATACTGGTTTTGCCAGAATTTGACCTTCAGACTTCTTGGTGGCAACACCCATGCATTAATTATCAATTCATCCTGTGGGGCAATCGATTCTGGTGGTAGCGACATATGTGTGATGATATTACCCTCGCAAACAGACGACTGCAACACCGTGTTGCTTCATTTGTAACTACATTTCTGTTGCAAATACACTCGCAACCAAGCCATGCATCTGTGCCACTGTTTGCCACAATTTTCGACGCAATGAACTTCGAAGATCATTTCGAATCCAACAAGGCGGTGCTAGCTAGAGGTCGAAGGGAGAGAAGATCATTCTCAATGTGTTGATCTGAAGTTTTCAGGCGATCCATAAGTTTATAATCTCTTGTTTCCCAGGGCCTCTTAACCACAGGGAAAGAACAAGTACAGTGAAATAATGATGATGATGATATAATAATAATAATATTTTTGATTTTCTCTTCTTTTTGTTGCTCTGTTTCTCTTTCTCTGTTCTGCTATAAATAGATGCAGAGGGACGTTAACACAGAGAGACAAGCCAAGCCAGCGTGTGGAAGCGAGGAGGCGGCGGAGGATGGGAAGAGGCGAGCGTGGAGGAGGAAGGGCGGCGGCGACGGCGGCTGTGCCGGGGTGGCTGGGGAGGCTGGTGGAGGAGAGCTTCTTCGTCGGGTGCGGGGCCCACGAGAGCCGCAAGAAGAACGAGAAGAACATCTTCTGCCTCGATTGCTGCTCCAGCATCTGCCCCCACTGCGCCCCCTCGCACTCCACCCACCCTCTTCTCCAGGTCTCTCTCTTCTGCAACCTCCTTTACTACTATTATCATCAGCAGCAGCAGCAACACCAGCAGAGAGTAATTTTTGTTTCTCTGACCGTGGTAAATCCTTTCCTCGCCACGGATACATGATTGTAGGGTTTGAATTGTATGCAATTAATACCGGTAATATATAGCCTTCGAGATCTTGTCTCCCCTGTCGCGACAACAAAATCTCGCGTAGATTTTCCATCCAACAGAATTTTAACTCGAATCGCAATTCAGGTGAGACGGTACGTGTACAACGACGTGGTTCGGTTGGATGATCTCGAGAAGCTCATAGACTGTTCTTTTGTGCAGGTGATTAATCGATTAGCCTTGTAGGAGTTCAGTTAAGAGAAATTGATATGTTTCATGGCCGAATTAATTAACGAGTTCATTGTTGACTTGCATGGAATTGACAGCCCTACACCATCAACAGTGCCAAAGTGGTGTTTCTGAAGCCGAGGCCTCAGTCTCGGCCTTCCAAAGGTTCAGGAAACATTTGCCTGAGCTGCGACAGAATCCTCCAGGATCCCTTCCACTTCTGCTCCCTCTCCTGCAAGGTAACGAACTAAAAATATATATATATATCAGATAACATTCGAGCTTAACTCAATGGCAACGCAAGCAGGTGGAGCACGTAGTGTCCCGAGGAGAGGACTTGTCGAGCATACTGCTCAGGTTCGACGCGTCGGATTTCGCCTTCTCCCAGTTCGAGGACGTCGGCGACGGTCAGTTCACGCCGAACTCGATCCTGGAAGATGCCGCAGCACAGTACGACGGCGGCGAGTCCGGCGGCGGCGGATTCTTCCCTGGGATAGTGATGTCGTTGAGCAGCAGGAGGAAGGGAGCTCCTCACAGGTCTCCCCTCTCCTAATGCACGGCCATCAGCTAGCCGCCGGTGCGGTCGTAATACGTAGCTAGCTGATCAATTAGTTTGCGTCTGGTCGAGTAGCTAGAAAGAAAGAGTGATGCTGTTGGGTTGGTTGCCGGTGCTTGTTTAATTAGCCGTCGATGGTGCTGTCTAGCTTGGTGAGCACAGGGGATTGGCGTCTCGCTCGCTGCTCACCGATTTTGTCTCCACGCAGACTTCGATCGATGAGTTAATCAATATATCAGGTCTATTCCTTTCAATATATCAGCTCCATCAATAATTTTTTATTATCATCCCGAATCAAAACGATATCTTAAGATAACGATGAATCAATCGAAATCGTCACATTACAATCTCGTCGGATTCAACGGTGAATATAACAAGATCATAATTGCGACGATCCCCGACGGATTCATCGTACCCTAGGGTATAGTTTTGTTCGGAGCGGCGGCCAATGATGTCCGATCGAGATTCGAACAACTCATTGGCGATCGTCGACAACTGAGACAGAGGTACAAGAATCCTTTGTGGGACAGAGGATCCCGTCACTTAAAAGATGCCCCATAGAATAACCGAGAGATTTGAATATCTTGTATGTCGAATTGGTAGAATTAGTAAGGAGTTAAATCGTTTGAGAAATTGTCCTTGTATATATGTGATGATTAATTGATTTTGATTATCTGATTTATTCTTTTCTATGTGTGATAGTCGTGAAGATTGTTGGAGTGATAGATTTCATATTTGCAGAAAAAAAATTAAGCATTAAAAGATCGATTAAGTCTCAGACAATAAAACAATGATTAGGTCCTTCAATAATAATCAAAATATTTAAGATTTGAATCTTAATTATGGCGCAGTTTAGGAGATTTTCCTCCAGTAAAAAATGAGTTTAAGAATGTGATCGTCTTACCGAGCCGATCATTCCAGAATTAATCGATTCAAAAAATTAGATACTTCATGTCAATTTAAAATAAATAAATATATCGATTCAACTGAATACGGATTTATGTGTAAACATAATATTATAATTAAATCAAACGTTTGCGAATAAGTTTAATGTTCGATTTCATAATAACGTACTTTATGCTCATTCAATATGCACAAAATTAATTAAATAAATAAATTTGAACAACTCATGAAATTAAATGAACAATCTTGAACATTATGTATTTAGTTTGTTAATATTTATTAACAATGTTCATGGATACTTTATAAACAATATTCGCGAACATAACAAAAATGTTTCTGAACTATTCATTAATAAAATTTTTATCAATATACTAAATAATTAAAAAATTAAAAAATAACATATAAATTTGAATTATCTAGCTTAATAATCAATCAATAAGTAAACATTTTAAATAATCAATTAAGCTTAACTTGAAAACTGGATAACATATAAATAAATCAAACTCAAACAAAGCTTCTTGAATCAAGATTAAACTCATAAAAAATAAATCAAATTAAATCTAAATAATCATTTTAATAATTTAATTTATTTGATTTTAATTTGAGTTGACTGTATAATGTTATAAAAAAATATCGAATCAGCTTTTTTGACTTATTTATCAAATTAAATCTAAATAATCAATTTAATAATTTAATTTATTTGATTTTAATTGACTTGACTCCATAATATTATAAAAAAAAATCAAATACATCGCATTTTTGAATCAGCTTTTTGACTTATTTATCACTAGGGGTGATAAAAAATTTGGTTAAACCGAACAACGGATTGAATTTTAAATTCGGACCAATTTATCTAGAAATTTAATTTTTTTAATTAAAAAAATCAATTAATTCGGTTTCGATTTTTAAATTTCTTATTCAATTCAACTAAATTAACCGATATTCTATTAGTTTATTAGTTTAACTTGTTTGATTTTTTTTTTTGAAATCCAGTCAGTTCGATTTATTAAAAAAAATCGATTCATTTGATTTATTCGGTTAAGTTCAATTCGATTCAATTTTAACCTAAAATTCATTCATGTTTACCGCCGGAGTATACAAAAGATAGAGAAGCTGAGAAGCAGGTCGCAGAGAAGCGAGCCACGCCGGTGCGCGCGTGGCGTTGGCTTTTACTGGGGCCGGTTGACCGCAACAAAACAACGACGTTCCCACTCCCAAAACCTCCTCGTCATCCTCTCTGACCTCTGAAACTGCACCCACCCACCGGCTCGCAGTGTTGTCGGCGAGCAGAGCACCACCGCAATGCCAAATCGATCCACTTTCCTGCGTTATGGCATTTGCTTAATCCGGCGTGACTGTGACTGCAGCACCGCCAGACTTAATTAATCGATTTATGAGTACGTTGAATATGCAGATCTCGGCTATCTTTCGTAATGGAGAAAGAATATCTCGAACAATGAACATGTTAATTTGTTGTTTGCAGCGGCAAGTTCAGCTGTTCGTACGTGTGCATGGTTTTAATATATTTACGATGCATGAGCTTCTGCCATGAACTAGTTTAGAGTTTAGACCTACGAGAATTCGGAATTTTTTAAGAATGAATTATGGTAATGTAGTTTTGGAATTTGGAGTAGGTTCTTCATTTGAGTGTGAAGATGACTATGAATGATGGACAAGGAATGCATGGATATCTTCACTATAGTTGAATCTCGTGTGATCCCGTCGCGAAGCGAGGCGGAAGTGCCAAGGGCGGACGGTACACCGAGTGCCATGAGCTCTGCTAACCTGGCTTCAGGTTGGCTCTGACCTGGATGCGACCTGCGATTGAGGCACGGGGGATGCCCCGAGTCAGGGGTTTGTGGAGATATGTCTGTCTGGCTCCGTCTTGGCTCTGCTAGATGCCAGATCCATGGGATGTTGAAGGAGCGTGGGGCCGTCACGCGTCTGACCGGAGTGCCCGATCTAGATCTGGCTCGGGGTACGAGTTTAGGTGATCGAGTTAGGAGAGACTCGGGGTCGACCCGACGATCGGCTAGCACATGGGGGGGGGGGGGGGGGGGGGTTCTGGCTCAAGGACCCCCCCCCCCCCCCCCCCCCGTGTGAGGTCTTTGTGGGCCCTTCTTCTGGACCTTCGTGGCGCCAGACTGGCTGGCTGGCGGGCCGATCTACCCGTAAACAAGGTCGGGATCATCGTGTGTTCCTTGTTTTATTTTAGCTACTTGGCAATTGTTAGGCCAGCCCACTTGTTTCGGATGAAAAATTTAAGATGTTGATTGCTGGGCGAGGAGCCGTTTACCCTCTCAGAGTTAGTCAGTGAACGAACCGAGATAAGACGTGATTAGATACCTAAATCATCGAAAATTAAAAATAATTGCATTTCAAAAATTAGCTGATACCTTTGCGGTTTGTTTGGTAAGATGATTAAGGAAGGATAAATAAGGGGAAGGAAACTTTAAACCTTGTTTGTAAAGGAATAAGCTAAAGGAAAGAAAAAGGTAGGGACAGTGAGCTTTAACCTTTTTGACCCATGAAAAGTAAGATTTGGACTGTCTAGAGAGAAAAAAAAGAAGGGGAAGAAAATTCAAAATATTTATTTGTTCCAATATCACTGTTTTAAAAATTAAATCAATGTTTAATTTAAAAAGTGAGAGTATTTTTATAATTTTATATATTTAACATTCATTATTTTTTAAATAGTATATGTCACCTTAAGGAACAATATTCCATCCCTCCTAAAGAAGAAAAACATAAATAGTTTTTCTCTCTCTTACTCTTTCTCTCCCTCATTCATTAATGAACATTCTCCTATTTTCAAGGTTATGATGTAGTGATAGGGCAATTAATTACTATCCCAGATATTCACGGTTCGATCCCTAACTACAACGTATTTTGTAAAAATTTTTCCTCCAAATATGTTATGAATCCTGGGACACTGGGCTTCTAAACCGTCCACCGTGAAGACTTCCCGATTTATTCTGATAATCGATAGAAAATTTTTCGTAAGACCGAGTCAATCATCCTAGATTCTAATACCTGATCTAACATTTATTAATGAACATTAATTCTCCTCATCCTATCCCAACAATTATATAAAATAACAGAATGTTAACCTTCTGAAAGATTTATAATTTGAGACACCTGTCAAAAAAACTCTCAATCTTGAATGGAGCACCAAGAAACTCACAAAGGTTTGAGACTTAGCTTTGAGCCATGCCGGCAGCCACTCTCTCACTGTTAAACATGTCAAGTCTATTCATTCCATACGTATAGCAAGGCACACGTATAGCATAGGTTCACCTACAATCTTAATTAGCATGCACTGGACACCTACCTATAATCAAGATCATTACTTTGCAGCAACTATCTGTCCGTCGAGCAATCCTAATTCCTAGCTAGGGTTCTTTCTCAACACAAGAAAATAAAGTTAATGGCAGAGTTACGTTGAGTCCCGTTGCAGATTACTTAGATGAGTAACGTAGTCCTTAGCCATGCAACAGCATCGAGTCGTGGAGCACTCGAAAGTGATGATGGACTTTAGGGGTCAAGACAGTTTCCAAGTGTACGGATACGTAGATACGACAGGCTTTGGATGGAGGACCTCACTTTGACTGGTGACCCTTCTCACTTTCTTTGGGGCTTGCTAAAGATGAAGCCCTGCATTCACCTTTCATGCCATAGAACGTGGTCCATATCTCAATTCATGAACCGAAAAAGAGACTCATCTGAGCTCTGGACTTGCTGGCCTGTCTAGCTCCCTGCATGCCGTGCCAGATAAGTCCACGCCATAATTCATGCAGCTTCATTTGACTGTTCTTAACTGAGATCGATTTGTTTGCATGATTGGGATCGGCCTTAGTCGATATACAGATCGAAGTGTGTGTGATTCGAGTGTTTGCCGCATTTAGCTGCTCCCTGTACTGCAGAATCTGCCATCCCCTGCCTGACCAAAGGTCTCATTTGCTTTTGGTTGAGGCACTGTACAATAATGGAGATGACAAGCCTGCGGCCATTGCTGCTGCTGCTTCTGTTGGGCCATTGGCGCTTTTTTTTTTGTTGCCCTCCCTCCCTCTCTTACTCTCTTTTGTGTTGCAGGAGAAAAGAAAGACTGGGGCAGAGGTTCAGATCCCTATCATTGTACACCACTTTGACCATTGGTCTCCCACTCCAATTCCACTCTTAATGATGCTTTCTAGGTTTACATGCAAACGGAGCTACCAATTTGCTTTTTTTTTTTTCCTTTCTACTTTAGATAACCTATGTGTTCAACTCTTACAACACAATTAATCTAGAAGATGATCGACTTGATCTCATTAAAATTTTTCATCGGTCCCCAAAAGTAAATAATGGAAGCGCAGCAATAAGTCGTCTACAGCTGACCCTCACGATCTTCGCCGCCCTTGTAAGACTATCTGATCATGTCTGAGAACGACGACAAGCGAACTACCAGTGAGTCGGTGCGGGAGCTTGCCTAGCGACAACGAGTATCAACAAGAAGTTCTGCTGGAGCCTAGATCGAAGAAAGAGAGTTAATTAGAATGATGGCCAGGAAATTTCTCGACACAGCCACTCTGACGCTCAAGTTAGTTTTCGACGGTGGCGCAAGAAGAAAAAGAAAAGCAGTAGTTTAGGGTTTTGATGCATCTATGCGTACTAGAGACCATCGAGAGGGCTACCTTTTATAGGGCAAAACTAATCCATGCATTCTCCACGTGTCCCCTCCCTTTTCGAGATTGTTATTTGTTTCTTGAAATGGTCTTGAATCCCGAAATCTATGTAAACATTATATTTTTCCTGAAATAGTCTTGAACCCTGAAATCTGCGTGAGCATTATCTTCTTCCTAAAATGGTCTTGAATCCTGAGATCTACGTGAACATTATCTTCTTCCTGAAATGATCTTGAATCCTGAGTTGAGTCGCCCAGGAGATGAAATCATAAGGACGCCCTGGAGCTCTAGGAAGTCGGGGCGCCAAGAAGTCAGGGCACTAGGAAGTCGGGGCGCTAACAAGTCAGGGCACCAAAAAGTCAAGGTCGACTGATCACCATATCAACAAAACTACCAACTTCCCTTATTTATGTGACACCCTTCGACTACCTCCTGGATCTTCACATAGCACCCTTCGACTATCTCCCGGATCACAACTCTTCCTATCAAGTCTAGTCAAATGAGACGTGAATTCGATTAACTAGACTTTAGTTGTGATCGAACGAGATAATTCCGACCGAAGATAATTCCGATGGTCCTGACTAGCTAGCCATGTGGTAGATTCTTTACATATTCCTGAAAGGATTTCACATTAAGGCTACGTTTGGTAAGGTGTAATCAGTCTTGTAATGTAATCAGGATTACATTATAAGATTGATTACTTTATTTGGCACAATTTTAAAACTGTAATATAATGTAATCTGCATTACAAAAACTAGTAAAAGTATTGTAATCTGGATTACAAGGCTAACAACATGTAATCTAGATTACATTACAGACTCAATTACATTACAAACTGGATTACATTACCCCTAATCAAACGCAGCCTAAATGTTAGCACGCCTCTGACTTTGTTTTTAAAAGGAGTCACTCGTTTTAAATATATCACCTGCATCATTTGCCTTGATCCCCGAGCTTGGGATACACCGGTGTATTTCCGAGGTTGCATCACATTAATATGATGTGACCTGCGACAGAGAAGACTAGTATCCTTTAACAGGCAATGATTACTGGATAATTGATTTATTCGCTGCATTTGATCCTACGACTGAAAATTTGTTTTGTCTATGTAACGACAGAGATCTAACGTGTCATGCCTTAAGGGTATAATTGTTTGATAAATCAGACGGTGCCCATAGTGACAACATAAAAAATAATTGGTACTATATCAATTAAAGTCAATACAAATATCCAAGCAATATAAAACTCTAAAATTACTAAATGCATGTACATGGGGATGTAATAAAATTAAATAAAGTAAAAAATCATTACTATTTTGTCAAAACTCAAAGAGTCGATACAAAATGAAAATCAAGCAAATCAAAATAACAGAAAAATAACACACAATAACTCAAAGTCGAGCGGGACTGGCAAGCACTGATCTCTGATCAACGTTAGGGTGGTCGTCACAACATGTCCTTTACCTATTAACCTAGAAGACAAACACAAGCAAAGGGTAGTAAGTACAAATGACTAAGCAAGTAGATAGAAGACAGTGTATGATATATACTAAGTGTATGGAGCTCAAAGAAAGCAATCTCAGATAATAATTTATTTATTACAAAAGTAAATGTAAGCGCAATGAAAAATATACTAACGTAACCATATACTGTTAAATCCGACACTTTTATTTCGCTCCAGAAAATTTTCAGAAAACACCCTAGGGTTATCGGGCTCTTAGATAAAATTTCGGGAGAATTCCTAGAGTTCCGGGAATTCTAATGGACTAAACTAAATATTTTAAGGGCTAAAGGGCTTAAAGTTTCAAAACTAGGGGCTTAAAGTGGAATCTTACAAAATTAGTGGCAGAATTGGAAAATGATGAAATCAATGGGCTAAACTGCAAAAGGCCCACTTAAAAAGCCGGTTAGGGATCAGTGTGTCCGCCGCCCTCCACTCCACGCGCGATCACAACACCCTCTCCCTTCTTCTGATCTCGCCGACATCGGAGTAGCGCTCGTGCGACTTCATCGGGTTGATCTCCCTACATCCAACGACGACTTTCACTTGGATTGGGTAGGGATTTCATTGAGCTTGGCTCTTCCACACTTGGGATCGCCGCAAGTTAGAGGAAGTACCTAGCCCTAGTTCCTCTCTTCCAATCGCAATTCCCTGCTTGGGTTTTTGAAGGCATGTGGGCCGGATTTGAGCAGTGAGATGGATCAGAGAACTAGGATTCTGGTACGGTTTCTTTCCTTGATGAGGAGTTTGGTTCGGATCGAAATTTGGCTTGTTTATTCTAATCGGTGTTGCACGGAAATTGATCCTTGTCATAGCAGGTTGATACAGAGGATTGAAACCGGACTCGGGATCTATTTTCCTCACCTTTGGTTGCTGTGAAGGCCTGCAAATCGAGGTAATGAGTTGTTGAGGATGTAATGGTTTGATACGTGGTGTGTTCTGTCGGAACATATAGCTGATAAGTGGATTTAGCTATGTTGCTTTAATTCTATTGATCGATTGCTGTTGGAACTTGGATGTTAGGTGGGGGGAATTTTAAGTTGTTCTTTGATTTTGTTTTGGTTTGAATTTTAGCTTAATCCTCAGATCTTGTGATGAATTGCCCTGTGGGAGAGTTTTTGATAAAGGTTGGTTTCGGATGTTTCTGTATTAGAATTTGGTTTATGTTTTAAAGAGTTTCATTTGCTTAGGTTTAGTTTGGCGAGAGTGGAGCTGAGTTCTGGGATCAAATTGAGGGTGATGATTGTATTGGGTGCAATTCAATTTGACGAGGAAATAGCAGGAGATTGATTATTTTGAGGTGTACCAAAGATCATATCATTGTAACTGTATGATGATTGTTACCATTATAGATAATGATTGGATATGATAGGTTGGATTATGGTGAGATTAATTTCAAGGAAATGATTAGGTTAACCCTTGGTTTGGTTGGGGAGTAATTAACTAGTTATCATATTTGTGTAATAGCTAATTAAATACATCCTTGATACAAGGCATTGATTTGGACTTTTGGTTGCGGAGTATTAGACGGGTGGTTCTTTCGGCTTGATACGGACTTCTACACCTTGGAAGCGGGTACTTCTTGCTTGTTTTCTTTAGATCCACGTTATCTTTATGCATGACTATTTGTTATTGATGCAGTAGGCTGATATTGACCTTTATCTGCTACCGTTTTGTTATCCTGCTTGATACTTATGCTTGACCTTGGATATGATCTAAAGTTTCTTCTATACAGTCTCATTTATTTGTTATTTGATTCTGTATAGCATTGGTATGAGCATGATTATGTGGATAGGGATTAGCATACCATTGTATGGTTGCATTGGTTGATTCCAGTCATACTTGCACGTGTGTCTAGATATGGACTGATTGGGTTATTGTGGCATGTCACCTGATATTTGCATTGGTTGATTCCAGTCATACTTGCACGTATGTCTAGATATGGACTGATTGGGTTATTATGGCACGTCACCTGATATCTGCATTGGTTGATTCTATTATTACTTGCATGTCCACTTAGATGCATGATGGTTAGGTTATTATACCTGTGATCGACCTGTGCATGTTATGTTGAGTTATGTATGATGACCTGGTAGGGGTTGCATGTGTTTGAGTCATGCACCATACCTGCAATGTTGCATGCCGACGATCAGCGACTCCCTTGTGGTTGAGCCTATTGTCTTCCGGTACATGATATGCACACACGACCACTCATGGGTTAGTGGATACCGTTGGGTGTGTGCATTTGCTCTATACTGCTCCGCTCGACCGCTCAGAGGAGATGAGAGCGACGCTCCCTCATATATACATGGGGTAGGGGGGTGGTCCCCCGCCAACATCCTGTCCACTCGGTTACTCAGGAGCAGTGATAGCAGGGTGCGTACAGTGTCACAGCTCTACCCATTCGGCCGACACAGTATCGCCTGTCTCGGTGGCTTGGTTAGCGTCAGGGGTGACCATGACATCGCATCATGTGCATATGGTGCATTGTGCATTTTGATTGTGATTGCTGCATTTATTTGCTGCACTTGTTTGACATGCATGTACAGGATATGCTTATGTGTGGTTTGATGACCCTGCACTTACTCGTGTGGTACGAGTCCTTTTATGGTCAGGATAGACTGATTTCTGGTATGTACAGTCAGTTGTTACTTTCAGTCATGCATATTCTGCTATTCCTGTTGAGACTGTATCCTATTGTTTTTTTATAGCTTATTCAGCTATTTTGTTGGCCATGTATATCCTTCTATATACCCGCGGAGTCCACTTGGACTCACCACCCGTCGTAATATTTTTGTTTTCAGGTTGATAGCTCGCCAGAGGAGTCCAGTTGCCAGTCCCGGGTCCCCACGACTCCATTTGGATGAGAGCTTCCGCTGGTTTTGTTTTCTTTTGATAGCATTGTCTATGTTTTCTATTCGTTTTGTTACCGTGAGCTTGTATTGGATTTATTCTTGTGGTATTGTATTTTGAGTCCTCTGTTGGACTATGTGTTGGTTGATTTGCTGCGCGTCTGCCCTAGGGGCAGCTCAGGTGAGTTTTACGGTGTTTCATATTGCGTTGTTATCATTTTCCATATATTAGATATCTGTTTTGAGGCCTGAGGCCTAATTATAAACTGCGTGTGTTGTATGTATGTGTAAATTGTCCGTCGGACAGGGGAGATGCTGTCCGATTTTATATTGGATTAACGGCTCCAATAGTCTCGGGGCGTGACATATACTAACCTGATCAACTAGGTATATCAAATAAACGGTTTTAGTTGACCACACCTACCGTTAGATATCGAGGGTACCAATATAATATCAATAAACCTAATCAATTAGGTATGACTAATAAATGAGGTGCACATATTGTACCTTCCAAATCCTATATAAACAAATATATAACAACATACAAAAAGCTCATAAGTCATACCAATCATATAACAAACGTATAACAAACATACAACAAGTTCTGACTGCGCAACAACATGTTGTTAGGACACGTCGAGACCTAGAAGGGGGGTAAATAGCTTGCTTCGCTCTTTAATGATTTGTTGCAGCAGAATCTTAAAGCAATGCTAATTCTTTTTTTATTTGGTATTCACTTTCTTGAGGTGACTAATGCAAGGATTCACTCTTCTCACACTCACAGTTCCGCTATGAATGATCTCCTTCTCGGAGGCAGAGAAGCCTTGTACAAACTCAACCACAAGAAATACAACGCACAAGCAAAAGCAAATACAAATGAAATCAAACACGATTTATAATAATAAAATCTTACTTAGCTTGCACTATTGTTGCTTTGATCAACCTCTTGTAGACTCATAAATGCAGCGACACTTCACTATGAATCGCCCAAGAATAGGCGAACAATAGCGGAGAAGAAGAGTGTATGAATCCTTTGCGAAATCCTTTATATCACGTTGATTAGGATTCCCAATTGATTGATCAATCGATTACCACGTCAGATCGGATTCAATCTAGCCGTCCAAACCTCACAATGACTCTTTTCCTGCTTTTCCCAATCGATTAAGCCTCACCTTAATTGATTAAGCAACTTCTTAATCGATCAATTGATAGATTAAGAATCCTTCTATTCGCGAAGAAAAACCTTCCCAATCGATTATCCAATCGATCTGGGAAGTTACTGTTCGCTCACGAAGTCTCCCAATCCATCACTTGATTAATTGACTAGTCTCTTAATCGATCATCTGATTGATTAAGAAAGCTTTTGTATTAGGACTTGATCGTACGATTAGAAAGGGATGAATAGAAGATCACCCATGAATTTGTCAGTTCTTCCTACACGTGTTAGTGCGCAACGGAATACAATATAAACCAAAACTAACAAGGAAGAACACAAACCAATTTAATATGGTTCGGAGATAAAGCGTCTACTCTACGACAGTCTGTAAGATGGACGATCCCGATCCGTCGGTGGATGAGTCCCCAGAAAGCCTCTGGCTAGCTCGTGTTGCTCCTTGTGGGTGGAGAAACCTCACCATAACCCGCACAAGACCTTTGAGCACAAAGACTATTAATTGGCCTCTAACCAAGATTAATTTTGTCAACCCTAGTTAGCCAAACCGAGCTCCCTTAAATAGAGCTCGTCAACAACTAATTTTCATGCAATATGACACCAATGTCATATTTTTATGCATAAAACATAAACCCAATCTGCCAAAACCCAAGGATTGAGACTCAAGTCCGTCTCCAAATTCTTTGGCATACTCCATGGTCTATCTAGATTGTCGGGAGATTTCCTCCCGAGATACATTGACTATGAGGCCCAATTTGACTCTTCTCCCTAGATGACTCATCTAAAATTACAAGGCCACACTGGTATGCCTATGGTGGTTCTTGAACTACAAACCTAACTTTCTTAATCTTGAACACCTTATCCTTGGTAAGTTCTTCTTCCCTTTAACCTTGGACTCTTTGCCTTTGGTTAAGATCTTCTTGCCCTTAAATGGTATCCCCTTGCCATTTTTGGACTTTTCCTTTTTGCCATAGTTATATGCTACCTTAGCATGTATCTTTTCATTCGCATTTGAGGACCTAGATCGGTATCCCAAACCCGAGCTTTCATTGTTGGATTTTTGCTCCCCAACACCATACCTAAACTCTTAGATCTAATAGTGAATCTATCTAGGATTTTCTCCAATTCTCAAGCTTTGTCCTCAAAACTTGATTTTCCCTTTCTAGGTTCTTAAACCTAGAATCAACATGTCCACCATGGATATTCCTAGACCAACCCATTCTAGGTATGTGTTTCTCCTTCTTGGGATTAATGCTTTGGTCTTTAGGTCTAATGGTTCTAGATTTTTCATGATGTATGAATTGCTTGGGGTTTTGATCTACATTATTAACCCTTCTCCTATCATCATAATTAAAATCAAAATTTTGCATGGGTAAATAATAAACATTATTCCTATCATACATGGAGGAATTTAAATTATATTTAAGGTTAGGGTGTACCTCTCTTACCCTTGTAGCTCGCTCTTGATTTGAACTCTTCTTTTTCTCCTTCTTCTCTCATTTCTTTAAATGCTCTAACATTTTGAATTCTCCCTTTCTTGAGCATTTGGTGTGGTAGTGGCCTCACTCACCACATGTGAAGCATCGAATGTGCTTCTTCTCCTTTTTTTTCCTATAACCCATGTTAGAATTTAAAGTGATTGAATTGAATTTAGAATTTATCTCTTTTTTCTTACCCAATGAACACTTGTCCTTGTAGTGTCCCTTTTCATTACATCCAAAGCATATGATGTGATCTTTAGATTTTGCTTTGGTGGAGGTGGTTGCAAGGTTGCCTTCTAAGATTTGTTTTTTATTTGTCTTGTCTTCTTCTTCAACCTTGGATGTTATTTCTTCATTTGTCTTGTCTTCTTCTTCAACCTTGGGTGAATAGTTGATCACCCACAAATTCGTCAGTTCTTCCTACACGTGTTAGTGCGCAACGGAATACAATATAAACTAAAACTAACAAGGAAGAATACAAACCAATTTAATATGGTTCGAAGATAAAACTCCTACTCCATGACAGTCTGTAAGGTGGATGATCCTGATCCGTCAGTAGATGAGTCACCGGAAAGCTTTCGGCTAGCTCGTGTCGCTCATTATAGGTGGAGAAACCTCACCATAACCCGCACAAGACTTCTGAGTACAAAGACTACTAATTGACCTCTAACCAATACCAATTTCGTCAACCCTAGCCAGCCAAACTAAGTTCTCTTAAATAAAACTCGTGGCTGAATTAACCGTTACTAGTCAACTGGTTCCAACACCAGTCAACTGATCCAGCCGAATTCAAACATTACAACCCAACGTTCAAATTCCTAGCCGACACCAGTTGACTGCATAGAAGATCAATCGATTGATCTTCCTGTTACCTTTATCAGTCGACTGCCCAAACCCTAAACCTAGAATTTTCCTTCCCGAGTACAATTCACTCAGCATTCGGACCCTCACGACTCACTTGACTCTTCTTGCAGTCTCAACCTGTTGCCTTCAAGCCTTCTTTGACTTTGACTCTTTTCCCTTGGATGCATATAAGCCCGCGGCTCGTTTCCACATGTCATCCTTTGCGTATGCCTCGAAGTGCGCTTTTCTCGGCTCATCGTTCTTGCCTTGTCCATGGTCCTCGGATGCACCATCCTTTATCGGACTTGAATTCGTTAAGCTAAGTTTATGTGTATCCTGCAGAATCTACACACTCAAATATACATATCAAATACAAGGGTAAACCTAACTTAAACCCTTCGCCCAAACATCAAAATACATAGTCCCACGGACTATAGATTGCCTCAACATTTTGTACTTACGACAAAAAGGCTCCCAATCAATCACCTGATCGATTATCTAACCTCTTAATCAATCACCTAATCGATTAAGAAGGTTTCTGTTCCCCGAGAAAAAGATCCCAATCGATCACCAGATCGATTGGTGTTGGGCCAATCGATTACCCAATAAATTGTCCAAGCCCTAATCCCCTAAACCTAGGTTTAGGGTTCTTTTGCCCAAACTCTAATTAACCATGACCTATTAGGACTTCTCGTCGCTTAGCATCCGGATAATCTTGATCTACTAGGACTTCACTTGTACTAAATATTTAACTCCTTGTTAACCCACCTTGAATTTAACCTAGTTCTCAATTGGGTTGCCTAGTCCCACTAGGACTTCCCTTGTGTCAAGTGTTTAGCTCCCAGCTAATCCACCTTGGACTTGACCTAGTTCCTAACTAGGTTTGCCTAGTCCTATTAGGACTTTTCTTGTGCCAGGTGTTTAGCTTCCAGCTAACCCACCTTGGACTTAACCTAGTTCTCACTAAGTTTGCTAGTCCCACTAGGACTTCCCTTGCTAAGTGTTTAGCTCCCAATTAACCCAACTTAGACTTAACCTAGTTTCCAACTAGGTTTGTCTAGTCCCACTAGGATTTTCATTTGCCTAACATCTAGTTAGGACTTCTCATTTGCCTAACTTTCAGTTAGGACTTTGTCAATCAAGTCTCTGGTCAACTTTGATCTACTTGACTTGTTATTCACACATATTATCCAAACATCAAAACTCAAGCTCGAACTAACTTGAGCATAGTTAACTTGGTTAACCTTAGATTGCACTAGCATATGCTTCCACGAATGTGTCTTATGGGCAGTTAGGGTACATGAATAGTCACTATCCATGGGAGAAATGCTCTACCACTGACGGGTCTTGTGGGCAAAAAGGATAAAGTAGTTATCTATCTCCTAAGCTACTGATTGCGGGAGAAACATTCTATCATGGATGGGTCCCGTGGGCAGTCAGATTATGTAAATAGTTGTAGAACTACGATCTGTGGGAGAAATATTCAACCATTGACACATGTTGGGCAATCAAGATGTATACATATATAAAGCCTTAATAACAAAGTAAACAGTAACAATTCATCCAAGCATAATTCTCTACAAACCACACTATTGTCTAACCTCACTAACTTATAGGCACGATCCTATTTAATAACTAAGGGTCTAGTAGGATGCTCGATATCCTGCACTACTGTATTATCTTACTAACATATAGGAATGAGCCTAATTAACAAATAATTGTTTAGAAGGATACACAATATCCTACACTACAGTATTGTCTTACTAACATATAGGCATGAGCCTCAACAACCGACATGGGTTTGGTAGGATACTTAATATCCTATACTAGGATATATCTTCGCTATTATACAGTCATGAATGTAAATATCAAGCTAATAAACTAGTTTAATCTTTTACACTTGTACTACAATATAGTATCACTAGCGTAAAAGTACAAGAATAAATAATAATCAATAGCATGAATAACAATGAAACTGCATGAATATCAATTGTAGAATAACATAAGGATAAGCAATTAAGTATCAATTCACGTTTGGTTCTTATGCAACGACTCTATCTCCTCTGCCATAGTACCCATCCACTTGTCCTTCTCAGAGTTGTGTATTGCCTCCTGAAAAGATGTAGGGTCTCCGCTACTGGTGATGAGTGCATAAGATACCAAGTCCTCAAATCTGTATCTAGTGGGTGACTTCATGACTCGTCTCATTTTGCCACCAGCTATAGTGCGACGCTCCATGTGCTCTGAGCTAGAATTATCAGAGTCATGAGTCTCTAGCTCCACCTGCACAATCTCTTTCTCCTTGTTGCTCTATGGCGTTTCCTTTCCTCCTTCATGAGTACACTGTAGCATGACTTTCTCATCAAACACCACATCTTTGCTAATCACCACCTTGTTTGTCTTAGGATCCTAAAGCTTAAAGCCTTTAACTCCTTTCTGATATCCCAGAAAAATACACTGTTTTGACTTCGCATCCAGCTTTGATCTTTTCTCACTAGATATGTGCATATAGGTCGGACATCCAAAAACTCAAAAGATAAGAGTAATCTACTAGATTCCCTGTCCATACTTCCTCTGATACTTTGTCTTCTAGTGATGTCCTTAGTGATCTATTAATGAGATAACACGCCATGTTTACTGCTTCTGCCCAGAAATTCTTTGCTAGCTCTGCATTCAGCCTGAGATATCTTGCTTTCTCAATGATTGTCTTGTTCAACCTTTCCATCATACCGTTCTGTTGAGGTGTCCTACGAACTAAGAAATGCCTCATTATTCCATATTTCTCATAAAATTCCTGGAACTTTGAATCCGTGTACTCTGTCCTATTGTCGGACCTAAGACATTTGATCTTCCTTCCTGTCTGATTCTCCACTTCAGTTTTTCATAGTTTAAACTTCGCAAAAATTTCTGACTTATGACGCATGAAGTTTACCCAGACCTTTCATGAGAAATCATCAATAAAACTCACAAAATATAAGTGCCCTCCACGTGATGCTACACTGACTGGTCCCTAGAGATCTGTAGGTATATAGTCCAGAATCTCCTACGTCATGTGTATTGCCGTCTTGAATTACACTTTGCTCTGTTTCCCAAGGACGTAAAATTTACAAAATTCAAGCTTGCACGGCTTGACGCCCTTTAACAAATCTCTCTTATGAAGCTCCAGCATCCCACGTTCATTCATATGTCCTAACTGCATATGCCACAAGACTGTACTTTCTGATTCAGACTTTAATGAGGCTACTCCACCTACAATTGTAGTCCCTATCAACTTGTAGATATTCCCTGCTACGTTTTGTCCTTTCATTACTGTTAGAACTCCCTTGTTGACCTTCATCACCCTACTCATTGATTTATAATTGCAATCTATACCATTTAGTGTGCCTAGTGAAATCAAATTCTTCCTTAGATCTGGTATGCATCTGACATCACATAATGTTCTGATTACACCATCAAACATCTTGATTCTAATGATCCTTATGCCGACGACTTTGCAATACGCATCGTTTTCCATCAACACTGATCCAGAATCAATTGCTTTATAGGTGTCAAACCACTCCTTGTTTAGAGTCATGTGATATAAACATGCAGAGTCTATGATCCATGCATCTGTCAGCTGCTCCGAACTCGACATAACTGATAGCATATCTTCATCACCGCTCTCTAAATTTTTTTCAACTATGTTTACAGACTTTGTCGAACTACCTTTACTCTCTGCAACTTATTTCTTTATCTTTGGACAATCTCTCTTTATATGACCTTTGCCTCCACAATCGTAGCACGTGATTACCTTCTTCATTCTAGACATAGAACGAACCTTATTATCGTTGCTTGATTCATACCAAGTTTTGCTCCTACCACACTCTTGGTTACTATTCACCACAAGTCTTTCTCCTTGAGAAAGTTTGTCACTTGCTTTCTTCCTCTGATGAAAGTCCAACAAAGCACCTGTGATCTCCTCCAATTTAAGAGTTTCTTTTCCCCACATCAGAGTACTAACCAACTTCTCGTACATAGGAGATGAAGGTAGAAAATTTAACAACATCAACGCTTTGTCTTTGTCCTCGATCCTTTCATCAACCCGCTTTAGATCGCTCACAATTTGGTTGAATACGTTGATGTGTTGGCTTAGATCGGTTCCCTCTGTTATCTTCAGCCTGAATAATTTCTGCTTAAGATATAGCTTGTTTGTCAATGACTTTGACATATACTGACATTCCAACTTTTGCCAAACTACTGTCGGTGATTTTTCATCCATGACATGATACATCACATCATCCATAAGACAAAGCTTGATTGTTGCAACTATCTTCGCCTGAAGTTCTTCCCAGTCTAATCTCTCCATGCTTTCCGATTTCCTTTCTCCTAGCATCTTCACCATGCCTTGTCGCACCAACAAATCCTTAACCCTCTTCTGCCATAATTCGATGTTTCCAGTTCCGTTAAACTTCATCATATCAAACTTCACAGAAGACATTCCCGACATGTTGAAAAAATCCGTCAATATTAATTGTTGTGTAAAACGGGGGCAACAACCTCTCAACCTCTAACGTGCCTCGGAAGAAGAAGAAGAGAGAAAGAGATCACGTGGAGCAATTAGGCAAAGACACACAATAGAGAGAGAAAATATGAGGAAGAAGTAGAAAAGCAGAGAGAAGAAGGAGATGGAGAAGAATTACCATGATTCGACGATGTGCCTACTATACAAAAAAGACCGAAGCTTTATTAGAATTCTCTCAACATGAGAATACACCTTATTTTCTTGATGCTAATGATGATGATACAATAGGCTTACAATGATCCCTATAAATAATGCTTAAACTCAAGCCCAGTAAAATTATAACAGAATTTTGTTAGGAAAATTTTTAACAAAATCCTATTAGAAAAAACCTTAACAGAATTTTATTAGAAAAATCTTAATAAAATTCTGTTAGGAAAAATCTTAATAAATTTTTCTTCCATGATATTCATTATTCAGATATAAGCCACCCGTCAACAGGTGATCCATCTATTCACTTGCCTGCAATAAAAACGAAATTTCAAATCAACAGATTAAAAAGTTCATGCACAGCTATATATAATAGCTTAAAAAGTTCATTAATTAAATTTGTTGAAAAGGAGTTACAATAGATTCGCGCTTCTCTAGCACTATCTGCTAGTCTTGTCCTTATATAAAGCTACGATACTTGTCCAACTACAGCCAAAGCCAACCAAGGATTGTTGTATGTATATAAGTTCAAAAGTATCAAAAGGGATAGTAACAAAAGGGAGAAACTTGACCCACCCAACAAAGCTAGTCTTTCAAAGATAGTAATCTTTTGTATTGAATTATGAGTATTTCATATCTATTATCGTATTTCAAACTAGCTTGCTATTTCTTAATTAGCATAAAAATTAACTTAAAAATCTAAAATATGTGAAATGGAAATGCTAATCCATGCATGATTGACTTGCAAATTAAATTAAATTCAAACACTCCTCCCATGAGTAATACTTCCTTTCAACTTCTTAATAGCAACATGTCGATGCCAATGGTCACAACAAGAACCATTTTCCACTAACATTTAGTAATGTAGTCAAAGATGACAGCTAATTTTGATTGATTAAACATTAAATTATAGTAAATTGTTCATCTGTATTACACTAGAAATGCATATACAACATAAATAGAACATATAAAGTTGTACGAATTTGACCATGTAAGGCGGACTAAAGAGTTGTGTGCATTTGCCGGAGAGTTGGATGGCACGATAAAGTAATATATTTTTATCATCCATACTGTAGCATTAACATGCAACTTAAAAGAGAACCTAGAAGGCTCTTAATTCTCAAAGAACAACCCACCACTTTTCTTGTTTATTGCTCGTCAAACAGCGTCGAAGAAACATGCCACCGGGGCGACGGCCACATCCCCCGGTTTTTAGGAGCCCCTAAATTTGAAATATATACATATATAGGAGCCCCTAAATTTGAAATATATACATATATAATATATTTTATTAGATTATACTAATAAGGTTATATATATATATATATATAATTAATATTTAAGAAAAAAACTCTAAAAAAGCAAAAAAAAAACAATGTGAACCGTCCTTTTTCCTTTCTAAGGCTCCTTTGGGCTTTGAACTTTTGACTTTTGAGTACCGACAAAGCGTAGTGAAAAAAAAAGAGGGGAAGCTCTGCTCGTCTCTGAATTTCTCTATACTTTTCACATGTTTTGCGGGATTCTTGTGTTAAGGCCGTGTCATTTTTTTGAGTTGTGCAAGGCAAAAAGGTGAAAGATTTTACAATATCATGTTCACCAATTAACTCTAAAGTAATTGTCAACAATAAGATGGAAAAGTTATGTTAATAGTATCATAGCCATAATTACTAACCAAATGAGATTTTGAGAGGATTGATTTCTTATTTTGAAAGATATAGGGAGGAAGGTTTCAAATCTGCTATGACATTAGCGAAAGAGATGACATGAAATTAATCCTATTTTTCCTTAAAAATGTACAACTTGTACGTAAAAATAAATAATTTAATGAAAATTATTATGAACAGATTTTACAATCTGCCGAGGAATCTGATAGGATGAATTATTTTTTTTATTATAGTTGATATTGCTATTTCATCTTTAAAAAGTAGATTTGAACAATTGAAAATCATTGAAAATATTTTTTGTTTTTTTGTTCAATCCTAAAAAGTTGTTTCCAATGGATGATAATAGATTGAATGAGTATTGAGATAATCTTCAAGTTACTCTAAAATATAATGACAAATCTGATATTAATGCTGATGATTTATTTTCTAAATTTTAAGTGCTATAAATGTGTTTGCCAACAAAATTAACAAAGTCAATTTTTGAAGTTCTTGAGTTTGTAAAAGTCTTATATTATTTTCATAATATTTTCATTGTTTATAGAGTTTTGTTAACTAACTGTAGCATCAACAGAAAGAAATTTTTCTAAACTAAAATTGATAAAATTGTACTTGCGTTCAATTATGTCTCAAGAAAGATTAAATGACTTCGCAATTTTCTGCATTGAAAATGAGATGTTATGATTTTGAAGAATTTATTGATGATTTTGCTTCGCAAAATGCTAAAAGATTTAGATTTTTTCAATAATTATTTGTTCCTTGTTTTTTTTTTGTATTTGTAAGTATTGCACATTTTCGAGAAGCTTGGGAGATATATTTTGGACGGTTGTACTTTTTGGAGAAGTTTGGGAAATATATTTTATATGGTGTTACACTTTTTGGAGAATCTTGAAAAATATATTTTGTATAGAGTTTATCATATTTTTCAAAATTTTCTATTAAACTCTATTCAAATTGTACGTCAGTAAAAAAAATTCTATAGGGTCTCTTTTCGCCAAGGGTCCCTCAAAAGTCAGGGTCAGCCCTAATTATTGTATATCTGAAGGTTTAAAAAATCCAAATAAAATTCAATATTGCTAGCGTAGAAAAACAATATAAGTAATTAATGTGGATATCGCCTATCCATGCATGTCTGCGATACTTGTCCAACTACAAGATATCAAGATCCAAACCCTCAAAACCTCAATGTTACAACGGCATCAACATATCAACGACCACAAGAGATTAAAAATATGAATTGAAAATATTAAAAATAAGGAACCAAATGGTTAGATTTCATTTATATAAAATTTAAAAAGTAATTCTTTGTGCTCCGTGGAGCTGTATTGAGTTATATAATACATCGGATCCAGTAAACTTGCTGATGATTTAAGTGATACATAGTCATGATTTATCTTTATTTATTTATCCATAAATTTAAAGTCAATTCTATCACTGTTAAAGAGGATAACAGGACCACTGTTCTGTAAATCTTCAAAATTAAAGTTAATTCTTTCATTATGATTTTTAATGAGCGCCCATGTTTGTTGTTCTTGTCATAAGCGATCATCAACTACAAAGAGACTATGAGAAATTACTATATCTCAAGTAGTGATATTTAAATTTAAAATTTCACTTGGTGTCGTAGTGTAGTTGGTTATCACGTCAGTCTAACACACTGAAGGTCTCCGGTTCGAACCCGGGCGACGCCAATTCATTTTTGATTTTTTGTTAATAGGCCTATAAAATTTTCTTTTTCTTCTAATTTGGGTCTATTTGCTTATGGTCGTGTTCAAACTAATGGCCTCCACTATCCATTAGATTTTTTGTTGGAAAGTGAACTCCCATAGTTATTTAGAAATAATAAGTTCTTCTAACGGAGCTCACGGGAGGAGACAATTGTATTTGAAATAGAATTTATATTACAAAATTACATTTAAAAATTTGTGGATCTTTCATTGGTAATTAAAAATTACCAACAACGAGCAGATCCTGATAACTTGATACGTATTCTTCGGCATGAAGAATAATTATTATTAAAGTATTATTGACTATTACTTTTCCATGAAATATGAAAATATATCAAATGTAAAGATTGTCATTCTAAACAGGGATTTACAAATTCATTAAGGGTACGTTTGGTTCAAGTTATCATATATAACCTCAGTTATGTCATTATCAAGTAATCACATAACCAAGGTTATGGGGAATGAAACATAACCTGATGTTGTTTGGTTCAATTTAGGTAATCAAATAAAATCTTGTTTGTTTAGAGGTAACAGCCTATAACCTAATATAATATTTTACCGTATTATCCTTTATAATTTGTTTAGATAATTTTATTTGTTTAGACTTAAGGGTGTCAACGTCAATCGTTGGTGTCCATGTAGGCAGTCGGTGTCCAACACCGGGGGCCAACTGTCGGCACCGACCGGCGATGATCGGCGCAGATCGCCGACAGGCGACGATCGACGCAGATCGCCGACCGGCGGTCGGCGACGTCGTCGGCGATCGGCGACGCCGTCGGCGATCGGCGACGCCGTCGGCGATCGGCGACGCCGTCGGCGATCGGCGACGCCGTCGGCGATCGGCGGTGGTCACAGGCAGCTGGCGATCGTCGCCGGCCGCTAGTGATCGTCGTCGGCGATCGGCGACGGCCGCCGGCGATCGTCGTCGGCGGTGGCCGGTCGTCGGTCGCGAATAATGCTTTCAAAAGTTAATAAATTGTAATGGTTATTTTCGTCTTAAATGTAAATATTGGAGGATAATTTTGGAAAGATAAGTTTCATAACCTGGGAATCAAGAAACCTTACTTCCCTAAGGTTTTCCGATTCCGGGTTGCATGCCCCTTTTGCTGACGTGTCGGACATCGATAATTACTTGGGAATCGCTGATTATCTAAACCAAACAAGATTTTTGTTGATAACCTTGGATGGATAACCAAGGTTATCAAAGATAACCCTCAACCAAACGCAACCTAAAGATATGTTGAACTCAAAATTTAACATGAAAAATATGAACCTAATTGATGTGAGAAATTACTATATCTCAAGTAGTGATATTTAAAAATAAAATTTCACTTGGTGTCGTGGTGTAGTTGGTTATCATGTCAGTCTAACACACTGAAGGTCTCCGGTTCGAACCCGGGTGATGCCAAATTATTTTTGATTTTTTGTTAATAGGCCGATAAAATTTTCTTTTTCTTCTTATTTGGGTCGATTTGCTTATGGTCCTGTTCAAACTAATGGCTTCCACTATCCATTAGATTTTTTGTTGGAAAGTGAACTCCCATAGTTATTCAGAAATAATAAATTCTTCTAACGGAGCTCACGGGAAGAGACAATTGCATTTGAAATAGATTTTACATTAGAAAATTACATTTAAAAACTTGTGGATCTTTCATTGGTAATTAAAAATTACCAACAACCAGCAGATCTTGATTACTTGATACGTATTCTTCTAGCTTGTTAACATCACTAACTGACTTGACCTTTTTCCAAACTAAATCTCCAAGATGAAAGGCATGGAGAATGATTCACTTATGCTACTTGGAACACATCCATTTTTGATAGGCGATGAGTTGAGTAACTACTTTTTCTTGGGTTTCTTTGATCAAGTCGAGGATACTTCTTGTTAGCGGAGAAGCCTCTTACACAATTAAGAACTTAGAAAAAGAAATGAAAGAACAATAGAAGATTTTGTTTACAATTGGAATGCTCAAATGAACTGATCTTGGGGTTTATATTAGTCTCAGAACATAGTTGGGTCTCAACATCTCAGTCTTAGGACCCTTCTCGATATAAGGATCCATCCTAGACTCAGAACATAGTTGGGTCTCAGGACTCATCTCACTCTCAAGACCCTTCTTGGTCTCGGGGTCAATCTTAGTCTCAGAACACTATAGGGCTTTAGGCTGCAGGCGTGGCGGTATGCCACTTTGTGTAAAAGTCACCATGCGATAACGCCACCTCCTCCATCCTTAAATAGAATTTGCTCCAGCATAAGCGCACTAGCAGGCAAGATGAATATTCTTGGATGTGTGACATCTTGAGAATAGTCTGGCCATTATGAGGTTGTCAGACTTGGCTCCCAGATGCCCCCTAGTCAACACGTGGCCCAACAAATGGGGAGCTAGCCAACGACTGTCGGATCTGATCCCCTCTTTCGACTTCCCTAATGATTATAATCCCCGTTGATTTTGAGATTTCCAAGAGAAGGGGCATATAAGTGCTCAAAAGAGGAAGGAGAAGAGGTTCCAATCTTGATTCTTAACTCATCTTCATACTTGATTCCTTCCATCTTCTCTAGGAAAAAAAATCCTAACTTGAGCGTCGGAGTGACCGCGAGAATCCGTCCCGTAGCTAGTCTGACTCTCTTCTTAAAGCTTATTGTAGATTTGTCTACCCCTCTGCTCTAGTACCCTACAGTCCCTGGAGGGCGCACATGTCAACCGGATCGTTGACTGGTAGCTTGAAACAATTTGGCATCGTTTGTGGGAACAGTGAACTAAGATGCTACGATGGTCAACACTAGGAGGGCAATTGGTAATCGCAACTCTGGTGGAACGAAGTGACAAGAAGCGTCAAAGGCTGTCACACAAGAGGAGGTCAACGAAATGATCTCGAAAGAATTGCAAGGAGTTCTGCAACAGTATCCTTTCCCGCTACCCCCTGCATTGGGAGGAGTTCAACCCCCTCTGGCGAGAACACTACCCCATAGTGAGAGAGTCTCCCCACCTCTAGTAGAAGTCTCTTCGCCAAAGCTATAGTGCAGGTCGATGAGGCTTTACCTAGGAAAATTTTAGACGAATCTTAGGCCGGGGAGACGAATCCTACTAAGTACAATGGGAAAGCCCCTACTAGGGCAGAAGCATGCATTCCTCCTCCTAACTATAAGGAGAAATCTTCTGCTATGGCAGAGACTTGTATTCTAGGAACTCCCTTTTCTAAAGAGGTGTTGGATCAGAAGTTACCTCAACATTTCTTGAAACTCCCACTAGCTAAATATACTGGGTCATCAAACCCTGAAGACCACTTGTGTCACTTCAAGAATGCTTCAATGTTGCACCAATATCCAAATGGTGTTAAATATCGAGTGTTCCTGACTACTTTGTCCACATCCGCCCAACAATGGTTTAGCAGACTCCCTAGCTCTTTTATCCATTCTTTTGTTGATTTTAGAGTTGTGTTTCTGCATCAATTTGCTAGCTATAAAAAAATACTAGAAGATTCCCCTCAATCTATTCAACATGAAGCCAAGGCCTTGGGAGACCCTCCGAAAATACCTACAAAGAGTCAACCAGGTTTGGGAGGTCCCTTATCCGCCGCCCCCCTCCCCTGAGATGTTGACTAGTTCCTTTTGCCAAGGCTTATTGGAAGGAGATTTATTTAGATCACCTGGTAGAGAGGAGGGTATGCCTGCTAGGCACTCTCAGCGTGAAAGTTG
Source organism: Boesenbergia rotunda (assembly GCA_024364735.1). NCBI lineage: Eukaryota > Viridiplantae > Streptophyta > Magnoliopsida > Zingiberales > Zingiberaceae > Boesenbergia > Boesenbergia rotunda. The sequence continues at coordinate 653,915 of JAGFNQ010005037.1, read as the reverse complement.
GAGGAACCACCCTTTTCGAAAGGAGTCAACATCTCCCCCGCATCGACCAATAATGGGTCGCAATGGTCTGCCGACGGTTATCAAGACAGGAGGAACAATAGCTCACCTAACACTCAAGGAGACATCAGGATGAGTATCAAGGCCATCTTAGGGGGGGGTGGGGGGGTCACGAAGGATCCATACTCGAATGAATATCGAGGTCGGTGACAAGGGCCCCCCTGTGGTCCTACCAATGGCGACTCTTAGCGTGCAACAAAAGCTTACGAGCAGTGATTAGAGAATTACAATGTCACAACCAGCAGAAGCCAGGACAGAAGCGCTCTTATATATTTAGGGCCTCTGGACCTTGATGGAGTCGACACTCCTCATGATGACGGTTTGGTAATCCATTCCCGTACATCCAATTATAATGTACCTAGGGTTTTCATAGACACGGGAAGTTATGTTAATATCATATACAAGGATGCATTCGACAAACACAAATTGAACGAGATGAGCTAAGTCCCACTGAGGCTACTTTGTTGGGTTCACTAGTCACAAATTACAACCGATTGGCCAGATTAAATTGTCTCTCTCATTAGAAGACGGATCTCATAAACGAACATGTAGTACTATCTTTACAATGGTGGATGCTCTACCCTCCTATAACGCCATCCTTGGGAGGTCAACCCTTAGTGCATTTGGGGTAGTGGTCTCCACTTATTATCAGAAGATAAAATTCCCTGTGGGAGATCAAATAGGTTCAGTCAGTGGAAATCAAAGGGTGGCCCAGAATTGCTATATGGACACGATTCATACCGACTTCAAGAAACCCGAAGAACTCAAGATAAGGGAGTACATTTCTTGCAAGAAGTATCCATCAAAGAAGAACTCATGTCACAATTGCTTAATGAAAGGGAAGAAGTTTCCATCGTACCAATCCAGCTTGGATGTATTACCCAAATAGCATCTGACTTGAGCCCCGAATTAAAGGAGAGATTGGTAGCTTGTCTCATTAGAGCTTGTCTCATCCGGAATCAACACATTTTTGTCTGGTCTGTTAGATGTGTATACTAAAAGACTTGTTCTTTATATATATATATATATATATATATATGATCATCTACATTTTGAAAAGAGAATCATAACAACACAGATGCGTATTTATATTAGTATATGCATAAAAGTCTAATACTATGCATTGTAGATAACATGCACCACACACAGAAGATCATGTTATTAGCCCCTTGCATAGTATAAGTAAAAGCTCACAACCGAGATGGAGTTGGACAACCCATCGGGATGATTGTAGTGTAATTAGGTATGGTTTGTCTTGACCATAGAATTACACTAGTGTGCTTTGTGTACATTGAGCAGGACCAAAACTAGAGGTCATCCAATTTGTACTGACTTAATAATTAGATTGGACCTCGGATTATTATGGAGTACAATCCCTAAATTCTGATATAATAACGAGCACGTATAGTTAATATTTATTTCTTTGATTTACTAATGGGCGAGATTTATTCTGCTAAATCGATAGACCCGGTAAGTTGGAAAATAATATTAATTATATGGTGTGTCATTGATTATTGATGGAATCTGTGTCCTGGTGAGTCGGGATGATGATGCCCCCTTGATGAGCTCATAAGGTTCATCAGGTTAAGCCCTGCAGGTGGATTTGATCCAACATGATGATAAGGTTGAGTGGTACTAGTCAAGGAGTTAAAGGTTGAATAATTAAAATTGTCAGTAATTTAAATTAATCAACGGACATTCGATATCTTAAACACGGGGGGATGGATGTGCTCATAATAGGTGGAGCCCATATGAAAATATGGGGTTAGTGAGGAAGTTCAATGAAGATCCTTTAGTGGAATTAATCTTCATTAATGGATTGGTTTTAGATCCATTAGTGGGCCAAGACCCAACTCCTCCTCTTGGTTCCTACCTTAGCCCTATATATACCCCATGGGATCAAGAAACCAAGGTGAATTGAATTGATCATCTAACCAAGGCTATTCTCTCTCTCTCTCCTTCTCTCACCTAGGGCGTCGGCGACAATAGGAGGAGATCCTCCTCTCTTCTTCTCCTTTTCACTCTTCTTCTTCACTCTTGGTGACCGAACATCACAAGGATAAGGAGGAGATCTCTCCTCCTTTTGTGGTGCGGTAAGAAGAGGAGGTGAAGTGGGCCAGCGGTGGTGGAGAAGATCCTTGGTGGCCGGCGGCGCCACAAGCAAGGCTTGAGGAGTTTCGGCCGGTTGGTGTTGGTGAAGGGGAGTTTCTTCTCTCCTTCTTCTTCTTCTTCATCTTCCCCTCGAAACTCTCCTTGTGGCCGGCGGGTTTGGCAACCCCTTGGTGGTCGGCGGCGCATGGTTTGGAAGGGAAGGAGCCGGCGGTAGCAAACCCTAAGGCTAGGGTTTTGCTTGGCAAGAAGAAGCGTTCAATTCAAGCCCTTGGTGATCCCGGTTCTTGGTAGCTTGTTGCCCACACGACATCCAGGAGGGAAGGGACATAAGGTAGAAGGCTACGAGGTAAAGGAAGGTATAATTTTCTTCCTTGGCTCCTTTTGTTCTATCATTTTATGTGTGGCATGGATGTTAATTAATTATTAGCGTTTTGATTATTTGTTAATCATGTCTAATAATTAATTAATTGGACCCCGATAATAAACACAAAAATCGGCGATCCACTCATCGTCTTTTCCGGGGTCGAACGGTTAGGCAAATTACAAGGCTTGATCTTTGAGATTGACCAAGTTGTAATTTGAATCGTTCGATACGATGACGAGATGGTCGTTTGGAAGACGAGTCTCCATTCGGATTAATTTTTAATCCATATACATGGAGAGGTCTCTCAAAGACGACCAAGTATTCGTTTAGGAAACCCGTCAAACCATACCCATCATGGTCACCCTGCGAAATCACAAGGGTATCCCTTGCCGTCATGAAACATTGCCTCAGCAAGTTAGGTGCTCGGCCGGTCGGATAGACTCGGTTGGTTAGCGGGTCAAAGTGCTTGGCAGGTCAGAGTGCTTGTCTTGGCAGATCAAACCGCTAAGGAAGTCGGGAGGTCGATGACTTGGGTAGTTGAGATGGCTTGACTGGTCAGACTTGCCACATCGCGTAAAGTTTATGTTGACCTTTTTTTAGAAAATACCATCTGGATTTCTTGTTGACCGGGCCATGAGCTGGTCATATGAAACCTTACTCACCTCCACGTCAAAAATGATAAATTATTTAAGAACTAGGCTTATTTAAGAGCTGGCCTAACTAAAATTGAGCAATGAACTAGGCTTATTTAAGAATACGAAGCTTCCTTTGCAAGGCCTGATGCCGTTGTAGAGAACAACAAAAAGAAAGAACAAGTTGAAGGAAGGATCGAAGAAAACTACAAATTACTTCCTCTGAAGAAATTGACTTCCAGAATGTGTTCCCTTGGGTGGAAAAGTCATAGGAAATGAGGCTATCCCTCTGTCTCATTAGATGGAAAATGGAGGGATAGAAGCGTAGTGTAGCTCAACGAACCATTGCCTAATGTATATTTTGCCCATTGTAATCTAAATCAACTTGGATTTAATCAAGTCTCTATAACTAGCATTCTTTTTTGTAAACGAGCTTATATTCATTTTGGCTTCTTTGAGTTTCCCTTAGCCCAAGGTATAACATAGACGGTGGGTATATGATATTTCCATTAACGTAATAGTCAGGGGTTGATTCCCTGACAACCAATGGTCACCCCACCATGCAACTCCTGCCTGTGTACCTACATTTATTTTCCTTCATATCCGTAGGAGCATCTCTAGGGGTTGTTGAGATAAAGGGTCTACGTTTCTTTGTGTTTCCTTACATGCCTCGTGAAATCTACTAAATTGGACTCCTATTAACTGGTGGAGCAATTCATGATTGCCATAACACATATCGTCACAACAATTAAAGGGCGTACTTAAAGTTGTGAAATTTTACAAAAGCCATGATAGTGATGAGCAATTAAGGGAGACATGTGGCATAGGAAAGCTACATGGCAAGACCCACCAAACTAGTGCCCCGAGGTCAGACCGGGAGTTGGGTTCCCAAGACTATCTTGGGAGAACGAAAGAAATGCCCCGATGTCCGATCGGCAATCGAGCTCCCGAGACTATCTCAGGAGAATGGAAGAAGGCTCCGAGGTCAGCTCGGGAGATAAGACTCCGAGACTGATTCAGGACAGTGGAGCCCAAAGATCAGCGTAGGTATAAGAAAGTCAGGCTTCAAGTACCCTCTTCTTCTTCAAGAACAAGAAAGTCATTAGATAATTATTGTTTACAACGCATGGTAATTAGGGGCTTAATAGTCACAACGGTTGTTACCAGAGGAAGACAGCTGGCAAGTAATTGATGACTAAGATACGTGGAGGAGGTCTCTTCTTGCTAACTTGACTTCTAATGTGCCTTCATGAAGTTCTAGGAATTTCTCCCATTACTAGAATCCTCAAAACAAAACATATTATAGAGATTCGTCAATCTCAATCCACCTCTCAACACAAGCGAGAAAGTCCATGGTGATATCAACCTTATCATCCCGTGAACTAATAGGTCCATGATGGGGGTATAATAACCGAAAACCAGTGGACATCTTTAATCTCCTGATTAATGTCCAATATCTCACCGGAAAGTAAGGATATAGCAAACTCCACATTCTCCGCACCCTAAAGGATCGTACATCCTGATGCACCATCGAGATTATCTAACCATGTACACCCAATCTATGAGTCAAAATCCCTCATAGAATAGCGTAGCAACTAGCGAGTCACACTGACCGTCGACTCGTAATCCAGTACAGTCCAATTCCTCCACTCGATGGTCAACCTTCTAAGGTCCTACTCCGTAACAAGGAGCTAGAGACATGTTATCTCTTAGGAGTATCTCCACATACTCATGAGACAATTCCTTTATTTCCCAACAGGTCGTCCTCGATATCATCTAACCAAGGGTGGTCTAGTTTTATAAGTGATTTGCCTCCGCACAAATCATAAGTTCGTAGGCATCTTTTTAGTTATTCAACCAAGTACAAGCAGTAACCCGTAAGTGTCAAGCAACTAGCCTCACACTTTTCTATATTAGCCCAAATCACCAATCACATGTACCTTCTAGGTCAACTACAAAGTACAAGTGATCCATGGTCAAAATCTCCAAGGAACAGATTGTATCAATCCTCTACTAATCATAATAATATGTAGCTACTGCTACCCTATTGCATCAATGCAGATCATATACTCAAAACATGACATCTAGCTTATCTGTCCAGATATACGCAACATAAGAAAAACTTGTAGCTCCATGAGCTACTATGAATTGATCCAATAACATGAGAGAATTTCTAACTATACATAAATATACAGGAATAACAACCTGATCCAATGACATGAACAAAAATTTCTAACCATACCTAAATATACAGGAATGGTAGCATGATCCGATAACACGAGATAATTTCTAAATCATACCTAGATATACAGGTATAGTAACATGATCCAATAACATATGAGAATTTCTAACTCATACCTAAATATACAGGTATAGTAACATGATCCAATAACATGTGAGAATTTCTAAATCATACCTAAATATGCAGGAATGGTAACATGATCCAGTAACATGTGAGAACTACTAACCATACCTAAATATACAGGAATGGTAGCATGATCCGATAACACGAGATAATTTCTAAATCATACCTAGATATATAGGTATAGTAACATGATCCAATAACATGTGAGAATTTCTAAATCATACCTAAATATACAGGTATAGTAACATGATCCAGTAACCCGAGAGAACTACTAACCATACCTAAATATACAAGAGTGGTAACATGATCCAATAACATGTGAGAATTTTCTAACCAATACCTAAATAGGATAAGGGATACAAAAGATTAGGAGAAATACCTGTCGCCTGAAGAAGTCCCATCGCCAAGTCCCAAACAACCACATCGATAAAACTACTCCGAACAAATCCGGAAAGACTCGTAAAACAAGTAGGCATCGCAAACCTACGTTCTGATACCAAAATAAATTGGTATCAGATAGACACCGAAAATCCACAAGTCCTCAAGGTATCCGACAACCTGGGCTCTGATACCAAAATAAATTGGTATCAGATAGACACCGAAAAATCCGCAAATACCCGAGGTATCTCGCAACCTGAGCTCTGATACCAAAATAAATTGTCACGCCCCGAGACCCAGGAGCCCTGATCCAATAGAAAATCGGACAGCACCTCCCCTGTCCGGCGAACAATTTACACATACACATAACCTATATAACATCACCACGCAGTTTAATTGGGTCGCAGGCCTCCAAAATAGATAAACACAACGTAAAAACACAAGACAACTAGGTAACTCATACCTGACTGCGGACCGGTCCGACTTAGGATAGAACAACCAATACAACAACCCCTTAGGGCACACGACACACTCATAGTACATATACAAATCACTAAGGACATATGAAACAAATACACTGCCCAGTACAAACACATAACCATGTCGTCACGATGGGTAGGGACTGGCTGCTGGGCTCTCCTGGCGACTCCAAGTATCTCAACCTGAAATAAACATGTATGGCAACGGGGTGAGTCCATAACTCAGCGAATACCCAACAGATATGCGTAGAAAGTTATAATAACAATAGGAGTCTACGCTGATACAGTCTCATATGAACAATATGAAAGGGTATACTGAAGATACTGAATCAAGATACATACCAGAATCCATCTAACCTGAAAAGAGGGTAATCAATACCTATGGAGCACCAACAGACATATAATCTCAGATAACAAGTCTCCAGTATATGCATGTCAAACAAGTGCAGCAAGTAAATGCAGCAAGCACAATCAATGCATAAATGCATCATATGCACATGATGCAATGTCATGGTCACCCCCTAACTCCAGTCAAGCCACCGAGACAGGCGATACTGTGTCGGCCGAGTGGGTAGAGCTGTGACACTGTACGCACCCTGCTATCACTGCTCCTGAGTGACCGAGTGGACAGGATGCTGGCGGGGGACCACCCCCTACCCCATATATATATGACGGAGCGTCGCTCTCATCTCCTCTGGTCTATGGGAAGAGAAGGGATCCCTGGCTGCTACCACGCACCGGAATCACCCTCCAAATAGTGACCGTGTGGAGCAATACCGGGCAAATGCACACACCCATCGGTATCCACTAACCCATGAGTGGCCGTGTGTGCATATCATGTGCCGGAAGACGATTAGGCTCAACCACAAGGGAGTCGCTGATCGCCGGCATGCAACAGTGCAAGGATGGTGTATGATAGATACACTTACCTCCCTCCCAAGTCCTCAGTATACTAGGTCTCAGTCTGAAATCCTATAACAGGAAATACAAGTAACCTACAAGGTATACTGGCCGAAAACTACAGACCCCTCAAGGTCAAAGGCAGGAGATACATCACGATCTCTAAGCATACATATAGATATGACAATACCTGAGACTGTATGGAACTAATAGCATAATAACCCAGGGATAAACAACAAGTATCCAGAACAGGCATAATAACTCAGGGATAACTAACAAGTATCCAGAACAGGCATAATAACTCAGGGATAACTAACAAATATCCAGAATAGGCATAATAACTCAGGGATAACTAACAGGTATCCAGGACAGGCATAATAACTCAGGATAGCATATAATCTTACTGCTATCTATAACAGTCTATGCATAACAATATGACAATATCAATAAGATAAGTCAAGGGGTACCCGCCTTAATAGTAGAAGTCCGTATCAAATGAGAACCTCCCGTCCCGAAGTCCAAAGCAATCAGTGTCCTGTATCAACGGACACAATTTTAGCTATTATAACAATTATCAAGTAGCTAAACAGATCCTTAAATCGTATCAGGGTTAACCTAATTGCTGTAAACCTTTAATTATCCCAAATTAGATGATTAGCATAAGTTTTTCGCAATTGGGTTCAACTTAGATTTAGTCCAACCCTAAACAAGATCCAATTCAACTCAACATTAAAACCAAACCATAATCACAATATCATAGCCCACAGCTAAGAGGTATATCAAGATCAAGGATTAACCCAAACTCAAAGCAAAACTCAATCCCTCGGCTATACACAGCATTAGATTCCCCAAAACAGAATTGTTATCACCTTCACACGTTTAATTCCAAAACTCCTAATGATATCCTTTAAATCACAAGCCAACCAAACAACTTCAATCCCAATCAAAACATTGAACTCTGGAACCAACAGAAATCTCACAGCAAGAAGAAAACGGAATCCCAATCGGCATGAACAGAAACACAACAATCCGTAACCAACTACCTCATCTACTCGAAGAACAAGACAGAACAATCAAATGCAAATTGATTACATCTTTACCTCAGATTTTCCGACGATCCAAAGCCGATAACAGCTAGACCCAAGGAGCATGAAATGCTACACTGTCCAAATCGAGTTCCAAATCGAGTTCCAAACAAAGATTTAGAATATTCACCAGAAAACTAAGTTCCATTAATCCAATCATCTAAATCCCTTACCTGATTTGCTACTGGCACTGCTCCCTCGAGCCGAGACCAATCACGGATCAGTGATCTCACCGATCCTAATGCGTCGACTCGCGAGTTCCTGGCTAAGCGAACCCTAGCCCACTTCCGATGAGCTTCGGTCGCGCGAAGGAGTCGTCGGCCGACTTCCACAGCAGTGCCCCAAAACGCCTGCGGCGAATCCCTAGCTTCCACTCGCGAGGTGATTTGGGAATCGAGGAAATCGGAGCTCAGTCACTCGCACAATCTCAAGGCAGGTTCGCCGTAGAGGTGGAAGACGACGAGGAACAGTGGCGGCTTCAATCGGCCAGAAGAGGTGTGCGGGCGATCCGAGAGGAGGAGGAAGGCGGCCGGGCGTGGAGTGGACAGCGGCGGACGCACACTGAGCCCTAATCGGCTTTTATGTTGGTCTTCTTGCAATTTAGTCCACCTATTCAAACTTAATTAAATTTTCACACCTAAGTTTGAGCATTTTCGCATACTGCCCCTTTAAGGTTTAGATTTAAATCCTTTACATCTCCTAAACCTTGTCTAGAAGCCCGGAAACCGTAGGGACTTTTCCAAAAAATTTCCAGAGCAACACAAAAGTTTCGGATTTAACATGAGGTGCCTCAGTCTTGATCTGTGGCACCTTGGGTTCAAACTGAGACATCTCAGTTCATCTTTTACGCAAAGCTAAAACTTTCAACTGAGCCGTATCACACATCAACTGAGGCCCCTAAGTTGACCAGTTGGTCAAAGTCAACATTCATGTTGACTTTTCTGTCCTTCTTCAGCTTGGGTGATTTCTGGTCAACCAGAGTTAGGCTCACTCAAACCCGACTTTAGCCTTCACCTCAAATGAACTTCCTCTCGGCTTCTTATCCCTCGGATGTTGTGTACATCCATCTCAATCCACTAGTGTACTCTCCCGCAGACCTCTGCGTCCCTTGGATGCACCGAGCCCGTCGGCTCCCTTCCTGTGTCATCCTTCTTGACCGTTGTGTCTTTTGCTCAACTTCCTACGCTCCTAAGCTCCAACACACTTAGGCACAGAGATTAAAAACACACCAAGACCTAACTTGACTTGGTTGATCACATCAAAACCAACCCGAGATACTTACAAATACTACTTAATCAAATCAAATGAACTCAATCTAAAGATTTAAATTAATTAAATCTAATGAAAAATTTTTAGAAACTTATTTTTTTTCAAAAACTCATTTTTTAAAAATTTATTTTTTTCGAAAACTTATTTTATAAAAATAATTATAATTTTGAAAACTAATTTTTTCAGAAAAATTATTCTAAAAACTTATTTTTTTGAATAGTTATTTTTTAAACAAACTTATTTTTTCAAAAACTTATTTTTTCAAAAAACTATTGTTTTAAAATTTTAATTAAACATTAACCTGAATTTAATTTAATAAAAATCCTTTTTAATTTAACTTCATATCTTTAACTTTAACTTAAATTCAAAACATAATTTAACTTTGAAAATCTAATCTAATTTATTTTTTTAAAAATCAAACAACTAATGATCTCCTTTTTTTAGGAATCTAAACAAATATTCGATTGTGATTATTCCAGACACATGATTGGAGATCATACTAAGTTTACTGAACTTAAACTCAAAAGCTTAGAAACAATTGTCTTTAGGAACAAGATCAAACATAAGATAATTGGGGTAGGTAATATTGAACTCAACTATGATTTTATTATTCAAAAAGTTTTACTTGTCAAAAACTTCAAGTTCTATTACGGAGCATTAGTCAATTATGTGATACTGAATATAAGGTTAAGTTTTTATCCTCTTAATGCCTAATCAAATGCACGAAAAACCCTAGCATAAAATCGAAGGGATGTAGGCACAATATATTTATGCAATTAACCTAGCCAACCCCTCACTTAAATGTTACTTGACCCCAAAATAAGAAACCTGACTCTGGCACAAATGAATGCCACACCCACTTCAAAAACATAACCAAATTAAATATTTAGTTAGAGAATTACCAAATTACCTAACATGGACTCAACAATTTGTAATGCTTGCCAACGAGGGAAACAAGTCAAATCATCTCACAAACCAACTAATCAAGGCCAAACTAAGTCTATTCTTTGAACTATTACACTTACACTTATTTGACTCACATAGAATCAAATCAATCATTGGAAATTTATACTATCTAGTAATAATTGATGACTATTCAAGATTTACTTGAGTAAAATTTTTAAGAAATAAAGATGAAACTTTTGAAATCTTTAGTAATTTTTGTAAATAAATAGAAAATTAAAAATTAAACAAATTAGGAGTGATAATGGTGGTAAATTTAAAAATCATAGATTTAACAAACGTTGCTTAGAAAATGGTTATCATCATAAATTTTCATGCACTAAAACACCTCAACAAAATAGCTAGAATTATAAAAAAAATAGAATCCTACAAGAAGCTACTAGAATAATGCTTAATAAATACGAACTATCCAAATACTTTCGGGGTGAAGTTGTTAGTATAGCTTGATATGTCCAAAATAGAAAAACAAAAAATAAAAAACATAATAAAAATCCTTTGAAATTTACTATAATAAAATATCTAACGTCAATTATTTTAAAATTATTTGAATGCAATGTTTATATATTAAATATAAGAGAACACTTTGGAAAATTTATCAAAAAAGTTGAAAATAAAAGTTTTGTAGGATACTAACTTAATAGTAGAAATTACATAGTCTATAATAAAATTATACTAAGAATTGAAGAAATAATAAATGTAAAATTTGATGAAAATGTTAACTCTAAAGTACCAACCAAACTCAAACTCAATATAAACCAATAGATTTTGTTAGTTCTAACACTAATCAAGGGGAGCTAGTGAAACCCTAGAAGAGCAAGAAGATGAACAAGTACGACCACAAGAAAATCAATAAGAACAAATTGACTAGGATAATAAGAATTAGCTCTGACCACTGAGCTGAGCAAATACTAGGAGATCTAGATCTAAGGGTTCAAACTATATATATCTGCATTTAGAAACCTGCCAAATTGCATTAATATCCAAAATTGAACCCAAAACTGTAAAAGAATCCTTATTTGACCTGGACTGAATATAGTCATGCAAGAAGAATTGGCTCAATTTGAATGTAAAGTTTGGGACTTAGTACCTGTTCCGGAAGGAGTCGTCGGCGATGGCCAGTCACTGAGGCTCAGCCCCGGCGAGGATGACTACGTCGCGGAGGAACTTGGGGATCCTGTGAAAGTAACACCATCGTTAGGGGGGACACGCCAGCAGGGATCTGGCGGAGTCCACTCCGACGCTCAAGGTAGCAGTTTGTTCAATCGGTGATGAGAAAGAAAGCTAGTAGTCTAAGACGAGAGATCGTAACCCCCTTACCGGAGGGGTTGAACTACCTTTTATACCGGTGTCGGCTGACTGATCGTGCCCCCTTTAGTGGCGCCACATTGCCGATATTCAGGCAGTAACCCCTACTTTCAGTGGTAAAGGGGTATCCTTTGAAACAGTCCGCGTCATTATCCTTCTATGTGAGGCAGTTGGGGCTCCTGAGGTCGGCTGCTGCGGGGACTCCACCTCCCGAGGTGAGCTCGGGGGTCTTTAGGTGCAATATCTCCCGAAGTACCCTCGGGGCTTTACCTTCCTGAGCACACCCCCGAATGGGGGGGGGGGCCGGGGCCCGAGGGGAGAGGTTAAGTCGTGTCCTTGGCTTCTTCATCTCCTGTGTCGGGCACGGGCTATCCAGCCCCATCACAAGTCCCTCCCTTCAAGTCTGATCGAAGGAAGTGCGGCTGACTGATCGGACTAGTGCCGGGATGAAGAAGCTGCATTCGCCTAAGCTTTTCGCTTTAAGAAGAGAAAACTTTCGGGATCGTATCTCTTTCATCCAGAGTTCCCAGGAATCTCCCTTTTAGTGCTTTCCCAAAAAGGCTTTTCCACTTCCCGAAGGTTTATAATGATGCCTCTTTCCCCGGGATTTAAAGGCGCACGGTCTCCTTTCTGGGGGGCGGCAGGATGTTTCACACGAGTGCCGCAATGCCACGTATTATAACGGCTACCCTCCCTAGTCCCCCTGGTTGTGTGCAGGTATACCTAGCTCGCGATGATCGGCTCTCTGGGCTAATCAGTTACTGGCTTTTACACGTGTCCCCTCCCCATTGTGCATAAGCGGATGCCATCCTAGATATAAGGGGAGAAAGAGCAGACACTGACCTCCATTTTTGGTTTGGCGACTGGGTGTGCTTCGGCGTTCTCTCCTATATAGATTCTTTGGCGTGTGAGTAACTCATCTTCTCCTTCTTCTCTGTCTAGGGGTCATGGAGGGTTATCGAGCGGAATGGTACGAATCCGCTTCTTCGAGGGTGAAGCCAGAGGCCCTACAAGCAGCCATAGAGGCTTATGGGGTCCCGACCGAGATGGCGATGGTCATCCCGAACGTGGACCAGAAACCCGTGGAGCCACCAGCAGACATGCTGACCTTCTTCTTAGGGCAGATGGAGCTAGGGCTAGGTTTTCCTATCCCCCCTTCTTCACGAACGTAGCTTCCTACTTTAACATCCCCTTGCATCGGATGACTCCTAATGCCTTCGCTCAGATGGGGGGCATATATCACCTTCAAGCTTTTCAATCTCCCTCTGACTCCGCATCTTTTCCATTCCTTCTTCCTCCCGATAGGGTCGAGAGGGGTTTTTAGCTTCGCGGCCCGTCCGGGCCATAGGTTTCTAGGAGGTTTTCCTTCTTCGCACAAGGGGTGGAAGGAGAAATTCTTCTTCATTCGTCAATCGTCACTGCCCTTCAGCCCTCTGCGTTGGATAGCGGATTTGCCTACTCCCCCCCCCCCTTTTAGAGAGCTTTCTTCACAGCCCCGCGTATCATCATGCTAGAGAGGTACTTTCGGGCATGGAGTTCAGTGGCCCGGGGCTGGTGCAGAGCGAAGAGCTTATGTACCGGGTGACCCTTAGCCCTAAAGTAATGCAGATCAGTCCCAACCTAGGTATACCCGTCTCTTCCTTCCACGCACATTGGTTTCGACTGATGCTTTTACTGATTGGCTTCTGCAGAGGAAGTCATGTATGCCAAGGCGATGAGTCAGCTCATCAAGTGGGAGGAGGCCCTAAATCATCCTCCGGTTGTTTCTGACACTCCTGGCATCCCTGCCGAGTCCACCGAGGGGCCCGCTGTCTTGCCTCGTAGGGTCGCTCCCTCTGAGGGGGTTGATGCTACTGTTACATCCCCCTCGTCCGAAAAGCAAGCTCCTCCAGCCTCATCGGCTGCACCAGTAACGGATTCCCCCTCCGGGGGTGGCTCCTCCTCAGGCACGAGCAACCCTGATCGAGGAGACAAAAAATCTACTTCCTCCGTTGCCCTGACGGTTATCCGACCCTTCGGTCGGCAAATGCGGTGACTCCCCAAGGGCTTGGGCCCTTCCTGGAAAAAGCGATGTCCCGTCCACTCTTCTCCTCTGCCCTCGGTGCCTGAGGAAATGGCTCTGCCTACCGAGGTAGTCCCGCCTGCCCCGACTTCACCCGTTTCCATTCCTGAGGTGGCCACCCCGGTGCCCCCTTCCTGCTCCGTCAATCCAGCTATCCCTCCAACGGGTAAGGAGGCGTCGCGTATTCAATTCTGTATGAAACTAGATCGACTAAGGGAGAGATTGGATGCAGTGTTGGAGGCCTCCTTGCAATCTTCCTCCATGGTGCAATTGAAGGAGACTTCGACTGATAGGGCTTTGCCGGAGGGGATTTCCAGTCCTGAAGGGACGGACTCCAATTCCCCCATCGCCCCTACTGAAGCTCCGAGCGTCCAGCAACCTCCCGTTCGCCCACTTTCTCCATCGATTGAAGTGCGGGGCAACATCCTCCGCCCTTCAGCCGAGGTAGTCGTGCGAGCCTCTACCGGGCCACTAACCAGTCTTCGGAAGACCCTACTGCAGGTGCGAATTACTATAGTATTTGACTGTTTTTTGGTCTGGCCGCTAATCCTTCGATGCGATGTCAGGCAGCTGAGGATTGCCTGGTGATTGGTCGAGGACTGTGTTCTGGGCCCCAAGCGGAGGCCTTACTCCAGCGAGCCCTAAAGGCGGAGGCGGCCGCGAGTCTTGAGCATTGGTCCGGGGTGATGCAGGCCGGCGGCAACAGAGCTCTCCGTGAGGAAGTAGAGCAGCTGAGGAAGCTTTTGCGCGACACTGAGTAGGTACTTGAGAGTTCCCGACACCGGGAACGCCTAGCGTCCGAGAAGGTTGTGTCGGTTACCCGGGATCTTCTTCAGGTGACGCAAGAGCGAGATCAGCTCCAAGCGAGAGAGAAGGAGCTACGGAGCCAGATGGAGTCACGACTCCTGATGGCTACCGACTGTGCATTTGTCCTGGAGGATGACCTAATCCAAGCTCGGGCGGATGAGCGGGCAGCGTCTGAGAGGCTCAGGGAGGCTCTAGTTGAGCAAGACGATATGTCTGCTGAGCTAAGGTGGCTAAGGCGGTCCGTTGAGGCTGCCGAGGCTTCTGCCTCTCGGGAAGCTGAGAGGGGCTTCAGGGCAAAGTTATACCTGGGTTCGGAGGAGTTTCGCGCCATTGTAGCCGACCAAGTAATGGAGCGTTTACTGCAGGGCTTTCATGGGGCCCTTGGCGAGCTGAAGAAGGAAAAGCTCTTACCTCCTGGTGGTGGCTCGAGAATGTAACTACCCTTCGACCTATGTATAAGTCTCCATCCGAGGCCCCGATCAGCCTGATATGGACAAGTCAGGCTGCATTAATACTGCTTATCCTTTTCCCTATTCCTTGTGTGTACGTGTTCTTGTATCATGCGCTTTTTGTTTTTGCGTGTGGGCTCCGCTAACGACTGCCTTCGGGGCAGATTCTAGAAGTCCTATCCCTGTACCTTGCACTTAGGTCTACAGAGTCTCGTTGCTAGTCTTTGACCGCTAAGGTGCAGGGGTGGTTTTCGAACCGTCTCCTCCGTGTTATTCGCAATCTCATTGATTGGACCCATTAAGAGTCGTGGGTTTCTAGGCACAGTAAGGACGTGTCAGTCGAAAAGAATCTTGGCGTTACTGCCTTTACTACGCAATAACTGCTTGGGGAGGTTTTCATCGCTTTAAATAGGAGGGAAGGGGGGAGCCAGTCTCCTCCATCCCTCTTGCTATCACTTGCTTCCTTCCTTCTTGCGGGCGTCTTCCATGCCCCCCCCCTTCAAAACACTATGGGGTTCTTGGCTGAGGGACCAGACAGGGACAGAGACCTCCTGGCCACACCCTTTGCCGGGGAGCATGGTGGAGATGATACCCTGGGTTTCTCTGAAGCTCCTGGGGGATATTAAGGCTTCCGGGTTACCGGAAGAGTTCAGAAAGGACCTTACCCGGCTCTCCCGGGAGCATGGGGGAGATGACGTCTTTAGACGGTTGTCTCCTGCGCCAGCAAGCGCCATCCTCTCCCGAGTCCCTGTTTTCCCCATGTTTTGGGCGGAGGGTGGTGTGTTGTGGGATACATCATCAAGTGGGGAAGGACTGCCATCGCTGGCTTTTCTCGTTCTTCTTTTCGTTGAGAAGCTGTGGGGTTGTCCCCCTTCTCCTGTTAAGGCAATTCTTCTTTGCGTCTTTACACACTCCGGGGAGAAGTTGCAGTCATCGGCCTCTCCCCTCCTCTTTTTTCTGCCTCTTTACGGTGAAGATCGAGGGTATACAGATGGAGCCACTCATGTGTTACCTCAGACATCAATCTTCATTTTGGACCACCCAGAGGGAGTACCTTAGGTGTCCATCTTCGCTCCAGACTGCTTGACGGGAGTACCCAGGCGACTCATGTGTTACCTCAGGCATCCATCTTCATCCGCTACCCGTAGACTACTTGATGTGTCTTAGTAACTTACCAAGATGTATATCTTTATGTATTGCTTCATGTAAATAAATAATTCCTTTCGGATACTTTTTCTATGCATACATCTGTCCTGTGTTGATATTTCACTGTTCTATTGATTCTTCTGAAGATGTGTATGCCTTGTTGTTTTCGTTTTGGGACCAGTGAAGCTCCCCGTTGGGTTTTAGTTACTCTGCCGGACGCATATCTTCTCGATCAAGCCCAAGTATCCCGGTCAGAGGCTGCCCCGCGGGGCATTAAGGTTTGGGCTACTTGGTCTGGCGCGTATGTCCTAGACCAAGTCTAAGTACCCCGGGCGTTGGCTAGGTCGCGGGGTATTAGGGTTTCAGATTACTTGGAAGGGTGCGTAGGTCAAGATCCAAGCCTAAGTACCCCGGGCGTCGGTTGGACCGTAGGGTATTAGGGTTAGTTTACTTGGACGGGCGCGTAGGTCCCGACCCAAGCCCAAGTACCCTAGGCGTCGGCTGGACCGTGGGGTATTAGGGTTTTAGATTACTTGGAAGGGCGCGTAGGTCCCGACCCAAGCCTAAGTACCCCGGGCGTCGGCTGGACCTCAGGGTATTAGGGTTTTAGATTACTTGGAAGGGCGCGTAGGTCCCGAACCAAGCCTAAGTACCCTGGGCATCGGTTGGACCGCGGGGTATTAGGGTTTTAGATTACCTGGAAGGGCACGTAGGTCCCAATCCAAGCCTAAGTACCCCGGGCGTCGGCTGGACCGCAATCTGGTGGAGTCCACTCCCACGCTCATGTTAGCAGTTTGTTCAATCGGTGATGAGAAAGAAAGCTAGTAGTCAAAGACGAGAGATCGTATCCCCCCTTACCGGAGGGGTTGAACTACCTTTTATACCAGTGTCGGCTGACTGATCGTGCCCCCTTTAGCGGCGCCACGTTGCCGATATTTAGGCTGCACCCCCTGCTTTCGGGGGTAAAGGGGTATCTTTTGAAACAGTCCGCGTCATTATCCTTCTATGTGAGGCAGTCGGGGCTCCTAAGGTCGGCTGCTGCGGGGACTCGGCCTCCCGAGGTGAGCTCGGGGGTCTTTAGGTGCAATAACTCCCGAAGTACCCTCGGGGCTTTACCATCCCGAGCACACCCCCGAACGGGCACTCCCCTGAACGCGGGGGGGGGGGGGGGGGGGGGGGGGGGGGGGGGGGGGGGCGGGGCCCGAGGGGAGAGGTTAAGTCGTGTCCTTGGCTTCTTCATCCCCTGTGTCGGGCATGGGCTATCCAACCCCATCAGTACCCATATCCAAAGATATAAAATTTATTGAAACAAAATGGGTATTTAGAAATAAACTAAATGAAATAGGTGAAATAGTTAGAAATAAAATAAGTTTAGTAGCTAAACAGTTTAGTCAAGTGGAGCGACTTGACTATGATGAAATCTACTCCCCAGTAACCAGACTTGAATCCATTAGAATTTTACTAAGTTATTTACAGTTAGTATATGTGTTAGATACTAAACCTGTGCAAAAGAGTCTCACTTAACTCATGTTAAAAGATTTTTTAGATATCTAAAAGGCACAACTAATGTAGGAATGTGATACCTAAAACAACCAACTTTGAACTCTTAGGATTTTCTGACTCAGATTATGCTGGTTATAAAATAGAAAAAAAGTACAAGTAATGACTGTCAATTTCTTAGACCATCACTTATCGTTGGTTTAGTAGAAAATAACACTATGTTGCTTTATCTACTATTGAAGTAGAATATATAGCAATGGGTGAATGTGTAGCACACCTATTATGAATGATGCATACTGTAAAAGATTTTAACTTAAAATATACTAAAATAAAAAAATCTTTATTGATAACATTAACTCGATCAACTTATCCAAAAATCCAGTGAATCATTCAAGAACCAAATATATTGAAATTAAACACTATTTTGTTAGGGACAATATAGTCAAAGGTGAAATTGAGCTTAACTATGTTGAGTCCAAATCAAATTTGGTTGACATCTTTACTAAATTTTATGAAGATACTTAGGTATGTACTATATAGCAATGGGTGAATGTGTAACACAACTATTATGGATGATACATACTTTCAAAGATTTTAACATAGAATATAATAAGTAAAAATATTTATTAATAATATTAGCTCAATCAGCTTAACTAAAAATCCAGTGCATCATTCAAGAATCAAACATATTGAAATTAAACACCACTTTGTTAGAGATAACATAGCCAAAGGAGATATTGAGCATAACTATATTGGGTCTAAATCAAATTTAGCTGACATATTTACTAAACCACTTCTAAAATTCGAGTTTTATAATTTATGAAGACACTTAGGTATGTATTATAGACTAGGAATTGTTTTATTTTTTGGTCACTCTAGTTTTTTTTTCAACCTTATGATTTTTAAAATCTTCACATTTTCAAAATATTTTTTCAAAAACATTCTTTTACAATTAAGTTTTCAAAAACTTATCTTTTAAAATTAAGTTTTCAAACTTATTTTTCAAAAATTTTGTTATGTTATTATTTCTTCAAAACTTTTGTTTTTAATCCTATTTTTCCTAAAAATGTACAACTTGTACGTAGAAATAAATAATTTGATGAAAATTATTATGAAGAGATTTCACAATCTACTGAGGAATCTGTTAGGATTAATTATTTTGTTGTTGTTGTTGATATTGCTATTTCAATGGGACCGGTGGCGTTGATAGAGGGGGGTGAATATCGACTCGTAAATTTGCTCTGAATCTTCATTGATCGTTCGCTTAATAACAAAATTTTTAGTAGCAGTGCAATAAATGACAAAGTGAAAACACAACAATAACACGTGGGATTTACTTGGTTCCCAACCCCCCAGGGTCAGTACATCCAAGGCCTAATTACGGGTAGCGCCCGTCAACTAGTGGTATCCTTTCCAAAATTTTCGAAGTGGAGAAACCCTTCTTACAGTTTAGAGAACAAGCAAAATAATGATAATAAAATAAGTACAACTTTGTAACATGCAAACCAAATGTGAACATCTCGGCCAATTCTGGAAGTCCGAAGCGCCGCACACTTCTGTCTGGAGGCTCCTTGGTCACAGAGCTTCGTCTTAGCACTTTTTCTTCACAAAGAATGAGTAGACAAATGGGAAAGTTGATGTTCTGATCTAAGGGGTCGACACCCCTTTTATACACTGAATTCGGGCACCCTAGAGACCATTGAAGTGCCTCACAGTGGTCAAACTTGATCCGAACCAGTGAACTCAGCGCAGGATAAAATCTTGCATCCCAGGCGCCTGGGAGCACTGAGGCGCTAGGGATGTTTCAGGCGCCTGGGATGTTGGGCGCTTGGGATGGCCTCAACCCCTTGAGGGTGCCCTCCACATAGGGCGCCTGGGTTTATCCGGATGCCCAGGAAGTCCTTTTCTAGGACCTTGTTTTCTTCCGTTTGTACTCCTATCTTGCCTCCAACTCCAGATTCCCGCAAGACAAACATACACAAGACAAACAAATAATCCTAAGCCTTAATGATTGACAGCTAGAGCTGACTAGTTCTGACTTTGGATTTCAAATAAAATCCTAGGTCGAACCGACGTCTACTATTCCCTTTCCCGGGAAACGCATCCTCACCTACTCCACTCTGGAGAAGTTACCCTTTGCCAACCAGAACCTTTGGTTGGACTTTTGCTCGGCCTCTGAGACTCCCGGATCTCGAGACATCCGTTCCTCATCCCGTCTCTACTTCTGTCTGTAGTCCTCACTCGGCAAAGTCTTTAGCCCGATTCTCGACCAGGACGACGTGCCCAATTCCTCGAACCAGGACTTCGGTGCCCTTCATGCCCAATCTGTGACCAGGACTTCGTGTCAAATTCCCCAACCAGGACATTGTACCCAACCGTCGATCAGGTCTTCAGTGCCCAGCCCTCGACCAAGACTTCGTGCCCAAATTTTCGAACCAGGACTTAGTGCCCAGCTTCACTCACCAGGACTTCGTCCACCTAGCTTCACTCACTAGGACTCCGCTTCACTCTCTAGGATTTCGTTCACCTTGCTTCACTCACTAGGACCTAACTTCACACACCAAGATTTCGTTCACCTAGCTTTACTCATTATGACCCAGCTTCACTCACCAGGATTTCGTTCCTCGATAAGGACTACTTTGCTAGTTATCTTAATCTTGACTATACTTCTCTCTACCAAACATCAAGTCCTATTTGGCTCAGTCCTTGGTATATCTGAACAGATATGGGATTAGTCATTCTGCCAAACATCAAACCTGTTTGGCTTATCCCTTGTCAAACTGACCAACCCTGGGTACTCTTCACTCTGCCAAACATCAGGTCATGTTTGGCTAACCCTTTGTCAAACTGATCAAACATGGGTTTACCTTACCAAACATCAGGTCCTGTTTGGCTTAACCCTTGATCACTTTGACCGGACCATGGTATATTGTCAAACATCGAAACACTAGAGGTTGACTGTTAATATCTGATGCTTTTTGCACCAACAATTTCATCTTTAAAAAGTAGATTTGAACAATTGAAAATATTTTTTTATTTTTTGTTCAATCCTAAAATGTCGTTTCCAATGGATGATAATAGATTGAATGAGTATTATGATAATCTTCAAGTTGCTCTAAAATATAATGGCAAATCTGATATTGATATTGATGTTGATGATTTATTTTCTAAATTGTAAGTGCTACAAATGTGTTTACCAATAGAAACAATGTCGATTTTTGAAGTTCTTGAATTTGTAAAAGTCATATATTATTTTCATAATATTTTTCTAAACTAAAATTGATAAAATTGTACTTGCGTTCAATTATGTCTCAAGAAAGATTAAATGACTTGGCAATTTTCTGCATTGAAAATGAGATGTTATGATTTTGAAAACTTTATTAATGATTTTGCTTCGCAAAATGCTAAATGATTTAGATTTTTTCAATAATTATTTGATCCTTGTTTTTCTGTATATGTAAGTATTGTACTTTTTGGAGAAGCTTGGGAGATATATTTTGGATGGTATTGTACTTTTTGGAGAAGTTTGGGAAATATATTTTATATGGTGTTACACTTTTTGGAGAATCTTGAAAAATATATTTTGTATAGAGTTTATCATAATTTTCAAATTTTTCTATCAAATTGTATGTTAGTAAAAAAAAAATCTATAGGGTCTCTTTTTGCCAAGGGCCCCTCAAAAGTCAGGGTCAGTCCTAATTACTGTATATTTGAAGGTTTAAAAAATCCAAATAAATAAAATTCAATCTTGCTACCGTAGAAAATCAATATAAGTAATGTGGATATCACCTATCCATGGCTGCGATACTTGTCCAACTACAAGATATCAAGATCCACTCCCTCAAAACCTCAATGTTACATGGGCATCAACATATCAACAACCACAAAAGATTAAAAATATGAATTGAAAAGATTAAAAATTAGGAACCAAATGGTTACATTTCATTATATAAATTTTAAAAAGTATTTCTTTGTGCTCCGTGTAGCTGTATTGAGTTATATAATACATTGGATACAGTAAACTTGCTGATGATTTAAGTCATACATAGTCTTGATTTATCTATATTTATTTATCCATAAAATATAAAGTCAATTCTGTCACTGTTAAAGAGGAGAACAGGACAACTGTTCTGTAAATCATCAAAATTAAATTTAATTCTTTCATTATGGTTTTTAATGAGCGCCCATGTTTGTTGTTCTTGTCATAAGCGATCATCAACTACAAAGAGACTATAAGAAATTACTATATCTCAAGTAGTGATATTTAAAATTGAAATTTCACTTGGTGTCGTGGTGTAGTTGGTTATCACGTCAGTCTAACACACTGAAGGTCTCCGGTTCGAACCCGGGCGACGCCAATTCATTTTTGATTTTTTGTTAATAGGCCTATAAAATTTTCTTTTTCTTCTAATTTGGGTCGATTTGCTTATAGTCCTATCCAAACTAGAGTTATTTGGGCAATTAGAGTGGTTGCTAATCCAAGGCGTTGAAAAGCTCTACTAATGAAAACTCATTCGTTGTAGGTGGAGAAGCCTTTTACAGACTTTGAACAATACAGAAAAGAGCTAGGAAAATTAAGTACAGTCGTTGATCTCCAATCCTAGCTTTTGGGGCCTATTTATAGCCCGAAACTCAATGTTACCATTGTGTTGACATGGACTTGAGGCATCTTAGATATGATCTGAGGCGCTTCAGATGGATAAAGTTTTATCCATAGACGCCAATGACAACTTGTTGATAAGCTTTGTTCTGAGGCGCCTTAGTTCTGATCTGAGGCGCCTCGGGTTCAAACGGACGCGCCTCAGTTCAACTTTTGTGGAAAGTTGAAACTTGCGGCTAAGGCACCTCCCAAGGAAACTGAGGCACCTCAGTTGGCCAAATGGTCTAAGTCAACATTTGTGTTTACTTTTTCATCCTTCTTCCGCTTAGGTGATTTCTGGTCAACCAGAATTAGGCTCACATGAACCCGACTCTAGCTTTCGCCTTGAATGGGCGTCCTCCCCTCTTTTCATTCCTTGGACGTAGTGTGCGTTCTTCTCACTCTATCGGTTAAGTAATTGAGTGTGCAGTGGAAAGAAAAGGTTAAGTAATGAAAACTCGGAACAAAAAACACAACATGGTCAATTTACTTGGTTCAGAGCTCTCCTACTCTAAGACCCAGTCCTCTTGGATCTTTCCAACGAGTAATCCTCTAAAATTCTTTATCGGCAAACTCCTACTAGAGTAATCAAGAGTACAAAGAATGAGAAAAGTGTAGCAAGTATATTAAATATGCACAATAAAAAAATCGTTACCAACACGAAGATATTGAAATGGATGTGATCGTGTGTTAGTGTTGGTCTATTGGCAGTGGTTGGACGTCGTAGAGTAGTAGTATGCGGTGGCGCGAGGATGTAGCAGTAGTATAATCGTAAGAGCTGGTATAGAAGTGATTTATTTGTTGCCGATCGAGCCCTTCTTTTATATGTTCATCCAGGCGCCAATATCGAAACAGATCCTTCCTTCCAGGCGCCTCAATTGCTTAACGGATAAACTTCACTCATTAAAGCATTATCCTATTCTAGGCGCCTTTATGCCTTTAAGTCCCCTCGATCCCAAGTGTCTATATCCCTTCCAGGCACCTGGATCACCCTGGTCCCTAATGTTGGTGTCGGAAGCACCATATCGAACCTTGTTTTGATATTGGCAAAGGATTCAAAGTTAAGTACTATTTGTGATCTAATAAAGTTACTCAAGTGTGTAGGAAAGTCCTAGTTGATCTAGGCAAGAAGTCCTGGCTGCGGGTTAGGCAACTAAGTCCTGACATAAGGTTGGGCAATAAGTCCTGGTCGTGGACTGGGCACTAAGTCCTGGCCGAGGGCTGGGCACCGAAGACCTGGTTCGAGGAATTGGGCACTAAGACCTGACCGAGGGCTTGGCACTGAAGACCTGGTTCGAGGAATTGGGCACTAAGACCTGGTCGCGGATTGGGCACGAAGACCTGGTGAGTAAAGCTGGGCAAAAGTCCAATCGGAGGAGCTGGTTGGCAAAAAGGTAAATTCTCCTGAGAGGAATAGGTGAGGACGCGTTCCCCGTCGAGGCAACAGTAGGCGTCGGTTCGACCTAGGGTTCCATTTGGGAGACCCGAAGTCAGATCCAAGACAGCTACGGCTGTAAATATTGACTAATATTCTTGCTTTGGTTGTTTTGGAACTATCCTTGGTTGCAAGACTGAAGGAGTGTGTTTCTGCAGCTCAGAACGCCCCAAAAGAGAGGGGCAGGCAGCTGGGCTAGGCGCCCGGGAGGTCCCGAACGCCCAAGGTGAAAGGCCAAAACTGCAATTAAGTAAGAACGCATCGAAATCACACTGGGCTAGGCGCCCAGGAGGTCCCGGGCACCCCAGTCTGACCAGGGGCCGATTCAGAGGGGATAAGCGCTGACCATGCTGCAGATGAAGGTTCTCCGATCTGAAGGCACGTGTCAGGTGCCCCCAGCGAATTAGGCGCCCCCAGGAACACTATAAAAGGGGCTCGACCCCCAAGGCTTCAACAACACATTTTCCAACGCTCAAAAGTTTTTCGTTCAAGCGCTCTGCTCCGGCAAACTCCGATCTCGAGATTCCAGCACCGACGACGACCCTCTGCTCCGAAGTACAATCCACATCGGGCGTCGGTAACGAAATGTGTAGATTCTTTTATTTACTGTAATATTCTTGTACTGAAATCTATAAACCTTTGCGCGATTATAGAATTGCCCGCAGTAAATGGTCAAGGACCATGGGCGTTGGAGTAGGAGCCGACCGCGACTCCGAACCAAGTAAAATACTTGTGTTCTTTGTGCGATTGTTTTATTTCCACTGCATTTTCTCTTATTCTTATCCGAAAAAGTTTTAACGATATTCACCCCCCCTATCGTTTTCTCGATCCAACACCTAAAACTCTAAAACTTACATAAATGAGTTAGCACAACATGTATAATATTATGAATTAATTAGATTCTATCTTCACAAGACAAGAGTCTAGTCTTGATCTTAACTTAGACTTCTAAAATAGATCTAAGTTGGACCATCGCCTATGGTCCCACCGGGACTCGTCCTCACCGGAACTCTCTCCTCCATAGACTTACCTCCACTTACTATTGGCAGACTTTACTCGACTCTTGACCCACCAGACCTTCCTACTAGATGCCCCATCTAGACTTCAACAAGTTGTCAGGATCCGCATTTCCAACTAGACTTCATGCTAGATATTAACCTATATGGTCTTCCTGCCAGTTATCATGTCCTCCAGACCTAACAGGCCATTAGCTTGGTATCAGGTCCTATCAAATCCTTCAATCCTACACATATGATTATAAACAAACCGAGCCGAGCGGAGCTTTGGGGTATTCAAGCTTGTTTAATAAGATAATCAAGCCAAGCCGAGTCGAGCCAAGCTTAAAATGAACCAAGCCTTTGAAATGATTGTTCAAATTTGGTTTGGTGTTTTTTTATGAGCTTGAGTTTGGTTCATTTAGATGCTAAGGAATACTCTTCACTTTGAAATGATTGGGCAGCCTTTTAAACCATCTTTTTGCCGAGGTTGGAGAGTCTGGAGATCAATTCCTTGATCTTTTCAAGAAGCTCGGCCACGGTTTCTCCTTCCTTCATCTGGAGATTTGTTAGTTGATTTCGGAGGGGATAACTTCTTGCTGACTTGGCTTCTGACGTGCCTTCGTGAAGATATAGGAACTTCTCCCAAATCTCTTTTGGGAGCAGTAGCTGTCGTTGCGGTTGACTTCTTGAGATGGTAGAACTGTCAATAAGTGGAATTCAGCCTTTCCGTTGGCTACTGATTCGGCTTGCTCTTTCTTGTTCCATAGACACTCCTCCATTTCATCTCCATTTACATCATTGGGAGTTTCAAAATCATATTTGATAGTTTGTCAAATTTCAAAATTAGTAAGAAAGAATACCTCCATTTTCTTCTTCCAAATGCTAAGTCTCCTTCGAATTTTGGTGGTGAATGTTGGTTCCGACCATTTCTCTTGCTTGATCCGACGATCAGTCCTTCAAAAGCTAACCAACTCTAATACCACTTGTAACAACGTTGGCAGGCCGACAAGAGGGGAGGGGCGAATTGCCTTGCAAGTTAAAACTATATCTTTTGCAAATTCTAAACAAAGATGGCAAAATTAGTTAAGCAGTTAAAGTAAACATGAATAACAATAAGGAAAATAGAAAGATACACTAGAGTTATTTGGGCAATCAGAGTGGTTGCTAATCCAAGGCGTTGAAAAGCTCTACTAATGAAAACTCATTCGTTGTAGGTGGAGAAGCCTTTTACAGACTTTGAACAATACAAAAAACAGATAGGAAAATTAAGTACAGTCGTTGATCTCCAATCCTAGCTTTTGGGGCCTATTTATAGCCCGAAACTCAATGTTACCATTGTGTTGACATGGACTTGAGGCATCTTAGATATGATCTGAGGCGCCTCAGATGGATAAAGTTTTATCCATAGACGCCAACGACAACTTGTTGATAAGCTTTGTTCTGCGGCGCCTCAGTTCTGATCTGTGGCGCCTCGGGTTCAAACGGAGGCGCCTCAGTTCAGCTTTTACGAAAAGCTGAAACTTGCGGCTAAGGCACCTCCCAAGAAAACTGAGGCACCTCAGTTGGCCAAATGGTCTAAGTCAACATTTGTGTTTCCTTTTTCGTCCTTCTTCCGCTTAGGTGATTTCTGGTCAACCAGAGTTAGGCTCACATGAACCCGACTCTAGCTTTTGCCTCGAATGGGCGTCCTCCCATCTTTTCATTCCTTGGACGCCGTGTGCGTTCTTCTCGCTCTATCGGTATACTCCCTCAAAACCTCAATGTTACATCGGCATCAACATATCAACAACCACAAAAGATTAAAAATATGAATTGAAAAGATTAAAAATAAGGAACCAAATGGTTACATTTCATTTATATAAATTTTAAAAAGTATTTCTTTGTGCTCCGTGGAGCTGTATTGAGTTATATAATACATCGGATCCAATAAACTTGTTGATGATTTAAGCCATACATAGTCTTGATTTATCTATATTTATTTATCCATAAAATATAATGTCAATTCTGTCACTGTTAAAGAGGATAACAGGACAACTGTTCTGTAAATCTTCAAAATTAAATTTAATTCTTTCATTATGGTTTTTAATGAGCGCCCATGTTTGTTGTTCTTGTCATAAGCGATCATCAACTACAAAGAGACTATGAGAAATTACTATATCTCAAGTAGTGATATTTAAAATTGAAATTTCACTTGGTGTCGTGGTGTAGTTGGTTATCACGTCAGTCTAACACACTGAAGGTCTCCGGTTCGAACCCGGGCGACACCAATTAATTTTTGATTTTTTGTTAATAGGCCTATAAAATTTTCTTTTTCTTCTAATTTGGGTTTAGGGCCCTGTCCAAACTAATGGCCTCCACTATCCATTAGATTTTTTGTTGGAAAGTGAACTCCCATAGTTATTTAGAAATAATAAGTTCTTCTAACAGAGCTCACGGGAAGAGACAATTGTATTTGAAATAGACTTTATATTACAAAATTACATTTAAAAACTTGTGGATCTTTCATTGGTAATTAAAAATTACCAACAACAAGCAGATCCTGATAACTTGATATGTATTCTTCGGCGTGAAGAGTAATTGTTATTAGAGTATTATTGACTATTACTTCTCCATGAAATATGAAAATATATCAAATGCAAAGATTGTCTTTCTAAACAGGGATTTACAAATTCATTAAAGATATGTTGAACTCAAAATTTAACATGAAAAACATGAACATAATTGATGTGATTCTAGTAATCAAAACTTTTAGAATGATGGAAGGACTTATTCGTATTCAGTCTCATTACATAGATAAGAATATTGAGATATTTACTGAGGATGATACTGTGTTGGCACAAATGCCAATAAATATAAGTCAACATCAATCAAAGAATTGAGAAGAAAGTATCTCTAAGATATAGTACTCTTGAGTGATTGGAAGTCTGATATACTTAATGAGCTGTACACGATTAGATACATGAGTAATCTCAGTGTTGAGAACTAAAAATGAATAACAAGAATACTAAGGTACTTGAGGTAAACTCATGAATATTGACTGTACTATATAAGGTATTCTGTTGTGATCGAAGGATGCTGTGAGATCGATGCACGTGAGAGTAGGATGAATCACATGTGTTTTGAAACTTTGCTTTTTTGACTTTTTAAAATTGAGTGTGCAGTGGAAAGAAAAGGTTAAGTAATGAAAATCGGAACAAAAAACACCACATGGTCAATTTACTTGGTTCAGAGCTCTCCTACTCTAAGACCCAGTCCTCTTGGATCTTTCCAACGAGTAATCCTCTAAAATTCTTTATCGGCAAACTCCTACTAGAGTAATCAAGAGTACAAAGAATGAGAAAAGTGTAGCAAGTATATTAAACATGCACAATAAAAAAATCGTTACCAACACGAAGATATTGAAATGGATGTGATCGTGTGTTAGTGTTGGTCTATTGGCAGTGGTTGGACGTTGTAGAGTAGTAGTATGCGGTGGCGCGAGGATGTAGCAGCAGTATAATCGTAAGAGCTGGTATAGAAGTGATTTATTTGTTGCCGATCGAGCCCTTCTTTTATAAGTTCATCCAGGCGCCATATCAAAACAAATCTAATCTAGATTTGGCCTCGTAGCAACTTATCTGCACTCAGGTGCCTCTATCTTTCCAGTTGCCTTAATCGCTTAACGAATAAACTTCACTCATTGAGGCATTATCCTATTCCAAGCGCCTTTATGACTTTAAGGCCCCTTGGTTCCAAGTGTCTAGATCCCTTCCAGGCACCTGGATCACCCTGGTCCATAAAACTCTAAAACTTACATAAACGAGTTAGCACAACATATATAATATTATGAATTAATTAGATTCTGTCTTCACAAGACAAGAGTATAGTCTTGATCTCAGCTTAGACTTCTAAAATAGATCTAAAAGGAATCATGGGCCTTGCAGTAATAGTCGTTGGGCTACAACCAAGTTAAAAATAAACGTGTCCTTTATTTCCTCTATGTGATTCATATTTTATTCTTCTGCTGCAAACTTGTATTTATGAAAAATTTTAAATAGGGGAAATAAAAAGTTTTAAAACAAAATTCACTCCTCTCCCTCTCGTACATTTTCGATCCTATAGTTTAGGCCATGAAAGGACAACGACAATACGAGTCTGACTCTTGTGTGAAAGGGAGATTCTATCGCAATCGAGATCTCTATCCAGACTATATCTGAGTTGGAAAAGTTTGGGCCTTGAAAAGGACAGCGGCGATATTGTACATTCTCAACCCTTGAGCGAAGGGGAGGTTAATATGGCATTGGGGATCTTGCCTCTAACTATGTCCGAGTCAGGGGTGTTTGAGCCCTAAAATGGACAACGATTATACGATACACGCTCGACCTTTGCACGAAATAGAGGTTGCTACCAGAGCCTGGATCTCGACCTTTGCACGAAATAGAGGTTGCTACCGATTTTGCATGAAATAGAGGTTGCTACCAGAGCACGAAATAAAGTTTGGGCCTTGGAATGGACAACAGTGATACGATACCAGCTCAACCCTTGTGCGAAGGGGAGGTTGCTATCGCAGCCAAATCTTAACCCTGGCCATGTCTGAGTCAGAGGAATTGGGGCTCTGTAAAGGACAGTGTCGATATCGTATACGTTCGACCGTTGTGTGTAGGAGATGTTGCTACCGCAGTCTGGATCTAAGCCATGACTATATTCGAGCAGAGGGATCTGGAAGGAGAGATTCCGATGGCATCTGAGTGAAGAGATGACGATCCGGGTCTGATAGAAATGCCAATTCATTGATAGAAAAAAGGTAAGTATAAAATATGGTGATGAAAAGAAATCTTGAGGATATTGAAATTTATTTAGATAAATAAAGCTTCAGGTGATTACCGTTCCATGGGAGATCAAATTTCTTGCCGTTGGCATCCTCCAAATAATATGCTCTTGAGCTCTTTTTGTAGATCGCCTAGAATGGTCCATCCGACTATGGTTCTAGCTTGTTAACGTCACCAACTGACTTGACCTTTTTCCAAACTAAATCTCCAAGATGAAAGGCATGGAGAATGATCCGCTTATGGTACTTGGAACACATCCATTTTTGATAGGCGATGAGTTGAGTAACTACTTTTTCTTGGGTTTCTGTGATCAAGTTGAGAATACTCCTTGTTAGCGGAGAAGCCTCTTACACAATTAAGAACTTAGAAAAAGAAATGAAAGAACAATAGAAGATTTCGTTTACAATTGGAATGCTCAAATGAACTGAGTTCAAAGGTCTATTTATAGGCCATGTAAAACTCAATCGAAATACTAATGTGGCACTTCTCGGGTGCCCGAGTGCACACGGGCGCCTAACATGTAGTCAAGGCTTATCCACCTCACAACGGCTGCTAAACAACTAGTTCTCGATAAGGTATGGACACTTGGGTGCCCGAGTCATTTCGGTAGACCGAGTCACTTCGGGCGCCCGGGAATACTGGTGCCTGAGTCCAACTGTGCGACCCCATGCCCGGGCGTCCGAGTTGACCTGGTCAACAACTTGTTGATCTATCTTTCGGTGGGTCTTCTTGGTGATTTCAGGCCTTCCGGAGTTGGGCTCACCCGAATCCATCTCTAGCATTCTCCTCAAGCATGCTTTCTTCTAGCTTCTCGTCCCTCGGGCATCACGACGACCTTCTCGCTCTACCGGCGTACTCTTCCACAGACCTCCACGTCCCTCAGATGCACCTAGCCTGTCAGCTCCCTTTCTGTGTCATCCTTCTCTTCCGTTATGTCTTTCGCTCGACTTCTTGTACTTCTAAGCTCTTGCACACTTAGACATAGAGATCAAACACAACAAGACCTAACTTAAACTCAATTAACCAGAGAAAAACTTATCTAGGGTACTTACAGTGAAACCCAATCCTGGTTTTGGGTACATCTCGACATTAGGCCCAGTCGCAGAATATATCTTGATCTTGGAAGGGCCATCTTTGTCTCGGGACCGTTCGTGTTCTAAGGACTCTTCTCAATCTCGAGACCCTTTTCAGTCATAAAGGCCACGTTGATCTCCAGAGTTGCCTCTGTCTCGAGAGTCATCTTAATCTCATAACAGAGTTGGGCCTCAGGATCCATCTCAATCTCAATACCCTTCTTGATCTCGGGGTCCATATTAGTCTTAGAACATAGTTGGGTCTCAACATCTCAATCTTAGGACCCTTCTCGGTCTAAGGATCCATCTTAGTCTCAGGACCCATCTCACTCTCAAGACCCTTCTCGGTCTCGCGGTCAATCTTAGTCTCAGAACACTACTGGGCTTTAGGCTGTAGGCGTGGCGGTACGCCACTCTGTATAAAAGTCACCATGCGATAACGTCACCTCCTCCATCCCTAAATAGAATTTGCTCTAGCATAAGCGCACTAGCAGGCAAGATGAATATTCTTGGATGTGTGACATCTTGAGAATAGTCTGGCCATTATGAGGTTGTCAGACTTGGCTCCCAGATGCCCCCTAGTCAACACGTGGCCCAACAAATGGGGAGCTAGCCAACGACTGCCGGATCTGATCCCCTCTTTGGGCTTCCCTAATGATTATAATCCCCGTTGATGTGGAGATTTCCAAGGGAAGGGGCATATAAGTGCTCAAAGGAGGAAGGAGAAGAGGGTCCAATCTTGATTCTTAACTCATCTACATACTTGATTCCTTCCATCTTCTCTAGGAAAAAAAATCCTAACTTGAGCGTCGGAGTGACCGCAAGACTCCGTCCCGTAGCTAGTCTAACTCTCTTCTAAAAGCTTATTATAGGTTTGTCTACCCCTCTGCTCTAGTACCCTACAGTCCCTGGAGGGCGCTCATGTCAACCGGATCGTTGACTAGTTGCTTGAAACAATTTGGCATCATTTGTGGGAAAAGTGAACTAAGATGCGACGATGGTCAACACTAGGAGGGTAGCTAGTACTCGCAACTCTGGTGGAATGAAGAGACAAGAAGGTTCAAAGGCTGTCACACAAGAGGAGGTCAACAAAATGATCTTGAAAGAATTACAAGGGTTTTTGCAATAGTATCCTTTCCCGCCACCCCCTGCATTGGGAGGAGTTCAACCCCCACGGGCGGGAACACTACCCCAAAGTGAGGGAGTCTCTCCACCTCTAGTAGAAGTCTCTTCGCCCAAAGCTATAGTGCAGGCCGATGAGGCTTTACCTAGGAAAATTTTAGATGAATCTTAGGTCGGGGAGGCAAAATCCTCCTCACTACAATGGGAAAACCCCTACTAGGCCCGAAGCATACATTCCTCTTCCTGACTATAAGGAGAAATCTTCTGCTATGGCAGAGACTTGTATTCTAGGAACTCCCTTTTATAAAGAGGTGTTGGATCAGAAGTTACCTCGACATTTCTCGAAACTCCCACTAGCTAAATATACTGGATCATCAAACCCTGAAGACCACTTGTGTCACTTCAAGAATGCTTCAATGTTGCACCAATATCCAAATGGTGTTAAATATCAAGTGTTCCTGACTACTTTGTCCAGATCCACCCAGCAATGGTTTAGCAGACTCCCTAGCTCTTCTATCCATTCTTTTGTTGATTTTAGAGTTGTGTTTTTGCATCAATTCGCTAGCTATAAAAAAATACTAGAAGATTCCCCTCAATCTATTCAACATGAAGCAAGGGCCTTGGGAGACCCTCCGAAAATACCTACAAAGAGTCAACTAGGTTGTGGGAGGTCCCTTGTCCGCCGCCCCCCCCCCCCTCGAGATGTTGACTAGTTCCTTTTGCGAAGGCTTATTGGATGGAGATTTATTTAGATCACTGGTAAGGAAACTGCCCGCAGACTATCATAAATTGTTAGAGAGAGCTGAAAAGTATGTCCAAGTAGAGGAAGCTCAGTTGACCCGGAAAGTCCATCATGGAGGTGTGCATGTGGAAGGGAAGTGCCTCCTATCACTAATATGGGGTAAAGCTCGGTACCCACCTCATAGTTATGTTCCAATTTACTGTGACAGGCGATGAACGAAATCCAAGCATTTACAGTCTAGGCGTGACAAGTAATTCTTTAGTGGCCATCACCAGTTGTACTCTCATGACACCCGAGAGCGCTGAAGGCTGGGTTAGGAAGTAGACCCAGGTGTAGAGGAGGCCCAACGAGCTTGGAGGAGGTCGCCTGGTAGAGAGGAGGGTATGCCTGCCAGGCACTCTCAGCGTGAAAGTTGGAGGAACCGCCCTTTTTGAAGGGATTCAACATCTCCCCCGCGTCGACCAATAATGAGTCGCAATGATCTGCGTCACGGTTATCGAGACGGGAGGAACAATAGCTTACCTAACACTCAAGGGGACATCAGGATGAGTATCGGGGCCATCGTCAGGGGGGGGGGGTCACGAAGGATCCATACTCGAATGAATATCGAGGTCGGCGACAAGGGCCCCCTGTGGTCCTACCAATGGCAACTCTTAGCGTGCAACAAAAGCTTACGAGCAGTGATTAGAGAATTACAACATCACGACCAGCAGAAGTCAGGACAGAAGCCCTCCTATAAATTTCGGGGCTTTGGACCTTGATGGAGTCGACACTCCTCATGACGACACTTTGGCAATCCATTCCCGTATACCCAATTATAATGTACCTAGGGTTTTCATAGACACAGGAAGTTATGTTAATATCATATACAAGGATGCATTCGACAGATACAAATCGAGTGAGATGTGTTGAGTCCCACTGAGACTGCCTTGTTGGGTTCACTAGTCACAAATTACAACGGATTGGCCAGATTAAATTGTCTCTCTCATTAGAAGAGGGATCTCATAAACGAACCTATAGTACCATCTTTACGATGGTGGATGCTCTACCCTCCTATAATGCCATCCTTGGGAGGTCAACCCTTAGTGTGTTTGGGGTAGTGGTCTCCATTTATTATCAGAAGATCAATTCCCTGTGGGAGATCAAATAGGTTCAGTCAGTGGAAATCAAAGGGTGGCCCGGAATTGCTATATGGACACGATTCATACCGTCTTCAGGAAGGCCCGAAGAACTCAGAATAAAGGAGTACATTCCTTGCAAGAAGTATCCATCAGAGAAGAACTCATGTCACAATTGCTTAATGGAAGGGAAGAATTCCATCGTACCAATCTAGCCTGGATGTATTGCCCAAATAGCATCTGACCTGAGCCCCGAATTAAAGGAGAGATTGATAGCGTGTCTCATCCAAGCTTGTCTCATCCGGAATCAAGACATTTTTGCCTAGTCACCCTGCGAAATCACATGGGTATCCCTTGCCGTCATGAAACATCGCCTCAGCAAGTTAGGTGCTCGGCCGGTCGGATAGATTCGGTTGGTTAGCGGGTCGAAGTGCTCGGCAGGTCAGAGTGCTTGTCTTGGCAGATCAAACCACTAGGGAAGTCGAGAGGTCGATGACTTGGCTAGTTGAGTTGGCTCGACTGGTCAGACCTGCCCCATCGCGTAAAGTTTATATTGACCATTTTTTAGAAAATATCATATGGATTTCTTATTGACCGGGTCATGAGCTGGTCGTATGAACCCTTACTCACCTCCACGTCAAAAATGATAAATTATTTTAAATGCAAGGCAAGGAAATGCAATTGGCCCTGCTAAAATTGAGCAATGAACTAGGCTTATTTAAGAATACAAAGCTTCCTTTGCAAGGCCTATGCCATTGCAGAGAACAACAAAAAGAAAGAACAAGTTGAAGGAAGGATCGAAGAAAACTACAAATTATTTCCTCTGAAGAAATTGACGTACAGAATGTGTTTCCTTGGGTGGAATAAGTCACAAGAAATGAGGCTATCCCTCTGTCTCATTAGATGGAAAATGGAGGGACAGAAGCATAGTGTAGCTCAACAAACCATTGCTTAATGTATCTTTGCCCATTGCAATCCAAATCAACTTGGATTTATTCAAGTCTCTATAACTAGCATTCTTTTTTGTAAACGAGCTTAAATTCATTTTGGCTTCTTTGAGTTTCCCTTAGCCCAAGGCATAACGTAGACGGTGCGTATATGTATTTTCAACGTAATAATCAGGGGTTGATTTTCAAGAACTGACAACCTGTGGTCACCCCATCATGTATCTCCCGCCTGTGTACCTATATTTATTTTCCTCCATATCCGTAGAAGCAACTCTAAGGATTGTTGAGATAAAGGATCTATCTTTGTTTGTGTTTCCTTATATGCCTCATGAATTCTACTAAATTGGACTCCTATTAACTGGTGGAGCAATTCATGATTGCCATAACGCATACCGTCACAATAATTGAAGGGCGTACTTAAAGTTGTGAAATTTTAAAAAAAGACACATTTAATTTTTAGATTTCTCAAAGGTGTATATTTTTCTATTTTATCTCTCCAATTAATTATTGTGGCACGGTATTTAAGAACAACACCATTGTGACGTCAGATTTCAAAGAACATCACTATGTGGGACTGTATTTCTAAAATTAATATCATTGTAATATTGATTTTCAAAATATACTATCACAATGGTATTGATTTTAGAATTTATACAACATTAAAGTGGTATTGATTTTTAAAAATTAGCAATCGATTTTTGAAATGTAATATCACAATGGTGATGTTTTATGAAATTCAACATCACAATAGTGTTGTTCTTTGAATACAACATTTATGATTGGTGGGAGGAAAAATGGAAAATAAATATGCCATTTGAATGAAATATGACAACTTTAAGTATGTCATTTGGTATATCAGTGTCATCGGGACAACTTAGCACACCAAGAGGAATAGATCATTTCTATGGCTTCAAGCTGTGTTACTAGGCCGGTGGGTTGATCTGTCTATTCAAGTCATACCATGGTTTGAATGGATCGATCGACCGAGTGGATAGCCATTTTCGAGTGGATAGTCATTTTGGTTGGAGCACGTAAGGCAATCAATCACTTAATCTTGATAGGAATGTTAACAAATTGTTTAGTTTAGTAAAATAAACAAAAAATTAACTCGGCATACTAAACACTTGTCAATATAGGGCTTTAAGGAAGAATCTATCGTATGTAGGGGTGCAAATGAATTTATCCAGTTTGTGAGTTTAAATTTTTGAGTATGCATGAAAAATATTTGATCCGTATTTGAACCAAATTTGAATATGTTTGATAATTTTTTTAGTTGAATTCGAACCCATAATATTTTATTCAATTAATACTCATCAGTCGCTCATGAGTCAAACTTGAATTGAATTCTAATTATCCTTGGGGCTATGGTGCAACGGCAAGGTAACTAATCATTATCTTAGGCATCTACAATTCAATCCCCAACTACGGTGTATTTTACATAAATTTTTTCTTCAAATGGGACCTGAACCTTGGGATGCTGGGCTTTTGGACCGCCCACCGAGAATGCTTTCCGATTTATCTTAATAGCTGATGAAAAATTTTTGTAAGGTCGGGCAGGTCGCCTAGTTCATCATTTTTAAATTGAATTCTAATTATTTTTATATAATTTTAATTTAAATATATTCAAATTAAGATTCAAATAATTCAAACTGAATTCAAAATTAAGTCATTTTGAATTATAATTTGAATACGTTTGAATTAAGGTTCAATTGAACCAAACTCAAATTTAATTTAGAATTTTGAATTCAAAATTAAGTCATTTTGAATTATAATTTGAATATGTTTGAATTAAGGTTCAATTCAACCAAACTCAAATTTAATTTAGAATTTTGAATTATAATTTAAATATGTTTGAATTAAGGTTCAACCAATTTAATCAAACTCTAATTTAATTTAGAATCGAATTTTAAATATCATATATATTTTCAAACTCAAACTCGAACACAAATATTAATATATTCATATTATTCAATTCGAATCAATTGTATTGTACTAAATTAATTGAAAACAGCTTCTAAGTATAATTAGAAGCGGTTTTGAAAGAGTACTTTTAATTTTGATGAACATTCTGATTTATAATGACAAACACAAGATCTTTCCTTACAACTCTGTTGATCAAATCTTAATAAAATATATATAAAACTCTCCATCCCAATAAACCCTCGTACTGATTTTCTTTTTAAAAAGAAAAAAAGATTAATCTAATCAAAATGTGAAGAAGAATCCAGTGAACTGACAAACAAGAAAGCATCTAATTCCCCTGGTGGAATATTAGAACAAATCGCATAGATTTCCCCTCCACGAAGAGAGGGCTTTATATTGTTCTTGCTAATTTCTTCTTTCCTCCCCTTTACAAAGGAATGTTTTAATATATGCATGTGTTTGTTCCTCTAAAGCTACATAACCACATATATTTGCATTGACCGTATAGAAAATGATTAATCAGATTGGATAACATTAAATTTAGGATGACCGGCTCGATTCTACGAAAGTTTTCCATCGGCCACCAGATATAAATCTGGAAGCGCTGCGATGGGTGGTCTAGAAGTCCAATATTCCACGGTTACATGCCCTATTTGAAGGAAAAATTCTTATAAAATTTATCGTAGTTAGGGATTGAACCACGAGTGCTTGGAAGATAACTAGTCATCCTTTCGCTGTACCATAGCCCCGGGGGCTGCATTGACTAACTAGATGCGGGAGGATGTGAGATTTGAAAGATAATAACTTTTGACTCTAGTTAAGCGACGAAACCTTTAATATATCAAATAAAAGCTCGTACACATATTTACATTTGGTTATTAGGCGTAGCCTATACGATCTAGTTTCAGATCCAAAAGAACATCATTTAAATTTTTTTCAGAGGGTTTGAATAATTTTTGTCATTATTTTAGGTTTATTTTTATCTTTTGCAACATTATGATTTTGAGAATATTTAAACGTTTGTTTAGTTAATGTTAGAGTATTATCTTTGTTTTTGAATGAATTTTATTAAATTGATCAAACCTAAAGACGATTTTTTTGCATTTGGTGATTTTCTTGTGAATTTTCTGAAATTCCGCCTCTAAAATTATCTTTATTTTGTTCGGCGTTAATAACACCATGTATAAATTTTTTAAAATTTAATTTGAGTAATAGAAACAATCTCCTAATAGAGTACGACCACGTATAATAGACTCTTTTTATGTATCGATCATCCTCAAGGCCTTGCGTAGGTGATGAGTGTACAACATCTCTGGCGTAATAGCCGAGAGTCGATTCTTGAAAATTGATGATCTAATTTCATTTTACCTTACGTCTAATATCTATATACTTGAATTAATCTCCTTTCATATTAGGTCGTTGAGATAACAGACCTATTTTTGTAAGGATCGGTCCATTTCTTTTAAATAAAAAATCTATTTTTTTTCAAAAAAAAAACTTTGTTGTTTTTTCAAAAGTTGATTGAGATGCGTAAGAAGGAGAAGAATAACTCGCTCATTCTCAAGGGTTGGCCAAAGAGTGAGAGAGAGAGAGCTCGTAGTAAAAAGGTGAAATGCTCGTCCCCAGTGCCCCCGCCAGTCCGCCCGAGGATCAATATGGAGGAGGTAAATCACGATTATCACTGGTGTGGTGAGGCGCCTGGGGTCGAGGGAATTAATGCTAGCAGACCAGGGTTTTATCCCTGTGTGCAACTGGCGACCCTCGAACCTATGACCTCCAAGTAAATGGCCAGACGCCTTACCATCCGATTCAGCTAGTGGGGGCCAGAGAGAGAGAGAGAGCTCGTGATCCATGAATTAATGGCTTTTAATTAATCAGGAGACAACCATGCATGGTTTCTTTCCATGAGAGCTCATTCATGCATCGAAGGTCTCAAATTTGAGAGTCGTCAGTCATACACAGGATAAAAACCTGATCTACTGGCTTAAATCCTCTCGGCCCCAGGTACCTTATCCCACCAGTAAAAATCGTGATTTACCCCCTCTAGACATTTGTAGGGCCAGGACCAGGAAACTGCTAAGGTGACAGTTCCACCTTTTTGCATCTTTCATGATCTCCTTAGAAATCCAACCCTATTCCTACTTTTGATCTGTTCTTGAATCTCTTCCAAGACTTCCTCAGCGACGGCAGAACCAGAGAAAAAAAATGATTAACGAGATTTTTCCAACCTCAGACGACGACAAAACGAGAGAGAGAGAGAGAGAGAGAGGGGGGGGGGGGGGGGGGGGGGGGGGAGGTGTAAATAGAAGAATGTTAATTCCCTGCAACTTCCAGGAAGCCTCCGTCCACCCCTATGAATTCATCTTCGCACGAGAGGGCTCCCATGTGCGTGCAAGCCGACTCCAGCCTCGTCCTCACCACCGACGCCAAGCCGCGCCTCAGCTAGACGGCCGAGCTCCACGACCGCTTCGTCGATGCCGTCCACCAGCTCGGCGGCCCAGACAGTACTTAATTCTCCGATTTCTCTAATTACAAGTGTTAATTTCTGCTTCTTATGATTACTGTTCCCATAGAGGCCATGCCCAAGACGATCATGAGGGTGATGGGTGTCTAAGGTCTCACTCTCTATCACCTCAAGAGCCACCTTCAGGTAGCTAAATAATCAACAATATCTCGATACGATATATCGATCAAAAACTAATTTCAAAATTTTAATTTTGATGCAAAAATTCAGGCTCGGGAAGCAGCCACATAGAGAATTCAACGATATGATAATTGATTGTTGCATATAATTAAAGGAGAGAGAATTTTAAAGGAAAGAGGGAAAATTTACATGTAAATGAGAGAGAAGAAAAAAAAATTGTTGCATACAGATGAGAGAGAATTAAAAACTTTTGGCCTCGTTAGATCGCATATGTTCGATGTCACCCATGATCGCTCATATAAGATTGCTGCCTCTTCCTGTCGAACAATGGATCGATCCATGAATGAGTGAGGTGTGTGTGTAGAAATGCATAATATCTTGCCCAATCTTATATGAGCGATCATGGGTGACATCGAACATATGCGATCTAACGAGGCCAAAAGTTTTTAATTCTCTCTCATCTGTATGCAACAATTTTTTTTTCTTCTCTCTCATTTACATGTAAATTTTCCCTCTTTCCTTTAAAATTCTCTCTCCTTTAATTATATGCAACAATCAATTATCATATAGTAGCTGCTACAACGTAAAAACTATCTTCACGGGATGGACTGATAGTTAGTACGTGGATATTACCACCTTGAGGTCTAGGGGTCAAAACCTGACAAAGTCAGTGTATCCGCCCTTCCCACGCACTAGTCATGACATCTAGGCTAGTAGTTGCTACATGTTGTAACAACTACTACAAGTAGCAGTTATGCAATTAAAGGAGAAAAATTAAAAATTTTAGTGGAAAAAGATAAAAAGTGTTGTATGCAGATGAGACAGTAACGAGAGAAAAAAGTATTGCATGTAGATGAGCAGACGGGATCCTCTGTCCTAGAGGATCCCTGTCCAGTCTGTCCCACACGAGTCGTGCGATTGTTGATCGGACATCATCGATGGTTTTTTATTGTCATCCCGAATCAAATGATATATATTCTGAAAGAACGGTGAACCGGTTGGAATCGCCACAATTGCAATCTCATCGAAATCGATAGTGAATCCGGCAAGATTGCAATTGCGGTGATCCTGACGGGTTCACTATACCCCCCCCCAGGGTATAGTTTTGTTCGGGGTGGCGGCCGGACGCCGCCGGTGGTGTCCGATCGACGATCGGACGAGTCGCCGACCGTGGTCGGCAAGTGGGACAGGTAGGACAAAGGGCAAAGTGGGATAGAGGATCTACCCTCGTAGATGAGAGAATAAAGAGAAAAAAGTTATTGTACGTACGTAGATGAGAGATTAAAAAAATTAAATTTTGAATGTCGCCCATCATGCTCATATAAGGCTGGGCAGGGTATAGTTTCTCTATAAAATTAATGAATTGCATATATTTCTGGGGTTTGCATAGCACAGAAGCTCACAGGATGCAGATGGAAGTTCATAGGAGATTGCACGAACAATTAGAGGCAATGCATATATATTTTCTTTTCTCTCCTTTGTTTTAGAGATCGAAATGGGAGGGATTGATCAGTTATTTAATATTTTTGAATGATTTTTGCAGGTTCAGAAACATCTACAGATCAGGATCGAGGCCCCAGGAAAGCACATGCAAAGCATACTGGAGAAAGCGTATCAAACGCTTGCAGCAGATCAAGGCAGGGAGGCAACCGGGGTGGAGCAGCTAGGGTTCGTCCACGACATGGCAGACCTGCAACTGTTTGGTGCCGGAGACCTGCAACTCCGTAACTCGCACCAACTGCACTTGGGAAGCATTCACCATCGGCCTCCTGATCATGGCCTGTACTTGACGGTTAGTCCTTCCCTAATCAGCAAGAAGATGATCATGGCCGACGGGGAGAGCCCGTTCGTTTGGGACAATGAGGCCGAGGATGACAACCTTCGCGTCGGGAAACAAGTAGGGACGTCTCCCCGAGACGATCAACTTCGCAGCATTGGCATTGTTGTGTTAAGAGAGTAACAAGAAAAAGAGCAATAATAAATCTTATTATTCATCGATGATTATCTCTAAAGACAATATCCTATATAAGATATAAAGTACTTGGTCAATTGATCCATTAATAAAATTATTATAATAAAATTATTCTAATAATTATAATGAAATTATTATAGTAATAATTTGATTTGATCCGATGACTTGATTCGGTTATTCTAATTATATTGAATGAATATCTTTTATGTCGCACCGGCGGTGATCGACGGCGGCTATGAGGTGAACTTAGTGCTCGAGGGACCAGCGAAGATGGATAGACCGTCGCCATTGTGAGTTAATCATCCTCTTTCCGTGGAAGCCATTAAGACTATTGATCCTATCACGAAGTGAGGTAGACTCCCAAGAGTGAAGTGGCCCTCCGAACGCTACGAGTTGTGGATGCCAGCTCCGATCTGCGAGAAAAATACCGTTAGCGAACACGCCG
Source organism: Boesenbergia rotunda (assembly GCA_024364735.1). Taxonomy (NCBI): domain Eukaryota; kingdom Viridiplantae; phylum Streptophyta; class Magnoliopsida; order Zingiberales; family Zingiberaceae; genus Boesenbergia; species Boesenbergia rotunda. The sequence goes on along the minus strand of JAGFNQ010005037.1, from coordinate 612,176 downwards.
AGAAAAGTCCCCAGCAAGGCACTCCGACAGCCAAGTCAGTCTCCGATGGTGGAAGAGCAGAAAAGCAATGAGACAATGAGAAAATGCTATTGCGCGTACCTGTGCGACGGGGAGCTAGCGGAGAGGCTTATATAGCTGGGGGAGGCGGTAGCTTTTGCCCGACCTGCCAGTCCCTGCCGTAGGTGAGAGCAGGGTAGGGCATGGTCAGCATTGACACGATGAGGCGTTGCATGCTCAAATAAGGCAAGGGACACTGCCGGCTCACCGACGTGCGTCATCAAGCGCCGCTCGGCCTGACGCGAACGCAGGTGGTCGTGGTACGAGGTGGCAGGGGGATCACAGTGTCAACAAGATATCCGTGATTTGGGCCTAAAATGTGTCAGCTTCGTGCCGACCCCGTACCACCTTCTGCTAGTGTGATGTCAGAGAGTGGGTATGACTGAAGGAAGGGTCGGATCCCAAGGTAGGTTCCCGGCCAAATGCATGGCCCGAGTGATATCGGATTACGTCGCAGTCAATCCGCCTGCACCCGAGTCGTACAATTGAGTGACCGAGCTAGAGGACGCTTGAGTTAAGGGGCACTCGGGATCGGTTCGCCCGACCCAACCCAAGGTCGGACGGCCGGGGGGTTCGAGTTTCCCCGAGTCGGAAACTCCTTGTGTCGGGACTTCTTCAGCTCTTCCCTTAAGTCTTCGTTAACATCGTGTGCCTTCGAGTTAGGGTCGGCTCCTCAATGTTTTTGAGCAGGTTGGGTCGGCCAGATTCTACCGGCTCGATCGCTTACGTGGGCCCCCTGATTCACTGGGCCCCCAGGGACTCCTATCTCTTTCCTGTCCGGACGTTGCGCCAGACTGGCCGGCCAAGTCATCCGTGAGCTAGGTCGGAATCAACTATGTTAATAATAATAGGAGATGACTTTGATGTAAAAACACGATAATGCTCACAGCCAAACGCTTTTTTATCAGTCCCACGGTGAGATGAAGGGTAACTTTGGCGAGAGATACCGTGATTCCCAAATATCATTACACTTTCTGATCTTAATTAAATATCCTACAAGAATATTATATGTATTTGGTGTTTCTTTTGAGAGCAAGAGTTTCAAGAAAAAAAATGATTAATAAAATTTTTTCAATCTCGGACGATCGGTCCGGCCTCATGGAAATTTCCCACCGGCCGTCAGGGTAAATCGAAAAGTGCTCGCAGTGGCGGTCTAGAAGCCCAGCGTCCCAGGGTAAAATTAGGATGGGTAAACTTTTTATAGTGATTAGCCCACCACCGAAACAGCCCCTTTTATCAGAAACCCTCTTTCGGGATTTCTGGAGACATAGTACCACTGGTTGATAAGAGCATAATTATTGAAATAATATCTCGCATATTATTGACAATAATATTTCAGTCAATAAATATTAGTCGTTAAGAGAACTCGAACCCAAAATCTCAAGTAATATATGTCTTCACGCTTACCGCTTGGAATAAGGCACTTTGACAAAAGCAAGAGTTTCAAGAGGATGTACGTATGAGTCTTCATTTCACTGGAAGGAAGCTTAGCTTAGCTTACCTTCCAGTACTGCAACCTGACATATATATGTATAATATGTTGGATACGATTTTGATGCCATCGATCGTTGAAAGTCAAGTTTGACTTCAAAATCGAAATCTACGTTTCGCGTAGATAAATCTAGACTATTTATTTGCTCAAAACCGAATAAGGGTGAATGAGAAATTAATTGTTCAAAATACGTTCAATGGTGGCTGTCGGATCAAAGATCTGGACAGATCGCAAGAAGGTGCGATCTGGAGCGTCGGATTAAATGTTCTAATCTGACGGCCGAGATCAAGATAGATCTGAAGAGTTATAACTCTTCAGATCAAGGGACGAGATTAAATGACCTTTAAAGGGTTATACCCTTTCGTTATGAACGGTTCAGATCTGTCCGAACCAAAGGGTACTTACCTCTTCACTCAATATAAATAGATCCCTCCCCTAGATCATTTCATTCATTTGAAATGCTACTATTCCGAGACGACATCGTTGTATCTTGGAAACGAATTGCTGCTATCCGTGAGCACCAGTATCGGAGTAATATCGTTTTAGACCAATCAGTTTGCTTCCTCCGAAAGCAACCTCCCGGAAGTTCCGACGATCGTGAATCAACTAAGTCAAATACCGAGGAGATATATTCAGAATTATTGAAGGAATAAATTTCTAACATCGTAAAACGATATTGGTGCAATTATTATAAAATAATAAACGTCAAGAGGACTCGAACTGGAGACCTCTTGTATGTTAATTTGAGGTGGTAACCAACTACACCACCTCACCAAGTTAAGAGAATTTGCTCTACAATAAAGTTATTCGGCAAACTGATATGGCCAGAGTCAACAATGTACCAACCACCGTCGTCCCTCACGCCGAGAAGTCGAACGGAGCCGACTTCAAAATCAACGATATACCCACCGCCGTCCCTCACTCCGAGAAGCCAGAGAAATTCAACGGAGCTGACTTCAAAAGATGGCAGCAAAAGATATTGTTCTACCTAACCACGCTGAACCTTGTACAGTTCCTGCGTGAAGACCCGCCAGCCGCTACGGAAAATAATTCCAGGAGCCAAGCTGCTCGCGATGTGTCGTCACACGGAGACTTCCTGTGCCGCAATTACGTTCTTAATGCGCTGGACAATGCGCTATATAACGTATATTGCATAATGGAGACGGCTAAGTCACTGTGGGAATCGCTAGAGAAGAAATACAAAACCGAAAACGCCGGACTGAAGAAATTCATCGTCGGCCGGTTTTTGGATTTCAAAATGGTGGATTCCAAGAGCGTCACGTCTCAGGTCCAAGGCATGCAACTGATAATGCATGATTTGGACGCCGAAGGAATGACGCTGAACGAGTCATTCAAAGTTGCTACGGTAATCGAGAAACTCCCTCCGTCATGGAAGGATTTCAAAAATTACCTAAAGCAAAAGCAGAAGGAGATGGGACTTGAAGACCTCATCCTGCGGCTGCGAATAGAGGAGGATAATCAAAAATTATCCGACTCTAGAGGAACAAAGCGGATAGTCGACGAGATGTCCAACCTGACGGAACCAAAAGCGAAGAAGCCGAAGCAACCGAACCAGAAGGCTCAAGGCAAAAAGTTCAAGGGCACGTGCTACAATTGTGGAAAGTCAGGACACAGTCCAAAAACTGCAGACGCCCGAAGAAGACAACCAAGAGCCAGAAGAATGTTGCGAACCAAGTCGCAACCTCCGCTGACATAGATCTCAGCACTCTGGATCTCACTGCGGTCGTGTTCGAAGCCAATTTGGTGGACAATCTGAAGCAGTGGTGGATCGATACTGGAGCAACTTGCCACGTCTGTTCGGACAAGGCGATGTTCTCCAAGTACACCCCGATAAGTTGAAGAAAGCTCTATATGGGCAATTCCACGACGTCCTCAATTGTTGAACTCGGGACAGTTGTTCTAAAAATGACGTCTGGGAAGGAGCTAACTCTCATTGATGTGCTCCATGTTCCCGACATCAGGAAGAACTTAGTTTCAGGATCGGCACTTGTTAAAGCCGGATTCAAACTAGTGTTCCAATCCAACAACTTTGTGCTTACGAAGAACGGTGTCTTCGTAGGAAAAGGGTATTTAGAACAAAATTTGTTCAAGATGGTTGTAATGACTGTACACCGTAATTTTGATGGTAATAAATTAAAAGCTTCCAACTATGTTGTTGAGTGTTTTAATTTATGGCATGATCGGCTTGGGCATGTCAATAATAATACTCTGAAACATCTTGTCAAACTAAATTTATTACCGAACATCGATGTTGACGAAACACACAAATGCGAAGTGTGCGTGGAAGCGAAAATGACGAGACTACCTTTTCATTCGGTGGAAAGGTCAACGACTCCTCTAGAATTAATACATAGTGATCTATGTGACTTGAAATTCGTGCAAACTAGAGGAGGTAAAAAGTACTTCATTACTTTTATCGATGACTGCACGAGGTTCTGTTATGTCTTTCTTTTAAGAAGTAAAGACGAAGCCCTGGAAGCTTTCAGAACCTATAAAACGGAAGTTGAAAATCAACTTGAAAAATGAATTAAAATAATTCGTAGCGATAGAGGTGGAGAATATGGTGCACCGTTTGATGAATTCTGTTCAGAATATGGAATTATCCATCAGACAACGACACCTTACTCACCTCAATCGAATGGTGTTGCCGAACGTAAAAATCGGAAACTAAAGGAAATGAGGAATGCCTTGTTGATAAATTCAAGCTTACCCCAGAATTTGTGGGGGGAAGTAATATTATCAGCAAACCACATTCTCAACAAAATCCCTCACAAGAAAAATGATAAAACACCATATGAACTATGAAAAGGCCATGAGCCATCGTACAAATACTTGAAAGTGTGGGGGTGCTTAGCAAAGGTCGAAGTACCTAAGCCAACGTAAGTTAAGATCGGACCTAAAACGTTCGATGCAATATTTGTCGGATATGCCCAAAACAGTAGTGAATATCGCTTCATAGTTCATAAGTCATACATTCCTGATATTCACGTGAGTACAACCATAGAATCCCAGAATGCAATATTTATTGAAGACGTGTTTCCAAATAAGAAGGAAAACGTTCAAAATAATGACAACGGAAGTTCTAACAAATATAATGTTCCAGAACTTAGTTGTCATAAAAGGGCTATTGACAATCAAAGCGAAGAGTCACGTCGGAGCAAACGGGCTAGAGTTGAGAAATCGTTCGGGCCGGATTTCATGACATTCATGTCAGAAATGGACCCAAGAACACTAAGCGAAGCTCTCTCTGGTCACGACGGCCCATTGTGGAAAGAAGCTGTCAATAGTGAAATCGAGTCCATCATGAATAACCATACTTGGGAATTAGTAGATCTTCCTTTTGGTACTAAACCATTAGGTTGTAAGTGGATACTAAAACACAAGTATAAAGCTGATGGATCGATTGACAAGTATAAGGCCAGACTTGTAGCAAAAGGGTACAAGCAACAGGAAGGCCTTGATTACTTCGATACCTATGTTGGATCGAGAGAACCGATAGAAGGGGGGTGAATATCGGAAATTATTTTTCGGAAAACTTAGAGCAAGTACGCAGCGGAAATTAAAAATCACAACACAGAGACACAGTCGATTTTACTTGTTCGGAGCCTGTGTCGACTCCTACTCCAAGGCCCACGGTCGTTGACCGTTTACTTTGGGCAATTCTATATTTGGCGCAAAAACAGTTTACAAATATTGAATACAGAGTAAGTGCAGTAAACTTTAACAGTTAAGAAAAAGATGCTCTTCTTTTACCGACGTCCGATTGTAGGTTAACTTTTTCGGAGCAGCGGGACGTCGTCGGCTCGAGTTGGGCAGTTTCCGGAGCAAGGCGCGAGAGCAGAAGAGCGTAGAAGCGTTGAACGAATTGATTGTCTGAAGCCTTGGTTGAGGGCCCTTTATATAGGGCCTGGGGGCGCCCGGGACGTCGGGGGCGCCCCCCCACGTGGCCTTTGATCCGCCAAAGTCTCGGTCAGCGTCTGATCTCTTTATCTTCGGGATCAGCTTTGACCGGGGCGCCCGGAGCGCTCGGGGCGCCCGGAGCGCTCGGGGCGCCCGGAGCGCTCGGGGCGCCCGGAGCGCTCGGGGCGCCCGGATTGACCGGGTCAAAGTGTTATCTGGCTTCGAAGGGAGCTGCTTCGACAGTTGGTGCTGGGGGCGCCCGCAGCGCAGGGGGCGACCGGAGCGCAGGGGGCGCCCGGGAGTTGTACTGTTTGAAGCTGCTTTTTACTTGTGTGTTTTGTGTTCACCTTGGGGGCGCCCGGGACACTCCGAGCGCCCTGGTCAGCTGTTGCCTCACTCCTTTGAGTCTCTCTGAGCTGCAGACACTCGTTCCTTTGGTCCTGCATCCAGGGTTAGTCCAAAACACAACGAGACATTACTAGGTTAGTTTATACAGCCTTGGTTGTCTTGGTTCTGACTTTGGGTCTCCCTAAATGGAATCCTAGGTCGAACCGACGCCTACTGTTCCCTCGACGGGGAACGCGTCCTCACCTACTCCTCTCGGGAGAATTTACCTGATGCCAACCGTTCCTCTGGTTGGACTTTTGCCTGCCGGTCCTTTGTCAGGTCTTGGATGTCGAGCTGTCCTTCGCCCGGTGCCTAGCAGTCCTTCGCTAGGGCTTTAGTCCCAGGCTGTCCTTCGCCTCGCGCCTAGCAATCCTTCGCTAGAGCTTTAGTCCCAGGCTGTCCTTCGCCTGGCGCCTAGCAGTCCTTCGCTAGGGCTTTAGTCCCAGGTTGTCCTTCGCCTGGCGCCTAGCAGTCCTTCGCTAGGGCTTTTTACCCTGGCATTCCTTTGCCAGTGCCTAGCAGTCCTTCGCTAGGACTTTTCCTGCACACTAGAGTAACTTGTTAGAAAACAAGTAAGACTTAACTTTTGACCTCTATTGCCATTATCAAAACACAGGTTTGACTTGGGTGCACTCTGCACCAACAATCTCCCCCTTTTTGATTTATGGCAACCCTAGTTCAAAAAGTTAAGTTTAAGCAAGCATGAAAAGGTTAAGTTTTGTTCCCTCCCCCTGGAAGGAATCTCCCCCTAGATTTTTCAAAAAATTTTGGGGTTAAAAAAAACTTTACTTGTACTTTGAAAACTTAAGTTTTAGGTACTTAGAAATCTTTTCATACCTTAAGTTAAAAGTACATAGGAAAGTTTTTGAAGCATGATTTTAGAGTACTTAAAAAGTTTGAAGCTTTAAGTTTTAAGGTACTCAAAAGTTTTGAAAGTGTTAGCTTTGTAGGATTTAAAAAACTTAAGTACTTAGTAAACTTTGATACACTTTGGAAAATTTAAGTACTTAATAATTTTGAAAAACTTAAGTACTTGATAAATAATGTACATTTGGAAAACTTAAGTACTTAATAATTTTGAAAAACTTAAGTACTTGATAAATAACGTACATTTGGAAAGCTTAAGTACTTAATAATTTTGAAAAACTTAAGTACTTGATAAATAACGTACATTTGGAAAGCTTAAGTACTTAATAATTTTGAAAAACTTAAGTACTTGATAAATAACGTACATTTGGAAAACTTAAGTACTTAATAATTTTGAAAAACTTAAGTACTTGATAAATAACGTACATTTGGAAAACTTAAGTACTTAGTAACATTGTACTTATACAGTTTTGAAAAACTTAAGCTTTAAAGTACTTACAGAAGTTTGAAAAAATTTTGACAAGCTTAAGTAAGAAAATTTTGAAAGGCTTGAGTACTTAGCAAAATTTTGAAAGCCTAAGTAAAAATTTGAAAGCTTTTAAGAACTTAAGTACTTTAGTCAACTTTGAAAAGCTTAAGTATTTTTGAAAATTTTTGAATAAAGGATAAGAAATTTTTTGAAAACTTTTTAAATAAAGGATAGAGTTAAAAATTAATAATTTTACTCTCTCCTTGCCTATCTCTCCCCCTTTGCCATATATCAAAAACAGATGAATATAGCAGAAATAAGATTTGCATAAAGGAAATAAGTAAGATTTTGCTGTACTGAACCAATTTATAATTAGACTTAAACTAAATCAGTCAATTTTCTCTGTAGGGACCTGTCTAACCCAATTAGCTACTTACTAACTGTTATAAATAGTAATTTTTGCTAGGGTTAGTCAAGTTAAGTGTTTCTGTTCAAGTTAGATTTTCTAGACTTGACACTTAACTTGATTGCTGTGTAAGTTGTATTTAGTGCCCCAATTACTGCAGATGCACTGACTTAAAGCATCTTGAATTAAGGCAAAGACCTAAGCATCTCAACCCTTTCTAGGTTATCAATCAAAAGTACCCTAAGGTGCTTGTGAGATGCTGGCTTCTAAGTCTATAGGTGCATGCAGTTCTAGGGTTAGGGCCTAGGCTAAGTCCATTTTCGAAAAAGCCCTAGTTTTGAAAGGGGGTAATTTTGAAAAAATAAAACTAAGTCGAAAGTGAAAACTGATTTTGAAATTAAGTAAAACAGTTTTTCAAATTCTATTTTTAGAAACAAATTTTTAACTCAAGTAGAGCAGTAAAAAAATAAAGTTAATCTATTCTACATAGCACAATCCTAACTGCCTTCTTAGTGAACTGAACTCAGATTCAGGTAAAGGTTTTGTGAATATATCAACAAAGTTGGATTTAGAGTCAATATGCTTAAGTACTATTTCACCCCTGGCTACATGGTCTCTTACAAAATGATGTTTGACTTCTATATGTTTGGTTCTGGAATGTTGGATTGGGTTCTTAGTTAAATTAATTGAACTTATATTGTCAATAAATACTTGAGTTTGGGTGTAGTTGAGCTGGAAGTCCTTAAGTGTGTGCATCATCCATAAAAGTTGAGCAACACACTCTCCTAAGGCCACATACTCAGCTTCAGTTGTGGATAGAGCTACACAGTGTTGTTTTCTGCTGCACCAATTAATTAGACTCTGACCTAACAGTTGGCAGCTTCCACTTGTGCTCTTTCTATCTAATTTATAGCCAGCATAGTCAGAATCTGAGTATCCTGTCAAATCAAAAGTTGAGGTCCTGGGATACCAAATCCCTACATTTAGGGTGCCCTTTACATATCTTAGTATTCTTTTTAGGGCTGCTAAGTGCGTTTCCTTAGCACAGGTTTGGTATCTAGCACACATTCCTACAGCAAAAAGAATATCAGGTCTACTGGCTGTAAGGTACAGTAGGCTGCCTATCATACTCCTATAGAGTTTAAGGTCCACTGGTTTACCATCAAGGTCACTATCTATTTTTACATTAGTGGCCATGGGGGTACTTATGCTTTTAGAGTTATCCATTTTAAATTTCTTTATTAACTCTTTAGCATATTTGAATTGATGAATGTAGTTACCGTTCCTAGTTTGTTTGATTTGTAGTCCTAGGAAAAAGGTAAGCTCACCAACTAGGCTCATTTCAAATTCATCTTCCATTATTTTGACAAACTCTTTTAGGAAGTTTGTGTTGGTGGATCCAAAGATTATGTCATCTACGTAAATTTGGGCAATAAATATATCTTTTCCTAGGGTTTTAATAAATAAAGTTGAGTCAATTTGGCCTTGTTTAAATTCTTTAGAAGTTAAATAGGTTGATAACCGTTCATACCAGGCCCTAGGTACTTGTTTTAGCCCATATAATGCTTTGGTTAGTTTGTAAACGTGGTTAGGTTTATCTAAGTCCTCAAACCCTGGGGGTTGTCCTACATAAACTTCTTCTTTAATGAACCCATTTAAAAATGTTGACTTTACATCCATTTGATATAATTTAAATCCTTTATGGGATGCAAAGGCTAACAGCATTCTAATGGACTCAAGTCTAGCTACTGGGGCATATGTTTCATCGTAGTCTAATCTCTCTACTTGGCTGAAACCCTTTACTACTAAGCGGGCTTTATTTCTGACTATTTCTCCTTGATCATTCAGCTTATTCCTAAAGACCTACTTAGTGTCAATGACGGATTTGCTCTCAGGTTTAGGCACTAGTTCCCAGACTTGGTTCCTCTCAAATTGGGCTAACTCTTCTTGCATAGCTATGATCCAATCAGGATCAGGTAGAGCTTCATCTATAGTTTTAGGTTCTATTTTCGATATCATAGCTATTTGACTAAGGTTTCTATAGGAGGATCTAGTCCTGACTCCTAGAGTTAGATCACCCACAATTTGATCGGTTGGGTGACTGAGTCTGGGTTTCTTGGTTCTTTTAGAGCTTGGTTCAGCCTCAGGTCCGGCTGGTCGGTTTGGTTCACTATTTGATTCAACTCTTTGGGCTGGTTCATCTGTTGGTTCGATACTTGGTTCAGTTGACTCATTAATTGGTTCAATGGTTAGTTCGTTTAAGGGTTCAATTAAGGGTTCAATAGTTTGTTCATTATTTTCTTGGTCAGAGTTTGATGAAGTTAAATCTGGATTATTAGATGTTGAGTTGATTTCTTCATCAAAAATTAAGTTTGTTGTTTCTTCAATTTTCTTAGTTTGTTTGTTGTAAACTCTATAGGCTCTACTTGTGGTTGAGTATCCTAGGAAGATACCTGGGTTTGACTTGGACTGAAATTTTCCTAAATAGTCTTTTGTGTTTAGGATATGAACTTTGCATCCAAAGACCCTTAGGTAGTGTAGGTTTGGGAGTCTATGGTAGTACAGTTCATAGGGGGTTTTGTTGTGTCGCTTGTTAATCAAAACCCTATTTTGGATATAACAAGCCGTACTAATCGCTTCTGCCCAAAATTGGTTTGCTAGATTAAATTCGATGAGCATAGCCCTAGCGGCTTCTTGTAGTGTTCTATTCTTTCGCTCGACTATCCCATTTTGTTGGGGGGTTCTAGGACATGAAAATTCATGTAAGTACCATTTACCTTATAGAATTCCTCGAATCGTTGATTTTCAAACTCTCCCCCGTGATCACTCCTAAGTCTTTTAATTTTAGTGTCATTTTGATTTTCAACTATTTTATAGAATTCATCAAATAGGTTTAGGGTTTCATCTTTGGTTTTTAAAAACCTAACCCAGGTAAACCTAGAGTAATCATCAACTATTACTAAGCAGTATCGGTTCCCGCTTAGTGACTTGGCTCCATGTGAATAAAATAGGTCAAGGTGTAGGAGCTCAAGTGTAGTTTGAGTTAAATTAGATTGGGTTAGTTTGTGATTGGATTTGGTTTGTTTACCTTGATTACATGATTCACATATTAGGTTTTCATTATTTTTAATTTTGGGGATACCTTTGATTAAGCCAAGTTGGGTAATTTTGAGATAGTTCTCAGATTGGTATGACCTAATCTCCTATGCCAGAGGTTTGATTGTTCTAATTATGTTAACATACATTTGGGTACAAGGGGAAGGTTTATCGTATATACATTGTTTTTCCTAGTGCCCTTAAGCATGATTTTTGAGTGTTGTACATTTCTAATCAGGCAGTTAGAATTGTTGAAAGTAACTATATAACCAGAATCACATAACTGACTTATGCTAAGCAAGTTAAAATTAAAGTTTTCAACCAATAGAACTTTCTTAATAATGAAATCGGATTTAAGTTCAATATTACCTGACCCAATTACCTTGAGTGTAGCATTATTGTCAAATGCTACTGAGCCTAGGTTTTTGAACTTAAGCTTGGTGAACTTCAATTTATCTCCAGTCATGTGTCTGGAGCAACCGCTATCCAACATCCATTGGTCCAAATCTTTATGTTCCTACACATAAAGAGTTTTCTTGATTTGGATCCAATTAGAGTCAGGAATAGCTTAAATTGAGTTTCACTGCCTAGACTGTCTCACCCAAATCTAGGGTTTTCAATCACGTTAGCCTTATAGGTTTCGTGAGATAGGTTTTGATAAGTAAAATTATTTTGAGAATTTTGATTAATTTTGAAAACAATTAAATTTTGAAAACTTAAACAACTAAATTTTGAAACCTTAATTAATTTTGAGACCAATTAACCTTTTTTTTGAAAACTTAATTAATTTTGAAATTTTTGAAAAGATGTTTAAATCTACAAATAACTGAAATTTTGTGTTAGATTCGAATTTTAAAAAAAAATTTGAATTTAAATTTCAAAAATTGGCTTCCAGGTCTTGGCGAGGCACTAGGCCTTCTTTGGCCGTAGCCTTATGGGATCATCCACCCTTTCCTTGACAAAGTCTTTTAATGAAATTTCATTTTCAAAATTATTCTTTGAAAAATTTCTGGTCTAACTAGTTTGGGTCTTGGATCGGTAGCTTCAGCTAGTTCCGCAAAATTGGCTTCCCTAACGTACTATCATCTCACCTCCACCCAATACTATGTTGTCAAGTTGCAGTTAAGTGTGTTTGGTCCTTATACTAACCATTCCTAAATCTAAGCATGGTAAATTGCAGGAATTTTAAATAAACAATCAATCAAGCAAGTGCAATCAAGAATTAAATTTTTATCTAATAATGAATATTGTTTTCAGTTTGGCTCCCCCTGGACTAAAGCCACGGTGATGGTTAGGCAAGATGTGAATCTTGTCCTTGGGGATCCAATACTGATTTGATCCAGTTGGTTTGTTCAGGTATAGTTTAGGTACCCATGCCTGAATTTTACCTCTGGACTGATTCAGTACAGCAAAGTAAGATCTTTGTCGGGATTTGGGTTCTATAGCCAAGTCCGGATCGATTTAGAACTGATTTCTGTTTTCCCAAGGATCATGTCAAGACCTTGGAACCAGATGTAAATCGTTCTAAGGCTGATCTAAGATCCTTAACCTGAGTTTTCAGGGAGGAGTTCTCCTTTTCAAGTTTTTCAACTTGAGTAGGAGTTCCTTCCTGAACCTTCTCGGTTAAGGGTTTAGAGTCAGCTCCCTCTTTCAGGAGTTTTACTTCCTGTCGGAGGGATTCGACTCGGAGTTTGGCTTTTGCCAAATCTCGAGAAAGAAATGGA
>JAGFNQ010005037.1:383243-595866 GCA_024364735.1 Boesenbergia rotunda | reverse complement strand
ACCGGTCCGGTCTCGAAGGCCCCTATCGTATGTCTCCTGCAGAGCTGAAAGAATTACAAGAGCAACTCCAGGAGCTACTAGACAAGGGCTTCATCCGCCCGAGTCATTCACCCTGGGGAGCTCCTGTACTTTCGTCAAGAAGAAGGATGGGTCTATGCGTCTGTGCATAGACTACAGAGCTCTGAACAAGGTAACCATCAAGAACAAGTACCCCCTTCCTAGAATAGATGATTTATTTGATCAACTCAAAGGGGCTACAGTGTTCTCGAAGATAGACCTGCGTTCTGGGTATCATCAGCTAAAGGTTAAAGAAAGTGACATCCCCAAGACGACCTTCAGGACAAGATACGGCCACTACGAATTTGTAGTAATGCCTTTTGGAGTAACCAATGCTCCAGCAATCTTCATGGAGCTGATGAACCATATCTTCAGGGAGTATCTCGATAAATTCGTCATTGTATTTATTAATGATATTCTCATATACTCACAGACTCCAGAGGACCATGCTACACACTTGAGGATAGTGCTGCAGATCCTTCAGCAGGAGAAGCTCTATGCAAAATTCTCAAAGTGTGAGTTTTGGCTAGATCAGGTGACCTTCCTAGGTCACATTGTATCCAAAGAAGGCATTCAAGTTGATCCAGCCAAGATAGAAGCAGTCAGCAACTGGTGTAGACCCAAGAATGCCAGTGAGAATGCCAGTGAAATCAGAAGCTTCTTAGGCCTGGCAGGATATTACAGAAAATTTATGGAGGACTTTTCCAGAATAGCCTCTCCACTCACAGCCCTGACCAGAAAGAACCAAAAGTTTGAGTGGTCAGATAAATGCGAGCACAGTTTCCTAGAACTGAAGAAAAGATTGACTAGTGCTCCCATCCTGACTGTTCCAGAGAGTGACAAGGCCTTTGACATCTACAGTGATGCATCCAAGATGGGCCTTGGAGCTGTCCTCATGCAAGACGGTAAAGTAATAGCATATGCCTCCAGACAGCTCAAGGACTATGAGAAGAATTACCCTACCCACGACCTTGAGCTAGCAGCTGTGGTTTTCGCACTGAAGCTCTGGAGACACTACCTGTATGGAGTGCAGTGCAGAATCTTCACAGACCATCAGAGTTTGAAGTACTTCTTCACTCAGAAGGACCTGAATATGAGGCAGCGCAGGTGGCTAGAGTTGGTCAAAGATTATGACTGTGAAATCCTCTACCACCCAGGTAAAGCTAATAAAGTGGCAGATGCACTGAGCAGGAAATCCTGTGCAGCACTGATGTCCCTATCATCACTGTCTCCACCACTTCAAAAAGAGATAAAGGATTTTGGAGTCGAGGTAATAATTGGGCAACTTTCTGCATTGACTCTAGAGTCAACCCTGCTTGTGGATATACAAAGAAAGCAAAGTCCAGACCCAGAGATCCAGAAGATCAAGCAGGAGGTCCAAGAGGCAGAAAATTCGGAGTTTCGAGTATCAGATAGTGGCATCCTCTATCTTGGAGACCGCCTTTGCGTCCCCAATGATGAGGAACTAAGAAAGAATATTTTAGAAGAGGCCCACAGTACCCCGTACTCTATGCATCCTGGTTCTACCAAGATTTAAAGAAAAGATTATGGTGGTCTGGACTCAAGCGAGACGTGGCCAGATATATCAGTACCTGCTTGACCTGCCAGAGAGTCAAGGCAGAGCACCAGAGACCAGGAGGAGTTCTACAGCCACTTCCCATTCCAGAGTGGAAGTGGGAAGAGATATCCATGGATTTTATCACAGGTCTCCCAAGGACCACCCATGGACACGATGCAATATGGGTGATAGTGGATAGAGTGACCAAGTCTGCCCACTTCCTAGCCATCAAGTTATCGCATTCGGTAGAGCAGTTAGCACAGCTGTACGTGAAAGAAGTAATCAGGCTTCACGGAGTTCCGAAGTCGATCGTTTCTGACAGAGATGGGCGGTTCATCTCCCATTTTTGGAGGTGTGTTCAGGACGCCCTAGGCACCAGACTTCAGTTCAGCACAGCTTTCCATCCCCAGACAGATGGACAAACAGAGAGAGTAAATCAGATTTTAGAAGACATGCTCAGGGCTTGTGCGTTGGACTTTAAAGGCATTGGTGCAAATTTCTGTGCTTAGCTGAGTTTGCCTACAACAATAGCTATCAGGCCACCATCAGGATGGCACCTTATGAGGCATTGTATGGCAGGAAATGCAGATCACCCATATGTTGGCAAGAAGCTGGTGAGAAGAAAGAGATGGAGTCAGGACTAGGCAGCCAGACTGAGCTTATAGATGAGACCACTCAGGCTATCCAGACGATCCGCCAGAGGATTGAGACTGCCCAGAGTAGACAGAAAAGTTATGCTGACACACGCCGTAGGCCACTTGAATTCCAAGTTGGAGATTCAGTATTTCTCAAGGTCGCTCCTATGAAGGGAGTGATGAGATTTGGCAAAAAGGGCAAGCTGAGTCCTCGCTACATAGGACCCTACAAGATTATAAAGAGAGTTGGGAAGGTAGCCTATGAGCTGGACTTGCCAGAGGATATGTCAGCTATCCACAGTACCTTTCATGTCTCTATGCTAAAGAAGTGTATTCACGACCCTAGCCAAGTGATTCAGCCTAAGTCAGTACAGATCCAAGAAGATCTTAGCTATGAGAGCAGACCGACACAGATAGTGGACAAAGCAGTTAAAAGATTAAGAAACAAAGAAGTGCCACTAGTGAAGGTCATCTGGCAGAATCAACAGCATGAGGAGGCTACTTGGGAACGTGAGGACAGCATGAGAGAAAGATATCCAGAATTATTCTAAGTTCGAGGACGAACTTTTCATAAGGTATGGGGGATTGTAACGCCCCAAAATTTCCACTTTAAGTCCTTAAAGTCCTTGAAATTAGTTAGATTTGTTTTAGAAATATTCTAGATATTTTTAGGAATTTTTAGAATATTTTTAGGGAATTTTCCGAGTCCGTTTAGTATTTTTATTAAAAGAAATAGAGTTTTCGGCAAAAAGTTGCCTGGATGAGTTTTGAACCCGAGACCTCCCGTGGGATCAACGACTTAAGTTGGTCGGGTTAACCAAGAGCCCCAGCAGGGGTGTGCTGAAAGAAAATAGAGAAATATTAAGTTAAGTTATAAAGTTGGACTTAAATACCCTAAGTATAAATAGATCATTAAAGAGAGGAATTTTATTTTCTCTCAACCTAAACCCTCTCTCCCTCGCCCAAGCCCTCACGCCGACCCCCCTCTTCCCCTCTCTTGGGCGCACGCCCCACACCTCCTCTCCTCCTCTAAGGGGGCGCCGGCCAAGGAAGAACCAAAGGGTGCGGAGCGTTTCGTTCGTCTCGACGAGAGGAACGCGTAGGCGCGAACGGTTCATCGAGATCTCAAGTTTCTCCCGAGCCCTAGACGTTAATTTTGGTTGTAAGTCCAAGATATCAATGTAAGTACTGCTCACCTGCAGTAAGAGGCGGTTTTTCCGCAAGTTTTTCCCGTTAGAAAGTTAAAAGTGCAATTTTCCTTGAGTTTATGATTTTGCATGTAACTCTAGTTTAATCCATGCTTGTATAAGTTTAATTTAGTACCCTATATGAGGTTAGGGTCTAAGAAAAGTTATGAGAAAAGAAAAGAGAAGATAAAGATAAGAAAAGAAAAGGCCAAGGCCTTAAGAAATCCCCAAAAGTCAAGACTTAGAGATTTGGGCACACAAGGTGCTCGTTAAAATGCCAAGGCATTCAAGATAAGAAAAAGTAAGTATTTTATTTTCTAAGGCCAGTACCCGGCGTCCAAGGGCGTCGTTAAAGAAATCCAGGTGTCCAATTCCAAGGTCTTGGCCCTGGTAGACCAAGGTCTGCTCTATTAGGATTGGTGGCTCGCTACCCCAACCTTTTAGGGAACGCGCATAAGATGGTCTTTACGTCTTAAGTGGATCCAAGTGATTTATTATTTTCAAGTATATGCTTTAGCAAAGTTTTCTAAAGTTTAAAGAAGTTTTCTAAAAGTTAAAGGAAGATTTAAAGTTAAAGAATTGCTAAAGTTCAAGTTAAGCCAAGAACAAGTAAGTTGAGACTTATTAATGCTTGAGTATACATGGTTTAGTTTTCTTTTAAGCATAAAAGTATCTCATGTGATTTCACATTGTTTAAAAAGCATGTTTGCACATTTTCGAGATTTTGTGAGCTAGATAGTACTTACTAAGCTTTTTGCTTATTAGTTGCATTTCCTCTTGCTGCAGGTAAAGGTAAAGGCAAGCAATTCTGAAGGAAGGCGACAAGGCGGTGCTGAGTGACGTGTGTGTGGTGGCTGACCTTGGAGAGGTCCTTGGGACAAGATGAATGAAGGACTTAAAGTGCATTTATTATAAAGTCTTAGTTTATGTTAGATCATATAGCATTTATCCAAGTATTTGCGTTTTAGATATTTTGCATATCCTAAAACCATGAGTAAAGATTCCATGTCATTTTATTTAGCATACATATCCTTATGATTGCATTGGATGAGTATAAGTGTGAGTAGTTTTGAATATTGATACTTGATGGAGCTATTTGATGCATGTGCCAAGATATTGTGAGTTTCCCTTTGAATCAAGTTTTTATTGCTATAAATATGCCTAGAAAAGTTGCATTACATTCCTAAATGCTTTAGTAAGGTGTAGAACATGTGTTTTGGTATTATGAATGCATAGGAGTTAAGTTTGGTACAAAACTCTAGTTTAAAGTTCATATAGATTTTCATAACTTAATTTCTTCCGCAAAAGTTCTAATTTCGAGTTTATGAAGTTGTTTTGATTGGCTAAAATGTTTAGGAAACTAGTATAGAGTATAGAAATGGTGTTGTGTCTTTGTATGGCTTGATACTATAAGTTTGGTGGACCATTGAGGCAAGGTTTCGAATCTGAATTTCAGATTTTCAGGCGTGCCAGTCGACTGGTTCAGTATCAGTCGACTGCCCTATCGAACGGTAGCTTCTGTTCGATGCATCAGTCGACTGCCAAGAGGCCAGTCGACTGGTGCCGCGCCCAGAAACTTTCTGTGGCCGATACCAATCGACTGGTTAGATGGCAGTCGACTGGTACCATTGCAGTGAAGTTCTAGAGAAAGGAAGTATGCCATTGTATCATGCATGACTATTAGAGTTAGAATATCATCCCTAGATGAATTTAAAAGAAAAAAAAAGAACTTCCGCATTCTTAGTCGTGCATTAGAGTCAAGAAGTAGATAAAGTAACGATCCGTCAAAGGTGGAGAAGGTCGGTCGCTACATTCAGTCACTCGGCTTCACTCACTGGGGTTTCCATCACCTAGCTTCCCAAGCTAGGACATGGCTTCACTCACCAGGGTTTCAGTCACCCAGCTTCACTCACCGGGACTCGGCTTCACTCACCAAGGTTTCCATCACTTAGCTTCCCAAGCTAGGACCTGGCTTCGCTCACCAGGGTTTCAGTCTCCCGGCTTCACTCACCGGGTTTCATGCCCAGTCCCCGACCAGGACTTAATCCAAATTCGCTCAACCAAACTTAAATTGTTGTCAACACCAAAACAACAATCGGGTCAGACTGCATCAATAATCTCCCCCTTTTTGTTATTTGACAACCTGATTTATGTTTAGGTATTAATGATCAATTGGAGCCAATTATCGTAAGGGAATCAAAATCCTCCCCTTACAATAATTAACCCTAAACTTAATCAACCATTCTCTCCCCCTTTGTCAAGCATCGAAAAGGGTATTATTATTAAGTTTCAACATAACTCCCCCTCAAACGAAGGTCTCTCCCCAAACCCAAAATAATCAAAAATAAATTTTGAATTGGATATGAAAACATATACAGAATTATATCATGGTCAAACATATATATGTTTCATATGACAAGTAGGAATGCAGCTTCATCCGATACATAATCCTAATTGGTTTCCTTGACCGATTGAATTTATTGATGATTGATACAGAAAAATTTCTGATTTATCTACGAACGATCTGTTTTCAAAAAAAATTCTGTAACTCTGATTCATTCAAGATCAGACTGCATTAACAATTAAAATTTCCAGAAACATGTTTATTCAATCCAAAACTCATCCGACCACACAGGTGTAGACAATAGGAATTTCAGAAAAATTTATAAAAGTTACTCCTCATCAAGGAACAAGAGTCATGATTCAATCAACCCTTCCTTATGAATTTTGAAAATTCCAACACGGGTATGTATCGAATCAGTATTATATTCATTCCAAGTATGATGAGTATGTTCCAATTGTAATCGGTTTGTATCAGATTTGTTTGTATCAGTAGTATCAGTAAATTGATACAATTCGATGAAAAAGGGATCGGATTGAGGGATTTTTAACCCAATCAGGGAATTCCCTGATCTGATCAGTCACCAGACCGATCAGAAGGACCTCTGATCGGTTAGGTGGCCGATCAGGGTTAGTCCTGATCGGTCGGTGGACCGATCAGGTTCGACACAGAAAGTTTCTTGATCAGATTTCAGAGAACAGACTTTCAGAAACTCTGATATGAGTCAGAACCATGTGTAATTCGACTCATAAACCCTCTAGACCCTAATACAACCAGAATTAATCCCTTTGATCTTAAAAAGGGTTTCCCTTAACCAAAATGTATTCTCCCATATCATCAAGAAAAATCATCAAAGACACTCATTTCCTTGGGGGTTAAACTTCTTAAAAACAGGCATGTACAAGTTTGCATCAACATGTTTTAAGTGAGTTCAAAATATATGTCAAGTCTATAATCCCCAAAATAAGTTTGCATATAACCATTTGAGCAGAAAATTAATACTCGTGAATATCACATTTCCAATGATAATATAACTTGAGAGTAAAGCACCAAGTTTAAAACGTGATTCTGAAAAACATGATGAACCTCAATATCATGAGCTAGATGTTGAAGATACTTTTGTATATATCCTAAGTCCTAGAACCCTGATTTAGTTTGACACAAAGAAGGTACTAATCATAGAACTTAAGTAATGAATTTTGGAAGCTCATGTTGTTTGTTTGGTGATGCCTTGTGTGAATTTTGATAATGATCATCACAAACTATGTGTTCTTCTTGTTGGCATAATACATTCATGTTGTGAAACGCATACAAGAGAATCATGGCATACTCAGCTAGGTTCATCTCCAAACATATTGAGGAAAACTTAAGCCTAAGATATATCATAAGATATTGCAAGAATAAACTGCAAATTTTGATATTGTGGCTAACTCCTAGATTTACAGTGAACTATAGAGTTCAATCCTAAGCAATTCATGGTCTTAATTACCCATTCTATTGATAACTCATGGATTGGACTAGAAAAGTTATACTTCTAAGTGTGTATCAAGTTCATGGTTCCAACCAATTTGAAATCAAGTTTGTATCAAAAATTTATTCCCCAAATGGCTCATAGAAATAAATAGGAAAATTTATCAGTATAGATGGAGAAATTTTCAAAGTATCTATATTGTTTATGATTCCTATTTACTTAATGTTAGGACCGAAAAGAATTTAGATATCTCCACAATGATATGATATTGTCCACTTTGGGCCTAAGCCCTCATGGTTTTGCTCTTGGGCTCTCCCAAAAGGCCTCAGGCCGATGGAGATATCTTTTTTCCTTATAAGCCTATGATCATTCCCATGTGTTTTCAATGTGGGACTATGTTTGCAACCTTGCAACCCCAACAATCCCCCCCTCAAACAAAGGACCACAAGCCCCCCTCAAGCGGAAACCCTTTCAGTTTGATGTTTGATCCTCAACCCACGAGGACTTTCTGCCCCTCGGTTCACTCGACCTACTAGGACTTCACCGCCTAGCCACAACTAGGACTTCTCTGCCTGGTGTCTGGTCCTCTTGATCAAGACACGGGAGTCCACATATCCTTTATTCAAGGCTTAACCCACATGGTTAGATCTGGATCATGGCTCTAGCTCGTGCTTCTTCCGGCGGTTAGTCCGGTGAAGAGCGACCTGACTCTGATACTAATTGTTGGATCGAGAAAACCGATAGAGGGGGGTGAATATCGGAAATCATTTTTCGGAAAATTTAGAGCAAGTACGCAGCGGAAATTAAAAATAACAACACAAAGACACATTCAATTTTACTTGGTTCGGAGCCTGGGGCGACTCCTACTCGAAGGCCCACGGTCGTTGATCGTTTACTTTGGGCAATTCTATATTAGGCGCAAATAGTTTACAAAAAGGTATTACAGAATTAACTACAGTAAACTTAAATCGCTCTTTTACCGACGTCCGGGGTAGATCGACTTTTTCGGAGCAGCGGGACGTCGTCGGCTCGAGTTGGAAGGATTCCGAGGCGAAGCGCGAGAGCAGAAGAGCGTAGAAGCGTTGATTGGAAGTTATGTCTTGAAGCCTTGGTCGAGGGTCCTTTATATAGGGCCTGGGGGCGCCCGGGACGTCGGGGGCGCCCCCCACCTGGCCTTTGATCTGCCAACTCCTCGGTCAGCATCTGATCCCTTTATCTTCGGGATCCGCTTTGACCGGGGCGCCCGGAGCACTCGGGGCGCCCGGGTTGACCGGGTCAAATCTCATCCCTTCGCTTCGCTGGCTTCTGGTTTGAGGCTTGCGCATGGGGGCGCCCGGGACGCTGGGGGCGCCCGGGAGCAGCGGGGGCGCCCGGGAGTTGTACTGTCGAAGCCTGTTTTTGTAACTTGTGTTTTGTGTTCACCATGGGGGCGCCCGGGACACTCCGGGCGCCCTGGTTAGCTGTTGCCTCATTCCTTTGAGACTCTCTGAGCTGCAGACACACGTTCCTTCGGTCCTGCATCCAGGGTTAGTCCAAAACACACTGAAACAATAAAATATTTATTTATACAGCCTTAGCTGTCTTGGTTCTGACTTCGGGTCTCCAAAATGGAACCCTAGGTCGAACCGACGCCTACTGTTCCCTCGACGGGGAACGCGCCCTCACCTACTCCTCTCGGGAGAATGTACCTGATGCCAACCGCTCCTTTGGTTGGACTTTTGCCTGACGGTCCTTTGCCAGGTCTTGGATACTGGCAGTCCTTCGCCAGTTGCCCACAGTCCTTCGCTAGGGCTTTGATACTGGCAGTCCTTCGCCAGTTGCCTAGCAGTCCTTCGCTAGGGCTTTGATACTGGCAGTCCTTCGCCAATTGCCTAGCAGTCCTTTGCTAGGGCTTGGATACTGGCAGTCCTTCGCCAGGTGCCTAGCAGTCCTTCGCAAGGGCTTTGTCTCTGCACACTAGAGTCACTTGTTAGAAAACAAGTAAGACTTAACTTTTGACTTCTGTTGCCATTATCAAAACACAGGTTTGACTTGGGTGCATTCTGCACCAACAATCTCCTCCTTTTTGATTTATGGCAACCCTAGTTCAAAAAGTTAAGTTTAAGCAAGCATAAAAAGGTTAAATTTTGTTCCCTCCCCTGGAAGAAATCTCCCCCTAGATTTTTCAAAAATTCGTGGGGTTAAACAACTTTACTTGTACTTTGAAAACTTAAGTTTTAGGTACTTAGAAATCTTCTTAAGTTAAAAGTACATAGGAGAGTTTTTGAAGCATGATTTTAGAGTACTTAAAAAGTTTGAAGCTTTAAGTTTTAAGGTACTCAAAAGTTTTGAAAGTGTTATCTTAAGTACTTAGTAGGATTTGAAAAGCTTAAGTACTTAGTAAACTTTGAAGCACTTTAGTACATTTGGAAAACTTAAGTACTTAATAATTTTGAAAACTTAAGTACTTAATAAATAAAGTACATTTGGAAAACTTAAGTACTTAATAATTTTGAAAACTTAAGTACTTAATAAAGTACATTTGGAAAACTTAAGTACTTAATAAATAAAAAACTAAGTACTTAGTAATATTGTACTTATACAGTTTTGAGAAACTTAAGCTTAAAGTACTTATAGAAGTTTTTTAAAAAAAATTTTGACAAGCTTAAGTTAGAAAATTTTGAAAGGCTTGAGTACTTAGCAAAATTTTGAAAGCTTTAAAAATTTTGAAAGCTTTAAGAACTTAAGTACTTTAGTCAATTTTGAAAAGCTTAAAACTTAAGTACTTTAGTCAATTTTGAAAAGCTTAAATATTTTTGAAAATTTTTGAATAAAGGATAAGAAAACTTTTTGAATAAAGGATAGAGTAAAAAAATTGATAAGAAAACTTTTTGAATAAAGGATAGAGTAAAAAAAATTAATTTTACTCTCTCCTTTCCTATCTCTCCCCCTTTGCCATATATCAAAACAGATAAATATAGCAGAAATAAGATTGCATAAAGGAAATAAGTAAGATTTTGCTGTACTGAACTAATTCATAATTAGACTTAAACTAACTCAGTCAATTTTCTCTGTAGGGACCTGTCTAACCCAATTAGCTACTTACTAACTGTTATAAACAGTGGTTTTTGCTAGGGTTAGTCAAGTTAAGTATTTCTGTTCAAGTTAGATTTTCTAAACTTGACACTTAACTTAATTACTGTGTAAGTTGTATTTAGTGCCCCAATTACTGCAGATGCACTGACTTAAAGTATTTTGAATTAAGGCAAAGACTTAAGCATCTCAACCCTTTCTAGGTTATCAACCAAAAGTACCCTAAGGTGCTTGTGAGATGCTGGCTTCTAAGTCTATAGTACATGCAGTTCTAGGGTTAGGGCCTAGGCTAAGTCCATTTTCGAAAAAGCCCTACTTTTGAAAGGGGTAGTTTTGAAATAAAAATAAAACTATGTCGAAAATGAAAACTAATTTTGAAATTAAGTAAAACCATTTATCAAATTCTATTTTTAGAAACAAATTTTTAAATCAAGTAGAGCAGTAAAAAAATTAATCTATTCTACAGAGCACAATCCTAACTGCCTTCTTAGTGAACTGAACTCAGATTCAGGTAAGGGTTTTGTGAATATATCAGCTAAGTTGGATTTAGAGTCAATATGCTTAAGTACTATTTCACCCCTGGCTACATGGTCTCTTACAAAATGATGTTTGACTTCTATATGCTTGGTTCTGGAGTGTTGGATTGGGTTCTTAGTTAAATTAATTGAACTTATATTGTCAATAAATACTTGAGTTTGGGTGTAGTTGAGCTGGAAGTCTTTAAGTGTGTGCATCATCCATAAAAGTTGAGCAACACACTCTCCTAAGGCCACATACTCAGCTTTAGTTGTGGATATAGCTACACAGTGTTGTTTTCTGCTGCACCAACTAACTAGACTCTGACCTAACAGTTGGCAGCTCCCACTTGTGCTCTTTCTATCTAATTTATAGCCAGGATAGTCAGAATCTGAGTATCCTGTCAAATCAAAAGTTGAGGTCCTAGGATACCAAATCCTTACATTTAGGGTGCCCTTTACATATCTTAGTATTCTTTTTAGGGCTGCTAAGTGCGTTTCCTTAGCACAGGTTTGGTATCTAGCACATATCCCTACAGCAAAAAGAATATCAGGTCTGCTGGCTGTAAGGTACAGTAGGCTACCTATCATACTCCTATAGAGTTTAAGGTCCACTGGTTTACCATCAGGGTCACTATCTATTTTTACATTAGTGGCCATGGGGGTACTTATGCTTTTAGAGTTATCCATTTTAAATTTCTTTATTAACTCTTTAGCATATTTGAATTGATGAACGTAGTTACCATCCCTAGTTTGTTTAATTTGTAAGCCTAGGAAAAAGTTAAGCTCACCAACTAAGCTCATTTCAAATTCATTTTCCATTATTTTGACAAACTCTTTTAGGAAGTTTGTGTTGGTGGATCCAAAGATTATGTCATCTACGTAAATTTGGGCAATAAATATATCTTTTCCTAGGGTTTTAATAAATAAAGTTGAGTCAATTTGGCCTTGTTTAAATTCTTTAGAAGTTAAATAGGTTGATAACCGTTCATACCATGCCCTAGGTGCTTGTTTTAGCCCATATAATGCTTTGGTTAGTTTGTAAACGTGGTTAGGTTTGTCTAAGTCCTCAAACCCTGGGAGTTGTCCTACATAAACTTCTTCTTTAATGAATCCATTTAAAAAGGCTGACTTTACATCCATTTGATATAATTTAAATCCTTTATGGGATGCAAAAGCTAACACTATTCTAATGGACTCAAGTCTAGCTACTGGGGCATATGTTTCATCGTAGTCTAATCCCTCTACTTGGTTGAAATCCTTTGCTACTAAGCGGGCTTTATTTCTGACTATTTCTCCTTGATCATTCAACTTATTCCTAAAGACCCACTTAGTGTCAATGACGGATTTGCTCTCAGGTTTAGGCACTAGTTCCCAGACTTGGTTCCTCTCAAATTGGGCTAACTCTTCTTGCATAGCTATGATCCAATCCGGATCAGGTAGAGCTTCATCTATAGTTTTAGGTTCTATTTTCAATATCATAGCTATTTGACTAAGGTTTCTATAGGAGGATCGAGTCCTGACTCCTAGAGTTGGATCACCCACAATTTGATCGGTTGGGTGACTGAGTCTGGGTTTCTTGGTTCTTCTAGAGCTTGGTTCAGCCTCAGGTTCGGCTGGTCGGTTTGGTTCACTATTTGATTCGACTCTTTGGGCTGGTTCATTTGTTGGTTCGATACTTGGTTCAGTTGACTCATTAATTGGTTCAATGGTTAGTTCGTTTAAGGGTTCAATTAAGGGTTCAATAGTTTGTTCATTATTTTCTTGGTCAGAGTTTGATGAAGTTAATTCTGGATTATTAGATGTTGAGTTGATTTCTTCATCAAAAATTAAGTTTGTTGTTTCTTCAATTTTCTTAGTTTATTTGTTGTAAAC
This sequence comes from Boesenbergia rotunda, assembly GCA_024364735.1. Lineage (NCBI taxonomy): Eukaryota > Viridiplantae > Streptophyta > Magnoliopsida > Zingiberales > Zingiberaceae > Boesenbergia > Boesenbergia rotunda. The sequence goes on along the minus strand of JAGFNQ010005037.1, from coordinate 583,155 downwards.
TCTATAGGCTCTACTTGTGGTTGAGTATCCTAGGAAGATACCTGGGTTTGACTTAGACTGAAATTTTCCTAAATAGTCTTTGGTGTTTAGGATATGGACTTTGCATCCAAATACCCTTAGGTAGTGTAGGTTTGGGAGTCTATGGTAGTACAGTTCATAGGGGGTTTTGTTGTGTCGCTTGTTAATCAAAACCCTATTTTGGATATAACAGGCCGTACTAATCGCTTCTGCCCAAAATTGGTTTGCTAGATTAAATTCGTTGAGCATAGCCCTAGCGGCTTCTTGTAATGTTCTATTCTTTCGCTCGACTATCCCATTTTGTTGGGGGGTTCTAGGACATGAAAATTCATGTAAGTACTCATTTATCTTACAGAATTCCTCGAATCGTTGATTTTCAAACTCTCCCTCGTGATCACTCCTAAGTCTTTTAATTTTAGTGTCGTTTTGATTTTCAATTAGTTTACAGAATTCATTAAATAAGTTTAGGGTTTCATCTTTAGTTTTTAGAAACCTAACCTAGGTAAACCTAGAGTAATCATCAACTATTACTAAGCAGTATCGGTTCCCGCTCAGTAACTTGGCTCCATGTGAATCAAACAGGTCAAGGTGTAGGAGCTCAAGTGTAGTTTGAGTTAAATCAGATTGGGTTAGTTTGTGATTGGATTTGGTTTGTTTACCTTGATTACAAGATTCACATATTAGGTTTTCATTATTTTTAATTTTGGGAATACCTTTGATTAAGCCAAGTTGGGTAATTTTTGAGATAGTTCTTAGATTGGTATGACCTAATCTCCTATGTCAGAGGTTTGATTGTTCTAATTATGTTAATATACATTTGGGTACAAGGGGAAGGTTTATAGTGTATACATTATTTTTCCTAGTGCCCTTAAGCATGATTTCTGAGTCTTGTACATTTCTAATTAGGCAGTTAGAATTGTTAAAAGTAACTATATAACCAGAATCACATAACTGACTTATGCTAAGCAGGTTAAAATTAAAGTTTTCAACTAATAAAACTTTCTTAATAATGAAATCGGATTTAAGTTCAATATTACCTGACCCAATTACCTTGAGTGTAGCATTATTGCCAAATGCCACTGAGCCTAGGTTTTTGAACTTGAGCTTGGTGAACTTCAATTTATCTCCAGTCATGTGTCTGGAGCAACCGCTATCCAACATCCATTGGTCCAAATCTTTATGTTCCTACACATAAAGAGTTTTCTTGATTTGGATCCAATTAGAGTCAGGAATAGCTTAAATTGAATTTCACTGCCTAGTCTATCTCACCCAAATCTAGGGTTTTCAATCATGTTAGCCTTACAGGTTTCGTGAGACAGGTTTTGATAGTTAAGATTATTTAGAAAATTTTGATTAATTTTGAAAACAATTAAGTTTTGATAGCTTAATTAATTTTAAAAATAATTAAATTTTGAAAACTTAATTAATTTTGAAATTTTTGAAAAGATGTTTAAATCTACAAATAACTGAAATTTTGTGTTAGATTCGAATTTGACAAAAAAAATTTGAATTTGAATTTCAAAAATTGGCTTCCAGGTCTTGGCGAGGCACTAGGCCTTCTTTGGCCGTAGCCTTATGGGATCATCCACCCTTTCCTTGACAAAGCCTTTTAATGAAATTTCATTTTCAAAATTCTTTAAAAAATTTCTGGTCTAACTAGTTTTGGTCTTGGATCGGTAGCTTCAGCTAGTTCCGCCAAATTGGCTTCCCTAACGTACTATCATCTCACCTCCACCCAATACTATGTTGTCAAGTTTCAGTTAAGTTTGTTCAGTCCTTAACTAACCATTCCTAAATCTAAGCATGGTAAATTGCAGGAATTTTAAATAAACAATCAATCAAGCAATTGCAATCAAGAATTAAATTCTTATCTAATAATGAATATTGTTTTCAGTTTGGCTCCCCCTGGACTGAAGCCACGGTGATGGTTAGGCAAGATGTGAATCTTGTCCTTGGGGATCCAATACTGATTTGATCCAGTTGGTTTGTTCAGGTATAGTTTAGGTACCCATGCCTGAATTTTACCTCTGGACTGATTCAGTACAGCAAAGTAAGATCTTTGTCGGGATTTGGTTCTATAGCCGAGTCCGGATCGATTTAGAACTAATTTCTATTTTCCAAGGATCATGTCAAGACCCTTGGAACCAGATGTAAATCGTTCTAAAGCTGATCTAAGATCCTTAACCTGAGTTTTCAGGGAGGAGTTCTCCTTTTCAAGTTTTTCAACTTGAGTAGGAGTTCCTTCCTGAACCTTCTCGGTTAAGGGTTTAGAGTCAGCTCCCTCTTTCAGGAGTTTTACTTCCTGTCGAAGGGATTCGACTCGGAGTTTGGCTTTTGCCAAATCTCGAGAAAGATATGAAATTAATTCACTTAATTGACATCTATTGAAACCACTTACCTTGATTTCGCCGTCTTCTGAAAAGGTCAGCTTGCCGTCGTCCTGTTCTGATTCTGACTCAGTCTCGACTTTTTCTGTTGAGGCGGTCAGGGCTAGTAGGTTTGACTGGGGTGCTTCTTCTTCTTCTTCTGAGGAAGATTCATCCCAGGTTGCTTGGAGCGCTTTCTTTCTTCTTGTCTTTTTGATTTCCTTTAAGTTTGGACATTCTGTCTTGTAGTGGCCCTTTTTCTTGCACTCATAGCAGGTTACGTTGGGCTTGTTTTTGTCATTCGCTGGTTCAGCTGGTTCGTCCTTTCTTCGGCTGATTTTCCGTTTGTTGGTTCGGTTCTTCAGCTCCTTGTAGTAGCTTCAGGCTAGTCGGACCAGCTTAGTTTGATCTCCTTCTTCATCTTCTGAGTCTGAGTCTGAGTTAGACTCGGGTTCAGGTTCAGGCTTCTTCTTTGTTGTCCTTCCAGTTTTACCTGCAACGAAAGCAATACCTTTCTCGACCATATTGGTGTTAGTTTGTTCGTGCAGTTCTAGTTCGGAAAACAATTCGTCTAATTTTATTTTTGAAAGATCCCTTGAGACCTTGTATGCATCTACCATAGATGCCCACAAGGTGTTTCTAGGGAAAGCGTTTAAGGCATACCTTATTAAGTCACGGTTTTCAACCTTGTGACCTATAGTGTGAAGACCGTTCATCAACTCTTGGATTCGTGCGTGGAGTTGGGCTGCTGTTTCGTTGTCGGCCATCTTGATGGTGCAGAGTTTGTTCAGAAGCAGATCCCTCTTACTGATCCGAGTATCTGATGTCCCTTCGTGCAGCTCGATCAGTTTTGCCCAAAGCTCCTTGGCACTGTTGAAGGGGCCCATGCGGTTCAGCTCCTCTTTTGTCAATCCGCATTGTAGAGTCTGAGTTGCTTTTGCGTCGGCTTCTATTTTGCGCTTCAGAGCGGTGTCCCATTCTGAGTAACTTTGAGGTAGTCCTTCGGAGTTTTTAGGGATCTCCAGGCCGGACTGGATGATGATCCACATGTCCACCTGAGTTTTCAGGTGGACCTCCATACGACTTTTCCAGTAAGAAAAGTCTTCTCCACTGAAAAGTGGAGATCTGGCGGTGCTAAATCCCTCTTGCATGGCCATTTAATCTGAAACAGAAAACTTAACAGAAAACAAATTTTCCAAGACTAGGTCTTGGATTAGTAGTGCTGGATGAATAAAATAACGAGGGGTGTTGCACCAACCTCGCTTAACAAAAAAAAATCGAACGAACTATTTAACGAAAAAAATAGAAAATAAAGATCCGAAAAAAAATTTCAAACTGGTGGTTGCACCAGGTTTGAACTTCCCCGCTCTGATACCAATTGTTAGGACCGAAAAGAATTTAGATATCTCCACAATGATATGATATTGTCCACTTTGGGCCTAAGCCCTCATGGTTTTGCTCTTGGGCTCTCCCAAAAGGCCTCAGGCCAATGGAGATATCTTTTTTCCTTATAAGCCTATGATCTTTCCCATGTGTTTTCAATGTGGGACTATGTTTGCAACCTTGCAACCCCAACACTTAACTCCATTCTTCTAAATTCAAGATGAAAAAAAACATTCTGCGTAGGTAGTAAATGGGCATCCATTAATTGGAGGGAATGGTAGGCACATCCCTAACTAGGAATGGCCATGTGTTTGGAGCACCAAATATCAACCACCCATGTTGATAGATGCTCCCCTCAATCAAAACTATACAATTCTAAAGATAGAAGTTTTAGGTACCCAAATTTTGGGACCTAAAGAACCTTCAATCAAATACTTTAGCACCCATGCCTTAGTCATTTTCTTTTTGACTTTTTGAACTCTAGAATCATTTGATGATCTAAAATAAGTTCTAGTCATCAATGAAGCAAAGCTTGGTTCTTTAGGTCAGTAACCTATACCGACCTTGTTGTTGTAACACCCGCCCCTTTACCGTTAAGGCGGCGCATTAACTTTTTCCTTCTTAACTTATATTATTGCATATGATTCACAACATTGCAGCGGAAATAAAACATAAACATAATCATATGCAAAGGGAGAAGGAGTGTAAATATAAATCATGTAACATCTAATAGCATCCATACTTAAATAAACTCCAAAAGAACTAGCAAGTATCATGCATAAAGTAGCAACATATGTCTTATTAGAAATAAGAACTAAGTCTATAGATGGCACTAAAGTGGATCGATCAGCCAAGTCACCACCACACACATTAGCCCTTCCCGCAGCTTCCCTTTCTTTAATAATTTCTATGTTGATCTGCAACATAAGCAAACAAACTATAAGTATGAAACTTAGTAAGCTCTTTCCTACTCACTAAATCCATATGTTACATGCATTTGAGAGACATATAATATCTTACGCATAGCATAAAAATACATAAGGCATATAAACATATAAAGGCATATAAACACATAAACATATGCTTTGCAAAAACATTTAGGATGCTCTTTGGAAAACATAATAAGTAATACTTTAACATAAGCATACATCATCTTTCTTTGGGGTCCCCGGCTTTGTACCCATTCTTTCTTTTGCGCACATACCCCTATGTAGGATGCGAGGTAGCTAATCCCGACCTACAGGGATCTACATTCTAGGCTTACTATCTTTCAGCCTAGGGACAGCTTCGGTAGTCCAGAACCGTGGATCTTTTCAAGAACCGGTACATGCCAATCTTTAAAGTAAAATACATACATGCATTCTTTTCTTTTATTTCTTTCTTTCATATAGAACATGCATTCCTTTCTTTCTTTCTTTCTTTCATATTGCATGTACTATAGGCATTCAATCATTCATAATCATAAGCATACTTTCATATATAGAATATGCATTCTTTCATGGTATAATCATTAGCATAAATAGCAAGACATGGAAGGACCTTTCTTTTAATACATGTAAGTGAAGCAACTATCATGCTAGTTTCATCAATACATCATACATATACATCATACATCAAGGCAATATGTTAGTTTAATCTTTCTTTTCCTATCATAATACATGCTGGCCGAAACTTCATAGCAAGGATATCATAGCATAAAACCCACATAACATTGGAATAAAGGCATACATTTCATAAGAGGTCATTTACAAGTACACGGGTAGTCTAGATTCACTAAACACTAGTTTAGGTGCATGAATTGTACTTGAATTTATTCTTAGCCTTTACTCTAGTAATTGGCTAAAATTCACAGCATGGATAACATAGTATAAAAGTCATATAATCATGGAAATAAAAACATACGTTACACATGGAATCATATACAAGCACAAGGGTAATCTAGACTACATTGAATACTAGTTTAGGTGCATGTTTTGTGCTTGAGCTTATTTTTAACCCTTATCCCGGTATTTGTCCGAAATTCACAGCTAGATAACATGGCATGAAAGTTCATATAACATGTAAACAAAAATATATCTTACCATTAAGGTCATATACAAGCATAAAGGTAGTCTAGGCTTCATTAAACACTAGTTTAGGGGCATGCTTTGTACTCGAACCTATTCTTAACCCCTATTCTTGTAATTTGTTAAAACTCACAGTAGGGATTTCATAGCATAATCATTCACCTAACATGGGAATAAAAGCATATTTTTCATAAGAATTCATTCACAAGTGCAAAAGTAGTTTGTACTTCACCAAACACTAGTCTAGGTGTATGATCTAGAGTTCTACTTGGATTATCATGCATATGGGTACATGTAACATTTTTCTAAACATCAATACATAGAATGAAGCATGAGTTTAGGCTCAAACAACTTAGATAAGGTACTGACCCTAAGGTATAAATTATTTCCATCATGAAATAAAACACCCAATCACATGCATATCACTTGATTTAACCATAACTTCATGAAGGTCTATAAAAATCTGTTTTAAGGCATAATTTAAGGTCCCTTGGCCGAATGTTACAGCGGTCCCTTAGAATAGATTCCATAAAATTTTGTGGCCTAAAACATTTATATAGCAAGGAAACAATCATTAGAACTATAGCCTACTTCATGCATCAACATTTATCCATTTCATGATTTGGCCGAATTCTTCCAAGTCCTTTACATCATGGAGGGCATTCAAACACCATGTATCCATCATATATTCATTACAAAAAGGTAGTAACAATTTCATGAACTCTTCCTTTAAGTTTTTTGGACATAGAAAAGGGGGTACCCCTTTATGGCCAAAACTTCCCTCAATGATTTCTTCTATTTTCTTTCACCCAACATCACAAGCAACATAAAAATCATAAAAAAACACATAAAAAGCCATTATGTTGTAGGTGAGGGAGTCTTACCACTTGTGCTTATGTTCCCAAAAGATCTCCAAATTTTGGAGAAGAAAAGACCTCTTAAACTTGGTGTTTCCTCTTGTTCTTCTTCTTTTCTTCTTCCGGTTTGTGGGGCTCGGTTTTGGGCTGCAAGGGGCTCTAGGATTTCGGTGAGGATGAGGAAAAAGGAGAAGAGTTTGGTGGAGAGAAAGGGGAAAGGTTTCTTGGTCGAAAATGCCTAGGCATTTCCTCCTCTTAATGACCTTTTATGGTGAGTAAAGAGGCAAGCACCTCTTTAATGGTGTCTCTTCAATTTTCTTGTGTCTCTTCATCTTCTTTCCCACTTATCTACAATTTCTCATCCTCTTTTAATAGCACTCCCTTGCTAGGTGAATTGGTTAGTGCATGCATGGTGGTATAAGAGGTCCAAGGTTCAATCCTTGGTGGATGCAGCTGCCACTTTATTTTTTTTTATTTTTTTTTATTATTTCGAAAATTCCCTTAAAACTCCCACATAATCATGCCAATATTCCTCATTAAAACCCATTTATATTTATATTAAATTTTACCTAAAATCTACCAATAACCATGGTACTAAAAAGCCCATATAAGACCCATTAGTACTTAGTTTCTCAATTTAAATGAGAAAAACCATGGATTTCTAGGCTAAGGTTCGTACTAATATCTCTAGGTCCCTCAGAAAATTATCTAGACATGATCAATATTTTAAAGAAAATATTAAGAAAATTTTCCGGGTCGTTACAGTTGTAAACCGCTCTTTGGGAGTTAAGAACCATATCTAATATTTTAGAGCTTGTTGAAAACTTCTCAAGAATATTCTTGAGATTTTCAATTTCACTCTTCGAATCCTTATTCTCATCCTCAATAGCATTAACATGTAAATCATTGTTATCATGATCCTTAGATGTTTTCAATTTGTCTACTTCTAATCTCAATAACTGAACCTTGTCTTAGATTTTTTGAGTAAATTAGTTAAGCATGCTATTGTCCTATAGCATTTATCTAATTTGGGAGAAATTACCTCTTCATCATCCTAAGATGATGAAGGCGCGGTTGAGGAGCTACTTGATTCGTTATCACTTCCTTCATTTGAGTTCTCTACTACCATGAAAGCAAAGTGATGAGTGTTCTTCTCCTCCTCTTCTTTCTTCTTCTCCTTTCTTCTGTTACCTGCCACAAAAGTCAACCCTTTCTCCTTTGGGATTCGGTTAGAGATCTCATGTAGTTCCATTTCACAAAATAGAACTTCTAACTTAACAAATGAAAGATCCTTGGAAACCTTGTAAGCATCTACCATGGATGACCACAAGGTATTCCTAGGAAAAGATTTGAGGATATACCTTACAAGATCTCGGTTCTCTACCTTCTCATTAATGGAATGAAGACCATTAAAGATCTCCTTGAACCGCCCATGAAGCATACTTACAGTTTCATCTTCTTCCATTGTCAAGTTCTGAAGTTGGCTGAGAAGGAGGTCTTTCTTGGCTCTCCGGGTATCTTGAGTTCCTTCATGGAGCTCAATCATTTTGTTCCAAAGGTCTTTAGCACTTGTGAAAGGACACACCTTAATCAACTCCTCCTTGGTTATCCCGCATTGTAAGGTGAACACGGCTTTAGCACGGCTTCCCCCTTTCGAGTTTGCTCAGCTGACCAACTTGAGAACCGAGCTCTTTTCCTTCAGCATCTCTTGGAGGGATGAAACCCTCCTTCACAGTAAACCACATACTGATATTTGTCTTGAGATAAAACTCCATCCTTGACCTCCAATATGAAAAATCAGTGTCGTCGAAGAATGGAGGTCGACTGGTGCTAAACCCTTCTCTTCCCATTGCCATCTTGTAGACTCTCGGGTGTTAATCCGTTTGAGCAGAGCCCCAAGCTCTGATACCACTTGTAGGTACTTGGATGGCTAGAGAGGGGGGTGAATGTAGCCAAACACAACTTTTTCGAACTCTTTGACTGCTTCTCAAGTTTTTCTGCACTTAGGGTTAGCGGCAGTGGAAGCAACAAACAGATGCAGAAAAACAGAGACAAACAGAAATCACAATATAAGATCGCTAACAAGGAGGATTACAAGGTTCCGGGATAACTTGCCCCTACTCCATGGTGTGCCCGTAAGGTGGGCGATCCCTTGATCGTCGGTAGATCAAGCCCCGGGAAATCCGGATAAAATAACACCTCCTTCTCAGTGGAGAAACCTCTCCACAGCAAGTCTCAACAGAGTATATGGAATGAAAGCACATAGACAGTAACAAGGAAGCTTACAGAGCACTCGGACAGAAGAAACCCAAGAACTCTACACCGAGCTCCACTCAGCACAAACCTCACGCAAGAACTCCCTGCTCTTCGTGTCTGCTTGCTGATGGACTCGCCAAGTTCTTTTCCTCATCCAAGCGCTCAAATCTCACAAGATTCAAAGTATTAGAGTGTATCCTCAAGCTTCAAGATTCACAGTGATTGCCAAGAAGATGAAGTGTTGTTGCCACTGAGAACTCTTCTCCTTCTCTTCATCGCCAGCCAACACTTAACCTGCTGTCAACAAACGCTCCTCTGCAGCTCCCAGCTGCTCATATGAGACAGCCCAGCTACCCTGACCTCTCCTGGACTCCCTGAGCTCTCCTCAGCCAAGCCCCTGTCAGTTCTCAGCCTATGCCAGTAGCGCCAGTGTCCGTTGAAACCTGAGAAAGAGAAACAGCCAAACCAGCTTAAGAGAAAGCTCCCAGCTGACTCTCCTCCATTGTTTGAAACCTCCCTGTATCACCTGCACACTTAGCAGATACTTAGCAAATCAAATCAAATGGGGATCAGTAAGTAGCAGAGAAAATATAGAAGCAAACAGACGTGATTAGAGGTCTGACAGCGAATTTGAATTAAAGCTGTCAGCTACTGATCGGTCACCGGACCGATCAGAGAGGACCCTGATCAGTCACCAAACCAATCAGGGTAAGCCCTGACCCATCAGGCTCCAGCCTGATCGATCCACAATGAGAAACCTGAGATCGCAGATTTTTATAATCGGTCACCAGATCGATCACAGGTCGTGGATCGATCACCTGACCAATCCACCCCTTTACTGAGGGTTTCTCCATCTTCGTAGGCCAAACCCACTGATCGGTCACCTGACCAATCAGGGTGATCGGTCACCTAACCAATCAGGGTGTGCCCTGATCGGTCTGGTGACCGATCAGGTCACTCCTTGACCGATCAGGATCCATCCTGATCAGTCATAATGAGGAACTCGCGATATTTGATCGGTTAAGCGTCCGATCCAAGTTTCCCACTGAAACCTACTGACCTCTTCCTAATCGTTCACCAGAATGATCAGGAGCCGAACAGAATCCTTTCTATTCTCTTCCTGATCGGTCACCAGACCGATCAGGAGTCGATCAGAAGCCAGACAATCTTTCTGTTCTCTCCCTGATCGGTCACCAGACCAATCAGACTTCTCTGGATCGGTCACCAAACTGATCCACAAAGGGAGTTCGTGCCAACTTCCCTGATCGGTCTCCAGACTCTCCAGCGACTCCCAATTCAACCCTAAGTCAAGAGAACGGGCTCCCTAGCCTTCTCTGACTCGTGCTCAGTCCTCCGGACCAAGACTCCATGCCCAGCTTCACTCACCGGGACTTCATTCAACCTAGCTTCCCAAGCTAGGACCTGGCTTCACTCACCAGTATTTCAGTCACCAGGACTCGACTTCACTCACCAAGGTTTCCATCACCTAGCTTCCCAAGCTAGGACCAGGCTTCACTCTCTAGAGTTTCAGTCACTCGGTTTCACTCACCGGGACCCGGCTTCACTCACCGGGGTTTCCATCACCTAGCTTCCCAAGCTAGGACCTGGCTTCACTCACCAGGGTTTCAGTCACCCGGCTTCACTCATCGGGACCCAGCTTCACTCACCGGGGTTTCCATCACCTAGCTTCCCAAGCTAGGACTTGGCTTCACTCACCAGGGTTTCAGTCACCCGGCTTCACTCACTGGGACCCGGCTTCACTCACCGGGGCTTCATGCCCAGTCCCCGACCAGGACTTAATCCAAATTCGCTCAATCAAACTTAAATCGTTGTCAACACCAAAACAACAATCGGGTCAGACTGCATCAACACCGTCAACATCCGCGTGGGCTGAACCTCGGTGACTAGCCATTGATGTCGATTCCTTCCGGAACAAGTACCTTGAGTATGAAATTCAATTTCTAATATTGGTATGGTTGTGGTTGTTATAATCTGTGTGGGACTCTTTGTTTCAGTTTTGGTGTTGTGTTTTTGGATTTGATCTTCTATGGATACTTTATCCTTGTTGAGAGTTCTATCTAGGTGTTAATGAGAACAGGGGGATTGGATTTGAGGTTGAGTACTGTGTCTTGTTCGATTGTAGATGGTATCTCTGTTCTTGTTCATATTTTTATGCTATGGTTTATTGTTAGAATAGGAATTGATATAAAATGTGAATTTGCTTTAGATCTATAGTTATTGGATCTGTGATCTTATTTCTCCCTAGCATGGAGTAGCTGGGAGCTAGCCATGAGCTAGAAAGTCCTACTGCAAACTCTAAGGTGGAAGTTGGCTAGGATTTTTGGAATAGGTTAGATGATTATGTAGAATGTTTTCTTGTAATTAGTTATTGATCTTGGATATGCTCGGTTTCAGAACTTCGGATAGCTAGTTCTTTTTTACTTGGAGTGAGTTACGGGTTGATGATGTAGATCTAGTTTTGGATTGGGTTAAATTTGTCGTGAGGGCCTTTACTCAGTGTATGGGGTGTACCATGCATGGGTGGAAATCTTTTGTCGTGTGTTGGTTTAGTTGCTGTTAGGGTTTGATTTCATTTATACATGGCGTAAAACCTAACTAATATTTTATATGCTCAAGTAGCTAAGTTGTTCTATATACAGGAAGCTGATTGGTCGCATATATATATATATATATATATATATATATATATATATATATATATATATATATATATATATATATATATATATATATATATATATATATATATATTGGGCGGGGATTTCCCTATGCTCACGGACCTCTTTGTATTAAGGCGGGTACTTCTGACTTATCTATTTAGATATTGTCATAGATTTTATGCATAGTTAGTTATAGATAGCAGTAGAGTTATATTTATTTCTTACTTCCATATATTTACGCTTGATACTAGCTACTTGGTTAGAAGATAATTTTATTTTTTATACTGCTTCGAGGTTGGACCTCCTTACCCTACATTATCACATGTTGTTGTGTATTTTTGATTAGTGATAGGATATTTTATACCCAGCACTAGGACTAGGATATGGTGCATGATTATTCTTGGATCCCTTCATATCATGTTGATGATTGAAGGATTAGTTAGAGGGTGTTTCATGGAATAGTGACATGCATCACCTCTATATTGTGTGTGCATGAATGACTATTGGCTTCCTGATGGTTAAGCATGGGTCGCCAGTCATGTTAGAGGAGTAGAGGTATACCTAGGCGACCCTTGGCTCCCGAGTGGTTGAGACAGATCGTCAGACATGTCTTAGTTTTTTCATAGCCCCAGGTGCGTTGACTTTTCATGCATTCTACATAGTCCCAAGTGTTGATGCAGTATGGCCTGATTGTTGTTTTGGTGTTGACAATGATTTAAGTTTGGTTGAGCGAATTTGGATTAAGTCCTGGTCGGGGACTGGGCATAAAAGACTGGCTTGGAGGGTCAGGTCCTAGCTTGAAAAGCTAGGTTGGATGAAACCTTGGCTTGGAGGACCAGGTCCTAGCTTGGAGGGCTAGGTTAAATGAAACCCTGGCTTGGAGGGCCAGGTCCTAGCTTAGAGGGCTAGGTTGGATGAAACCCTGGCTTGGAGGGCCAGGTCCTAGCTTGGAGGGCTAGGTTGGATGAAACCCTGGCTTGGAGGGCCAGGTCCTAGCTTGAGAAGTAGGTTGGATGAAACCCTGGCTTGGAGGGCCAGGTTCTAGCTTAGGAAGCTAGGTTGGATGAAAGCCTGGTGAGTGAATCCAGGTCCTAGCTTGGAGGGCTAGGTTGAAGTCCCGGTGATTGAAACTGGGCATGGAGACTTGGTCCGGGGGACTGAGCACGAGTCAGAGAAGGCTGGGAGCCCGTTCTCTTGACTTAGAGTGGATTTGACCTTGCCTGGATCGGTCTGGTGACCGATCAGGGAAGTTGGCATGATGTTCCCTCGTGGATCGGTCTGGTGACCGATCCAGCTATGTCTAATTGGTCTGGTGACCGATCAGAGAGCATACAGTGAGTTTGGAAGCCTTTCTGTTCGTCTCCTGATCGGTCTGGTGACCGATCAGGGAGACTATTCAGATCGTTCTAGTGAACGATCAATTGTCGCGAGCTTCTCACTATAACTGATCAGGCTGGAGCCTGATCGGTCAGGAGGTGCTCTGATCGGTCCCCAAACCGATCAGGCCACATCCTGATCGGTCTGGTGACCGATCAGGTGTGTGTGGTTCCTGCGGGTTGTGGCAAGCAGACTGCTGGACCGGTCTGGTGACCGATCCAGCAGTAGTCGTGATTCCAGTTTTCTCACTGTGGACCGATCAGGATAGAGCCTGATCGGTCTGGGCTTACCCTGATCGGTCCGATGACCGATCAGGGTCCTTTCTGATCGGTCTGGGGACCGATCAGAAGCTGAACTTTAATTCACGCTGTCAGACGCTCTGATCGTGTCTGTTTTCTCTGCCGATTCTCTGATATATTGCTGATTTCATTTGATATGTTTTGCTATGCTTCTGTTGAAGTGTGTAGGCTTTACAGGGATGGTTCAAACATTGGAGGAGAGTCAATGAGAGGTTTTCCTTAGAGCAGGTTTGGCAGTTTTCCATCGCAGGTTACAACGGACGCTGGCAACTGCTGGAAGCTGACCTGGGGCTGACTGGGGCTCGGCTGAGGAGAGCTCAGGGAGTCCAGGAGAGGTCAGGGTAGCTGGGCAGTTGCAGAGTAGCATCTGGGAGCTGCAGAGGAGAGTCTGTGACCTGACGGCGGGCAGCTGGGTTAAGTGTTGGCTGGCGATGAAGAGAAGAGGAGGTTCTCTGTTGCAGCAACAATTGATCCATCTCTTTGAGCAATCATCTATTCAGAATTCTAGTTTATCATTTCTTATTTTTTACACTTGATATTGTTGCCAACTTGACTCTTACTGCTAGTATAGCTTACTATACATATCAGATATATGTATTCATTATGTTCATTGGACTCACACCGTTAGCCTTATTTTTATTTTAGGATGATCGTCTGGAGTGTCCAATGGCCTGTCCCAGTCCATGTGTGTCAAGGCGATTTCGTTATTTACTTGTATTTGGTGTTGGCACATGTTGGTACCTTTCATTTGTTTCTTTTCCATTTCCGCTGTTCTATTTCTGATTCGTTATGATGCCTTACATGGTGATGTGATTGTATTTTTATGTGTCATGGAGGTCTACGTTTTGTTTGTTTGTTGTATGTCGTACCGATATGCGGCTTTCATTGATGTCGTTGTCTTCTCTTCATTTCAGCCGCTTGTTCCAGCCCTATTGACTGTGGTACAGGTGGCTGAGAGGTTCTCAGTGTTAAGACTTTTGAATTATCCGTCGGGTTGAGGGAGAAGCAGTCCGGTTGATATCAGACGAGCAGCTCCTCGGGGTGTGACATCTGTCCATTGTCCTCACTTGGCTAAGACTTCTACTTGATTTTCCGGATCAGGACTTCGTGCCCAACTCCTGGTTAGGTTTTCATGCACAACTTTATTCATTAGGTCTTCGGTGCCCAGTCCTCGACCTGGACTTCATTCTCAACCTTGCAGATCAAGACTTCATGTCTAGTTATACTAGGACTTTCCTGCACACTCAGTATAACTGATTAGGATACAAAACATACTTTACTTTGAACACTTTATCATTATCAAAATAAGGTTCGATCTGGTGCTTCTGACACCAACACCATTTCCCAAACTTCAACAAATTCATCTAATCCTATCAAGTAGTATCATTTTTAAGCGAAGACATTTAATTAATTTCACCAAGCCTAACAAGCTAGTTTATGTGCATAGTGTGTTGTTGGTTCTTAAGGTTTCTAATTCCTCTATGTCAAGACCTCATTCTATCCTACAGTTTCTAGCATTAAACATTTACTTACTATATGCGAGGTTCGTCCCCTCTTTCCAAGGCCTGAAAGGTATGCTCAGTGTTGAGAAAAATAGACAAGTGTTTCTCTAGTAACTTAACTCGGTCTCAAAGGGGCATCTTATCATTTCCACCCATGACGACTATTATCTATCCCATTATTGTCACTTTTCAATTTTCTTTCACTTAAATGTTTTATTGCATCTCAACTTTTTTTTTCATTTTCTTTTCTCTCTCTTTTTGCTTGACATTTTGATTTTTTTCAAATGGGCTTACACAATTCGAGCATAATCCAATGACTAAAATGTTGGGAAAAGAGTCACCAAGGTGTTATTCTAGCAAAATGAATCATGACAATTTTGTACTAAATTTACCTTTCGCAAACAAGCCATAAGTTAAAATATCAAGTAGGCATAAGGTGAAACAAAATCAACTCAATAACGCTTCCATATCATTTTTCTATTAGATAAGAAAATATGAATCATCAAAAATGAAAGAATGCATTCACATGGTATCACAAATACTAAACACATCAAAATATCGCTTAAAGGACCAAGCATGCATGGGTGCTTCAACTCGAATCCAAAAGATCAATAAGAACTAAACATGACACGAAGTAAGCTAGAAGAAAATTTTATTATGCAAAGAGAAACGTGACAAAATTAACCAATAACCCAACATATATACATCCCCAGACTTAAACTTTGCAATATATTAAAGACAACCAAAAATGTAATATAGAGGAGGTTTTGAAAAGGGGAGTTGCCAAGTAATGTGTGATAAGCGTCTAAGTCATTTATCTGTTGAAATCACCCCTCCATCTAGTGGTCGCACTCCTCCTAATTTTTCAATCCTACAAAAAATAATATTGTTGATTATGGTGTTTCGTGGTTTTGTTTCTCGCTTTTGTTGAAATCACTTTTTTAGCAAGAGGTTGCTTCTCGCTTTTGTTTCTTGGCTTCTTTTTTTCGATTTCTCTCTTAGATCTATGCCATTTTTGGTTGGATGAAGGTTCTAGTATTGCTTGGTTGATGCATGTGTTTTCTTGGAAGATCGAAGGAGGAGTGGGTATATCTTTATGGTAAAACAGCATTTCAATTAGGGATCGTGTGCGGTTTGATTCCAAAATGTGGTTCATTACGAGCATAGGAACTTACATATGTAATTGATTGATATTGTTGTTGGATCTATTCTAATGGTTACTTTTGTCCCTTCCTTTTCTAAGGAACTGGTGTAGTCCCTTTTTTTATATCAGTTTCTATCATTTAGATAATGGAGTCCTTGGAGAAGCTTCTGCTTCTCAACTATGAAAAATCCCTTTTTGACCTAGTTGATTCCTGTATGTGTTTTAATAATTTGGTTGGATTGGTTTATGCTAGTTTCAATGGTAAATATGTTGATGCATTTGAATATGTGTGTGACACCTAAGTTTAACCATATACATACATTAGTAACTTGAATGTTATAAAAAATAGTTTAGCTAAGCTGGAGAAGGATGTAATTTTTTTCTAAACATTATTGCTTAACAAACTATAGTGAGATTACGTCTAGCTATTTTTGATGTTCCTCATTTCAGAAGTCTCTAAACATGTATGGAAATAATGAAAATATTAAATGTAAGTTCCTTGCATTGCAATAAGTGTATTATTAGCAAAAATAATAATAATTAGTGTGACATTAACAAGTAATGAAAGTAAATGTTTTTGTTTTCTTTTGGTATCATGCTACAAATTCAAAAGTATAATGTGTATGGTTAAAACATTAGCTAATCTGGTCTATTAATTGTTCCATGTTTTTTTTCAACGTTTATACACCATGTGAAAATAATTCAATGATAACGATTTTTACCTGTTGTCAAAATATTTTTCAATCTAATTTTTTTGGCAAAATCATCCAAAGACAACGGGTTTTAACCGCTGCGAAACTCTTATCATTGATATTAAAAGGCAACGGTTTAAAACTGTTGCATAAGTGTTGGCAATGGTTGTCAAAGACAATGATTTTACGCTCGTTGTTATTCGACCCCTACTTTTAACAATAGTGCCAGCTAGAACGGTCAAAATGGCCTTCGACGATGATTTTTATCCGTTGCCGATGATGATTTTTCTTGTAGTGATTGGGCGGTTGTGGTACGTATTGTACTCAATTTCTTTATAACAAATTTGTAAACTCAATAGAATCACTGATGGGTTTCATGCGTGAGCTGTGGTTGGGAATTGGCTTATAATGGTTTTGTTTTGGTGGTTATGGAGTGTTGCTCTTGGTACTTGATTCTGCAATTGTTGTTTTGGGTATCATAGCCCTGTTTTTGACGTGGATCTTGTCGTATGGGATTGAGTAGAGGTTATGTTTTACGAGTTGAATTTGGAGATGTGTGTATTGTTTTGGATATTGTTTGTGTGCTTGCTGTGAGCTTCCTAGTGGGTGTTTTGGGTGTTTCTCATCACAGCCATGAGCCACATTAGAGATGGAAAGGATGCCACATACTCTTTAGGGTGTGTTTGGTTGAAGGTGTTCCTTGATAATCTTGGACATGTGATTACTAGATAATTGCATAACCAAGATTATAGGGAATAAGATATAACTAATGTTGTTTGGTTTAATCTTTGGTAGTGGGATAAAAACTTGTTTGGTTGAAGATTTTAATATATAATCTAATATGGCAATTACTATATTACCCCTGGTTTTAATGTATATCAAACTATTATTTTTTATTTTTTTTTGGTTGATGCGTTACTTTTTGATGAAATGTGATTTTTTAAAAATGATATTTAATTTATATTTTTAT
This sequence comes from Boesenbergia rotunda, assembly GCA_024364735.1. Classification (NCBI taxonomy): domain Eukaryota; kingdom Viridiplantae; phylum Streptophyta; class Magnoliopsida; order Zingiberales; family Zingiberaceae; genus Boesenbergia; species Boesenbergia rotunda. The sequence continues at coordinate 565,544 of JAGFNQ010005037.1, read as the reverse complement.
CTCTATTTTCTAAAAAATATTTTTTAAAAAATTAAAGAATATTTAAAAATTATTTTCTAAAAAAATATGATTTTCTGAAAAATAAAAAAGAAAATGACTCAACAAAAACACACCCTCAAAATCATGTAGAAAGCAGATCGATCGACGACGGAGACGCCACGGGAATCAAATCCCAGTGGCCGCCGCAGCACCCATGGCGCCCCACAAGGGGAGGAGCAGCAACGTCTGCGTCTGGTTCATCTCCTCTTCTTCCTCGTCCTCCTCGCAGGCGGAGGTTGCCTCGTCCTGTACATCACCTTGCCGGAAATAGAGGACGCGATTTGGTTCCCCATCGCAGGGATGATCCTGGTGGCCATTCCATGGGTCTTTTGGACCATAACATGCATTTACCAATCCATCAAAGTGAGAAACGGAGGAGAGAAGTAGCCGGCGGATAAAGCTTCAGCGCTTAATTCCCCGGTGGCGGTCGCCGCCCATGACTCGCCGGTCGATTCCCCAGGTGGCGCGAGAAAGGTGCGGTTTGGCAATGCGACCGTCACAGGTGAGGCGACCGGGAAGACACCGAACGGCGATGGTGAATCGTCGCAAAACTCACATGAAAGTGAAGCGCCGTTGGCTTTCTCGGCGTCATCAACAGCGTGAAGTTTTGCAAGGAAACTAAAAAGATTTAAAAGAAGACGAAGAATCCATCAATCTGCTGCTTAATTTTGTCGCTCCTGCACTGTTTTAGTGGTAACCTGAAGCAAAATCAAAGCTGACAGATAATGGGCTTGTAAAAACTTTCATCAGAATGGCCTCCAAGACAGATTGAGCTGATAAATATTGCAAACTAAAAAATAAAAAAGTTGCAGTGTGATACATTAACGAACTTTAAAACCTTCTATATAAGCCAAAAAAAACAAAAGGAGTCGATGGAAAATTTGCATCCGTAAACTCTCATTGTGCACCAGCTGCCTGTGCAACATTAGCTAAAGAAGCTTCAGGTTTGTCAGAGTGATCTCTGGCTGATTTAACTAAGTCTTGCATTTACCTATCTTTGGCCTTCCTGCGATAAGTTTCTAGGATAATGAGGAGAGTTGTGATGTCGGCAGGACTTACACCATCCTCCGGTCTGATCTCCTATTTGACCACCGTCCTCATAATGATTCTGGAGGATGCTTGAGATCCTTCATCCTTCGGTTCGATCAGCAAGGGAGGAGAAACCTGCAGATTGCAAAACAGGGAAATCGGCGAGCAAAACAATCTTCGAGACAGAATTAGAGACCCGATCGACCTCACCTCCGTTGGGTCTTCAACGTTGCTGCTCGATTGTGGGGAAACATCTAACAGATCTACGCATTCGGTGGGGGTTTCCTCAGGACCGTAGAGAAGGGGAAGCTCAAGCGTCGAGGGACCTACGGCGACCAAAGGCGGTGAAGGAGACAGAGGAGACGACATAGAGTAGAGCTTAGTGGAGTACCTTCGGAGGCTCAGGAGGTGTCTCCTTCGTCGGCCATCCTCCGCCGTGGATCGCCAGCCGAGGATTTCGCCTTAGCGTTCACTGGGGGGGATTTCATCGCTGTCAAGGAGAGAGCAGTGGAAGGAAGGCAATGTGATCGGATGTGAGTTTGTATTATGTAATTAAATTGATTGTTTAGGATACTTGTGTCATAAATAAGAAATAATGATGATTAATTTTGGAAAGAAAATTATCTTAACCTCAGAATTGAGAAAAATCAAGTTTTTCCTTGGTTTTTTGATTCCGAGTTATATAACTACTTTTGCTGATGTGGTGGGTATAATTGATTACCTAGGAATTCTTCGTTACCTAAACCAAACAAGGTTTTTATTGATAACCTTAGATGAATAACCAAGGTTATCAAGGAATACCCTCAACCAAACGCACCCTTAGAGTTAGATGGTTGAAATCCAATCTAGGAGTGTGTTACCATGAACCTTAATTTAGGGTTATGTTTGGTTTTGGGTTTTCTCTACCGTGAGATTCATTTGGAATTATTCCGGTTATAGGATGGTGTAAGATTAACTTCTATTTGCATTTGGGTTGCTTGGATTTGGATTGTCCCATTTTGGTAAGTTGGTGCTGACCTTTAATCGACTCGATCTATAAGCTACCATGTTAATAAGTTTGGTTTACACCTAAATTGGACCGTGGTTGATCTAGGCAGGGAAATAATCACTAATTAGGACTTATTAGTGATCATTACCTTAGAAGGGTTTTTTTTCATTAGGCTGGTGGATATGTTTTAGCTAGATATCATTTGTATAGTAGCTAAATTATGCCTATGATGCAGGATATTGATCGGTTGTAGATATCTTGGACAGGAGGTCCTCTCTCGGATATAGGCTACACTTTGGAGGCAGGTACTTCTTGCTTGTTTCATGTAGTACTACTTTATCTTATGCATGACTTGTTATAATTTACAATAGGTGTATTACCTTATATCTACTTCTGATGTTTTCCTGCTTGATACTTATTGTTTGATCTTTGAGATGATCAAATTCTTGTTTATACAGTCTCGTTGTTTGACATTCTTACTATGTAAAATACATACATGTGCATATGTACATAGATATAGTGGTAGGTCACTTTATACCTACATTGATTGATTACTAGATATACCATGTATATGTACCAAGGTGTATAAGCATTAGGTCATGATACATATTTCAGACCTGTGCATGTCATGATGAGGCATGAATAATGATCTAGTTGGTGTTGCATGCGTTAGTGTTATGCATCATCCTTATATTGTTGCATGCTGCGATCATTAGCTCCCGTGTGGTATAAGCTCATTCTCAGTCATATCTGGATATGTACACACGATCACTCATGGGTTAGTGGATACCAGCGAGTGTGTGTAGTTGCTCTGTGCTGGTCCACTCGGTCGCTCATGGGTAATGGTTCCGGAGCATGGTAACAGGCAGGGATTCCTCCTTCTTCCAATGATATGATGAGATGAGAGAGTTATCTCCCCCTTTATGACTTGGGGCAGGAGTGTTTACTCCACCAGTATTCTGTCCACTCAGTCACTCAGGAGCAGTGATGGCAGATTGTGTATAGTTATCACCGCCCTAGCCACTCAGTCGTTTTACATATGACATGTGACGGTTGCTTGACTGGCGTCAGGAGCGACCCTGACATTGCATCATGTGCATATTGCATGGGATTGTATTTGCTTGTGTTTGTTGTATTTGTTGCTGCATATGCTTGACATGCACATACAGAAGATATTTACGCATGTGGATTGTGAACCATTCTTGGTGTGAGATCTTGTATAGCTCGTGTGCACGAGCAGACCCGTAGAGGGTTATATCGAGGTTGATTATTCCACCCCGTAGGATAGACTGACTTTAGTATGTATATATATTCAACAATTCTGTTATGCATATTCTTATTCTCCTACGAGACTGCATCCTATTGACTCTTTATAGATTTTATAGCTATTTATTTGTCATGTATATTTATCTCTATACCCGTGGAGTTTACTTGAACTCACCACGCTAATTTTGTTTTATGTTTCCTTTAGGATGATGTCTACCGAGAGAGCCCAGTTGTCAGCCCCTTCTCGATGATGACTCCACCTTGAGTTTTCCATTTTATTTACGGTATTAGTATGTCATGCCTTGTACTCTATGTTATTTTGTGTCGTGGACTTGTATTGCGATGTGTGCTGCATGGACTATACTTTTATGCGCCCCTGATAGTGTAAAATCCGACACTGGTGATTAGGTTCCGGAAATTTTCGGAGAATTACCAGATAGATTCCGGGGTTCCGAGTCCTTGGATATAAAATTAGGGACTAAAATGTAATAAAACTAAAAGTTTCAAGGGCTAATGTGTAAGGAATTAAAACCCTAGGGGTGAGTTGGTGAATATGCAGAAATTGGCTGGACTAAACTGCAAAAAGGCCCCCATAAGAGCCGCTTAGGGCTCACTGCTTGGCCACATTCGCTTCCTCCACAGCCTGCAGCGCCTCCTTCCGTTCCCCTTTCTTCTCGTGAGCCCTAGCCACAACTCACGTTCACTCCACGGCCGACGCTTCTCCTTCTCCTACCGATCTGCGTTGATCGCTCTTCTCCACGCAGGGTCGGCGAGACCAAGGTCGGCGATATCCCCTACTGCGTAACTACTCCGCCGAGCTTCCCTCGTGGGTTCTAGGGGATACGACTTAAGCCAGCGATTGAGCGTCGTCTTCCTCCCAGATCAGGTGAGAACTCGACCTGGAGTTTTAGGGATTAGTAGTGGAGTGTAATCGTTGGATGTTTGGCAGATTTGAAAGGGAAGCGTTAGAGTTGGGTGTTGGTTCAAGTCTGGACTGAACCACACACGGGAACAACAATCACCAGCTGCGTTACCTTCTCAGTAGCTAATCGCCAGATGGAATCTGTGGTGTCGGTTAGAACCCTAGGTTGATCTTCCCTTACCTCGAGTTCTTGGAAGCAGATCCAGGGGAGCACGATTTTGGGAAGAATTCCTTGTTGTTAGCTCAGAATCGTTTGGAAATTAAGGTAAGGGATTTGGATGATTGGATCTATTTGTTTTGATTCAAATAGAGGTAGGTTTTAATCCTTCAACTCAGAAGGGTCTTTATCAATGTAGCGTTGTGGCTGTGATTGCAGGACCAGGGGAGAGGGATCGCTCAGTTCCATCAATTTACGGGTAAGGTTCGACCTGTTTAAGCTATCCAAGGAGTTGATGATACTATGAGTTAGTTCTAGGAATTGCTAAGTAAAGTGCTGTGTTTGGGATGGCAGCTGTCGAGTGAGCTCCACTGCTTGGTGGAGTTTTCCTCCTATTCACTGTGGGCTTTGGTTGTGGAGTGCGGCTCAGGTGCCAGGTAAGGAGATGTCGTGGAGGTTATGGTTTCATTGGTTGCACTGTGAATTTTAAATAGGTTTTGCTATCTTATTGTTGGATAGATTATTATGGTTATTTAGCTCAATGGGAGCAATAGGTTAATTGTGAGAATAAATCTAGGAAGTTAACCTAGATCTTAATTAATCGGGATAATTTGGGGCAATTAGGAATCTTCTATTTAATTAAAGGAAATTAAACAGAAGAAATGGATTTGGTTAACCCTAAAACGAATTAGGGATTAATTAGCTAGATACTATTATTGTAATAGCTAACTAAATGCATCCTTGATACAGGAGCTTGATCAGATTTATTGCTACTTATTTGGACGGGTGGTTCTGTCTCGTTGATACGGACTTCACCTATTCGGAGGCGGGTACCCTTTGACTTATCTATCTTGATATTGTCATTTTGTTATGCATAGAATGTTATAGATAGCAGTAAGATTTTACGCTATCCCTGGTAATTAGGTATGTTCTGGATATTGCTGTTTATCCTTGTTTATTATGCCAGTTCTGTATACTTGTGGTTTCATCCCTGAGTTATTCTGCTATTAGTTCCTTACAGTCTCAGGTATTGTCATATCCATTAGTATGCTAGAGATCGGGGTATTGTCTCTTGCATTTGACCTTGAGGGATCTGTACCTCAGTTCAGTATACCTTGTAGGATACCTGTAGTTCCTGTTATAGGATTTCAGACTGAGACTTAGTATACTGAGGACTTGGGAGGGAGGTATGTGTATCTATCATACACCATCCTTGCACTATTGCATGCCGGCGATCAGCGACTCCCTTGTGGTTGAGCCTAATCGTTTCCGGTACATGACGGGCACACACGGCCACTCATGGGTTAGTGGATACCGTAGATGTGTGCATTTGCCCTGTATTGCTCCGTTCGGCCACTATTGGAGGGTGAGCGCGGGCGTAGTAGCAAGCAGGGATCCCTTCTCGTACTGAGCCACGAGGAGATGAGAGCTTGACTCCCCCAATTGCTTGGGGTTAGGAGCGTGGTCTCCGCCAGCATCCTGGCCACCCGGTCACTCAGGAGCAGTGATGGCAGGGTGTACAGTTGTCAGAGCCCTACCTTTTCAGACGTCCCTATGACAGGTGTACGATGATTCTGTCTGGTGTCAGGGGTGACACATGTCATTGCACCATGTGCATATTTTGCATTATGCATTGTCTGCTGCACTTATTTGCTGCACTTGTTTGACATCGCATATTCTGGAGACTTGTATATGAGACTATATGCCTATTTGTCTTCTTTTGGTATTTCTTACCCTCTATACAGGTTAGATGGATTCTGGTAATGTCTACTTAGGTATGTTCAGTACTAGTCTTTCCCTACTGTTGCTATGAGACTGTAGTAGCTGAACTCTTATTGTTGTATAACCTTCTATGCATATCTGTTGGGTATTCGTTGAGCTATGGACTCACCCCGTTGCCATATATGTTTATTTCAGGTTGATGTCTGCGAGGAGATCCCGAGCCGCCAGTCCCTAGCTCCAGAGGAGCTCCGCTTGGTTTTATTTTATGTTTTGTTTTGCTTATGGACCCTGTAGTATTTATTATGCTTCCGCTATTTGGATTTGAACATGTATGCACGTTCTATTTGATGGTATTGTACTTTTGAGTCCTATGTTGGACTTCGATCGGTTTTGGTTTTGTTCCTGCCCCCTGGCAGCTCAGGTGAGTTCGGATTTGGTTTTTCGATAGTATACTCATATAACGGTTGTTCTGCTTATATCTGAGGCCTGTGGCCCTTTAAACTGCGTGGTTGTGCAAATATTTAACTGCGTGGAATGTTATATATATTGTGTGTGTGTAAATTGTCCGCCGGACAGGGGAGGTGCTGTCCGATTTTATATTGGGTCAGCGGCTCCTGGGTCTCGGGGCGTGACAGATAGGCTTGATGTTAGTGTTGGATCGAGAAAACACGATAGAGGGGGTGAATATCGTGAAAATATTTCGGATTAGAAAAGAGAATGCGCAGCGGAAAAAATTAAATCAAAACAGACACGAACACAAGGATTTTTTACTTGGTTCGGAGTCGTAGTCGGCTCATACTCCAAGGCCCACGGTCCTTGACCGTTTACGGCGGGCAATTCTATAATCGCGCAAGTTTTTACAAAGATTTGTACAATTATGGTGCAGAAATAACAACAATTATACTTTTCGTTACCGATGCCCGGTGTGGATCGTACTTAGGTGCGGAGGGTCGTCATCGAAGCTTAGAATCTCGAGATCGGGAGTTTCCGGAGCAGAGCGCTTGTGTCAAAGAGCGTGGAGGCGTTTGAAAAACTGATGTCGAAGCCTTGGGGGTCGAGCCCCTTTTATACTGCTCCTGGGGGCGCCCGGGACGCTGGGGGCGCCTGACACGTGCCTTCGGATCCGAGAACTCTCATCCGAAGCTCGGTCAGAGTTTATCCCTCCAAAATCGGGCTCGGAGCTGACGGGGGCGCCCGGGACAATGGGGGCGCCCCTGTTGACTTGATCTGCTTGGCTTCACGGTTGAGTTAGCTTCGCTCGCTGGTTGGCTTGAACCCAGGGCGCACGGGACACTGGGGGCGCCCGGGACCATAAGGGCGCCTTGCCCAGTAAGCTTTTGAAGCGATTCTTGCTTAACTTGTTTTGCCTTGACCTTGGGGGCGCCCGGGACACTGAGGGCGCCCTGCCCAGCTGCCTGCCCCTCTCCTTTAGGGTGTTCTAAGCTGTAGAAACACATTCCTTCGATCCTGCATCTAAGGTTAGTCCAAAACAACACAATAGCAAGAGTATTAGATAATTCTTACTGCCGTAGCTATCTTGGTTCTGACTTCGGGTCTCCCAAATGGAACCCTAGGTCGAACCAACGCCTACTGTTCCCTCGACGGGGAGCGCGTTCTCACCTACTCCTCTCAGGAGAGTTTACCTTTTGCTAACCGGCTCCTCCGGTTGGACTTTTGCCTAGCAGTCCTTCGCCAGGTGCCTAGCAGTCCTTTGCCAGGTCTTCGGTACTAAGCAGTCCTTCGCCCGGTGCCTGGAAGTCCTTCGCCAGGGCTTCAATACCAAGCAGTCCTTCGCCCGGTGCCTAGCAGTCCCTCGCCAGGTCTTAGCCTCCTAGCAGCCCTTCGCTAGGTGCCCAGCAGCCCTTCACCAGGTCTTAGGGTTTCGATGCCTAGCAGTCCTTTGTTAGGTGCCCAGCAGCCCTTCGCCAGGACTTCTTGCCTAGTGTACCTAGGACTTTTCTGCGCACTTGGTAAATATGTTAGATCATAAATAGTACTTAACTTTGAATCCTTTGCCAATATCAAAACAAGGTTCGATAGGGTGCTTCCTGCACCAACAATCTCCCCCTTTTTGATTTATGGCAACACAATTCAAAGTTAAGTAAAAACTTACAACAGTTAATAAAGAAGGTAAACATCAATGAGATATAGCAGTTATGAACTGAATAAATGTAGATTTAAAAAAATCCTTTATTTCTTATACTCCCCCTAAAACCCTCAATTCTTGTGTTAAAACACTTAACTTTGACCTTTCCTCTCCCTTTGACATATATCAAAAACATAATGGGCGAACAATGTTTCTAATAGAGAGTGAGTTTTACCAAAATAAATTCAAGTAAAAGAGTTCACAACTTTTTCAAGAATAGTTTTCAAACAAAATATGTTACAAAACTTTTTGAAAAAAAATACTTTTGATTGGAAGTTTTGAAAATTTTGTTTTGACAAACAAGAAGTATGAAAATTTTAGTAACGAGGTTTTCATGAAGCTCCTCTAAACCCTAAAACCTTGCAACATTGCATAAAGCTCCGCTTGATTTGAAATTGTCCCTTTGAAGTTTTAAAAAAAATGCAATTTTTTAGTTTGAAAAAAGGTTCTAAGGTCAGTTTAACTCTTGAAAAAGGTTCTAAGTATGAAACCGTTCATTACTTTTGAAAGAAATAATTCTAAGTTCAGTTAAAAAACTTCTGAGTATCACAAAGGAAATTCTTAGTTAAGAGAAACTCGAAGTTTTCAATAAAGTTTCTTTGAAAAAGGGAAGAAATTTAAGGAAAAATTTTTAAGTCTGCTTTCTCCATTAAAAATACTCCTTTTTGAAAAATATATTTTGAAAAAGGTTTAAGATTTGTGTATCAGAGCTTATGAGTCTTGAAAATGTAAAAATACTTAGTATAACTCTGGAAAGCATAGCAAAAGCCTAAATTGTATCAACAAAACCCCACTTTGAAAAGTATTGTACAATTTGAAAAACTATTTTATATTTTAAAAAATATAAGTACTTTTAAGCATAATATGCATTTTTTAAAAAACATAAGTACTTTTGAAAGATAATATTAATTTTATTTTGAAAAAAATAATACTTGACTTGGTTTCTTTTCCAGCCTGACACAATCCTAGAAAACCTTGTTAACTACAAGGATATTTCCCTAAGTGTCCTGGAAAATTTTCTACGGTCAAGTAAGTATTATTTTCAAAAATATTCTATAAGGATTTTGAAAGTATTCCAAAGTAGAGTAAAATTTTGAAAGTGATGGTACATATATAAGCAAAATTATTCAAAAGGATAGTATTTTGAGAGAGAATTTATTTATGTTTTCAACAGGATTTTAAAAGTGCAGTGCATGAAAACATATAATTTTGAAAAATATCCCATAATTCTTTTAATTTAATCTCCCCCTAAGCTTGACCCAGTCCTAGGAAGCTTGTTGACTACAAGCGATCATCCTCTGAGTCTTAAGGTTTGATTCAAATTATAAGAATTATCTAATAATTTTGAAAAATAATAGTCAGAAATAATTTCTTTCGATTTAGACTCCCCTTAAATTTGACACTTCCTAGGAGTCCTTGTAGATCATGAAGTAGACTTCCTTTGTATCTTTAGGGCTCTTCAAAGTCAAAAGAGAATTAGGCACAATTCTTAAAATGAATTTTGAAGTATTACCATTTCGAAAAACTGAGTATTTGAAAGACATATTTTGAAATGATAGCATAGTATTCGAAAAACATGAGTGATAGTTTGAAAACAAAGTATTTTTAAACTTCTTCTTTTAATTTGAACTCCCCTTAAACCTGACACAGTCCTAGGAGACTTGTTGACCACAAGTTAATCCTCCTCTGAGTCTTGGGGTTTGATTCAAACAAAAAGAGAAGAAAACTAAGTAAAAAATTGAAACATAATTTCTCTCTCATTTTTGCAAAAGTTAATATAGAGAGCTGAAAAGGAGAAATTCTATATTTAAAATAATTTCTAAGAGAAAAATAGAGGGGTTTTGTAAAAAAACTTAAGTTCGAAATAATTTCAGAACCCGGACTGCAGACATTTTTCTTAAAAATATCCTAAGTAATCCCCAAGGTGACTTTTTGCCATGCTTATTTTTCAAGAATAAATTGATTGCTTAAAAGAATTTCTTTGTATAATGGCAAAAGAAAAAACTAAATTTTAGGTAAGTGAACAAAAGAGACCTAAGATGAATAATTTTAAGTACAATGATTTGAAATATTAAATCTTAGTTTAAAAAGTTAAATTTGATTTTTGAAATTTATTCAGTTGAATTAAATTTGAATTTTAAAAGTATTTATTGAAGTTTAAATTTTGAAATTTGAAATCGATTCAGTTTGTAAGGTTGGTCGGGTTGGACTAAACTTTTAGGTCCTAGGCATCTCACCCATTTCTAAATGACAAAACAGGATATCCTTAACTGTTTTGTGAGATGCATTAATTTTATCTTTGAGTTTATGTTAACACTATGATTTAATTAAAGCTTGTGTTAGATTCAAGTTTAACAAATAATAATTTAAAAGTGAGTTTCGATAATTGGCTTCCAGGTCTTGGCGAGGCACAGAGGTCTTCTTTGGTCGTAGCCTTATTGGATCAACAATCCTTTCCTAGACAAAGCCTTTTAAAGAAAGATTATTTTCAAATTATTGTTTAAGACACTCTGGTCTAACTAGCTTAGGATTCGGAGAGGTAGCTTCGGCTAGTTCCATCGGACTAAAAAGACCAAATAGGGTACTCCTTACCCTACTTGACTCCTTAGTCAAGCTTCCCTAACGTACTATCATCTAACCTTGTCCTAATACTAGGTTGTTCAAGTTTCAATTAATCAGGTCCTTATCTAACTATTTCTAGTCCTATGAAAAAAACTTTAAGTAAAGTCATAGTGACGAGAAATTTCTGGATTTTCTAAGTTAGCAAAATTATTAATTATTTTTTCTAGTATATCAAATTTAATTTTCAAAGTCTCATTTTCTTGTCTTAACTTTCTGAAGTTTGAATTAATTAATTTGCATGAATTAATTATGTTATTTAAGCATGCATCCATATTTAAGTTTGACAAAGAGTGATTAAATAAACTATCAGCATTCATTGTAAAGAGTGGATTTTCGTATAACCTAAAGTTACCCATCTTGGTAGGTTGTCCTGGATCTTTGGCTCTTCTATCTGTGCATTCATCTTTGTAATGCCCAAACTCCTGACACTTGAAGCATTGGATGTGACTCTTGTCCTTTCGTGCTTCTGGAACTGGTTCCTTTGTCGTTGTTGATGGTGTCGTTCGAATCTTACAAGTAAGGCACTTACTTTTATAGTGCCCTCTCTCCCTGCATGTGAAACAGATTACATGATTTTTAAAATTTGTATTTATAATTTTACCTTTGGATTCCTTATTGGAAATCTCCCCCTTGATTCTTGCTGCCTCGGATCTAGACTCATCTTCTGATTCCGTGTTTGAGTCGGACTCGGGTACTGGTTGAAGCTCCTTCTTTGGTGGTTCTTTTGGATTTTCCCCTGCAATTGAATTTACACCTTCCTCAACCATTACAGTATCTGTTTGATTATTTAATTCTTATTTTGAAAAGAATTCAAAATTGGTTACCGTCTCAGTCAATTCGTCGTCTGATTCGGGTTCGATTTCATCTTTGGATTCGGGTTCAGACTCTGACTCAGTTGTTTGTGCTTGGGCCGAGAGTGCGAGATAACTTAGGTGATCTTCGTTCGATGATTCGAACATCACACCTTCAAGGACCTCAATATCGGAGCTCTCTTCGTGTAGGTTGATTAGCTTCTCCCACATCTCTTTAGCACAGTTGAAGGATCCAACCTGCTTCAATTCTTCATTGGTTAGGCCACATTGTAGTATTGCAGTCGCCTTTGCATCTGCCTCGATCTTCCTCAGAGTTGGTTCGTCCAACTTATCCCATGCGATCGACATTCCATATTCTGTAGGCACTGTAACCATCGTTTGGATTATCATCCATAGATCTAGATAGGCCTTTAGGTGGGATTCCATTAGACCCTTCCAGGTTCTGAAGTTCTCGCCAGAGAACAGAGGCGGATGAACACAGTTCCATTCTTGATTGGCCATCTTGCATAAAAAAAATAGAAATGTACCAAGACTTGGTCTTGGATTAGTAGTGCGGGAGAGAGGAAAAAATAGCCCAACAAAAATATTGCACAAATTTTGAGGTAGAATAATAAAACAATAAAAAATTTATGACCAATTTTTATAAAATGTTAATTTTGTTAATTCTGTAAAAAATAAGAATTCATTGTTGTGACAAAATTTTGCTCGAATTAACGTAGCACGAATTTCGAGAAAAAAATATTAAAATAATAAAAAAATTATGACAAATTTTTAAAATTTGATTGTTTTATCAATTCTGACTTATGGTGAAAAAATAAGAATTCAAATTTGAAAAAGGCGTAAGAATATTTTAAACTCACTCACAGATATTATTTATTTGAAATACAAAGCGAAAAAGATCGAGTGGTGTTGCACCAACCTCGATTAACGAAAAAGAAAAGAAATAAAATAAAAAATTTCGTAAATCCGAAAAACTCCCAAATTGGTGGTTACACCAAATTTGAGCTTCCCCGCGCTGATACCACTTGTTGGATCGAGAAAACACGATAGAGGGGGGTGAATATGGTGAAAATGTTTCGGATTAGAAAAGAGAATGCGCAGAGGAAAATTAAAACAAAACAAACACGAACACAAGGATTTTTTACTTGGTTCGGAGTCGCAGTCGGCTCTTACTCCAAGGCCCACGGTCCTTGACCGTTTACTGTGGGCAATTCTATAATCGCGCAAGTTTTTATAAAGATTTGTACAGTTATGGTGCAGAAATAACAACAATTATACACTTCGTTACCGACGCCCGGTGTGGATCGTACTTCGGTGCGGAGGGTTGTCGTCGACGCTTAGAATCTCGAGATCGGGAGTTTTCAGAGCAGAGCGCTTGTGTCGAAGAGCGTGGAGGCGTTTGAAAAACTGATGTCGAAGCCTTGGGGGTCGAGCCCCTTTTATACTGCACCTGGGGGCGCCCGGGACGCTGGGGGTGCCTGACACGTGCCTTCGGATCCGAGAACTCTCATCTAAAGCTCGGTCAGAGCTTATCCCTCCAAAATCGGGCTCGGAGCTGACGGGGGCGCCCGGGACACTAGGGGCACCCCGGTTGACTTGGTCTGCTTGGCTTCGCGGCTGAGTTTGCTTCGCTCGCTGGTTGGCTTGAACCTATGGCGCTCGGGACACTGGGGGCGCCCGGGACCATAAGGGCGCCTGGCCCAGTAAGCTTTTGAAGCGATTCTTGCTTAACTTGTTTTGCCTTGACCTTGGGGGCGCCCAGGACACTGGGGGCGCCCTGCCCAGCTGCCTGCCCCTCTCCTTTGGGGCGTTCTGAGCTGCAGAAACACATTCCTTCAGTCCTGCATCCAAGGTTAGTCCAAAACAACACAACAGCAAGAGTATTAGATAATTCTTACAGTCGTAGCTGTCTTGGTTCTGACATCGGGTCTCCCAAATGGAACCCTAGGTCTAACCGACGCCTACTGTTCCCTCGACGGGGAACGCGTCCTTACGTACTCCTCTCAGGAGAGTTTACCTTTTGCCAATCGGCTCCTCCGGTTGGACTTTTGCCTAGCAGTCCTTCGCCAGGTGCCTAGCAGTCCTTTGCCAGGTCTTCGATATTAAGCAGTCCTTCGCCCGATGCCTGGCAGTCCTTTGCCAGGGCTTCAATACCAAGCAGTCCTTCGCCCGGTGCCTAGCAGTCCCTCGCCAGGTCTTAGACTCCTAGTAGCTCTTCGCTAGGTGCCCAGCAGCCCTTCGCCAGGTCTTAGGGTTTCGATGCCTAGCAGTCCTTTGCTAGGTGCACAGCAACCATTCGCAAGGACTTCTTGCCTAGTGTACCTAGGACTTTTCTGCACACTTGGTAAATATGTTAGATCATAAATAGTACTTAACTTTGAATCCTTTGTCAATATCAAAACAAGGTTCGATAGGGTGCTTCCTACACCAACAGTTAGTGTTTTGTTTTCATTATCTATATCTATTATCGACCATGTCGATCGCGATGTGATTATGGAGATCATATAGGTCGTATATATATGTATTAAGGTTTAATATTATCCATTGTAGAGGGGAGATAATGTCTTATTTATATTGGACTAGCGACTCCTCTCTGGGGGTGTGATATCCCCAACCCTAGGGAATGAATTCCCTTACATAGGGTCGAGAGGCGGTTGCTCAACATGGGCATGCCTCTGAGCATGGGCACCCGTATCACGTGCAGCTGGTTGAGCACGACCTTATTGAGGCAATCTGTGGTCTGGAGTGACCAAGTGTTTTGATGTTTGGGCAAAGAGTTTAAGTTAGATTTACCCTTGTGTTCTTATATGTGTATGTTGAGTGTGCAGGTTGTAGAGGTTACACATATGGACTTGGCTGGATGGCCTCGGTACGGTGAAGGGTGGCATGGAGATAAGCTGGAGGCTTGTGTGCACCCGAGGGACCTTGGAAACTAGGGGCGATGAGCTGATGGGCGAGGACTTCGAGACATGTGTGAGGGATGACATAGAAGTAGGCTGGAGGCTTGCGTGCATCCGAGGGATGGGACCCGAAGATGAAGAGGGCGCGAAGGCAATAGTCGAGGATGCGGATGAGGAGTCAGTCAAGTCGTGAGGGTACGAGTGCTGTGTGATTGTACTCGAGAAATCCTAGGGTTAGAGTGCAGAGTGGAATGTACTCAGGAAGGGTAACCTTAGGTGGGTGAGTAGACCAGTCGACTGGCCTAGGGGCAGTCGACTGATGAAACTCACAGAAGGGTTCTGTCCTGGGACCAATCGACTGCCCTGGGAGCAATCGACTGGTAGGTGGCTGGTGAGTTGGCTGAGAATTTGAACGTTGGGATGCAACGGTAGAATTTTAGTGGCACTAGTCGACTGCCCTGGGAGCAGTCGACTGGTGGCGACAGTTTCAGCCCGAGTTCTATTAAAAGAGGACTTCGTGGTGGCTAAGATTCTTGACGAATCTTGTCTTGGTTAATGGCAAGATAGTAGTCTTTGTGCTCAGAGGATTGCTTGGTGTTGTGGCCAGGTTTCTCCACCCACAAAGAGCGACGAGGGCTAGCCGGAGGTTATCCGGGGAGTGATCGACCGACGGATTCTTGGATTAGTCACCCGGTCAGGGTGGATACCAAGTAAAATCGATTTGTTAGCATTGTTTATTTATTGTTAGTTTGTGTTTTATTTGTATATTCCGCTTGCGCGCTAATAATCTTGTAGAGAAGAACCGACAAACGCTATTCACCCCCCCCTCTAGCGAACCGTCTTCGATCTATCAATTGGTATCAGAGCGAAGGACCACTCTTGATCGGACTAACCGCCGAGGGAGCACACGCTAGAGGAGAAGAACATGGAGGAAAAATTCGGGGACGACATCTACACTCCGCCGGCCTACGACCATGACGATTTTGGTTATTGGAAGTCATGGATGGAGACGTGGTTCGCAATGGAGTGGGACCTTCGGATTGCGCTTGAAGAGCCCATCGAGATTCCAAAGGATAAGCACGGGAAGAGACTTAGACCTAGATATTGGAATCAAGAACAAGAAAATCAATCAAAGACGAATAAAAAGGTAATTGACATATTGCTTAATATTTTGCCTACTAATGTTTTGAATGGTGTAGGAACATACAAAAATGCACATGAATTATAGATTAAAGTAGAAGAATTTCATAAAAACCTTACACGAGGTCAAGTAGTGGAAGAACCCGAGGAAGTGAACTTGATAGCCCAAGAGGAGGAAGAATTAAGTGAAAGATCATCAACCTCCTCAATTGAAGAAGAGGAAGCATCAATCTCAAGAATTGAGGGGGAGGAGAGACCCTTAACTATACCGAATCAAGAGGAAGCATCCACATCATCCAAGGTTGAAGAAGAAGTCATCCTAGCCTCTACCGTCACCAAAGTAAGAATCAAGGACCATATCACATGCTTTGGGTGCAACCAAAAGGTACACTACAAGGACAAGTGTCCTCTAGGTAAGAAGGAGGTACTCTCTAAACCCGGGTCCATTCAATTTAAATCTAACATAAATTGTAGGAATGGAGAAGCCCAAGAGAAGAAGAAAAGAATTAGATGTTTCACGTGTTGTGAGCTTGGGCACTACCACACCAAGTGTCCAAGGAAGAAAGAGCTTAAGAAAATGGGACGCTTGAGGTGATGGGAGAAAGAAGAAAGGAAGAAGAGAAGAAGCCCACATCAAGGAGGAACTTCAAAGGTAAGGAAGGTAACTCCTAACCTTAAGCCAAAATGTAATGCAAATTCAAGTTCCTCTATGCATGATACAAGTAGTGTAAATTATTCATCCATGCATGTTAGACGTCATGAAAATTGTTTACTTGTGCACAATTTCGGATTTAGATATAATGATAAGACTAAGGATAACAAGGTAGATCAAAATCTTAGGAGAAGCATGCATAATGATAGACCCAAGACCTCTAGTCCTAAGGATCATGGCACTAATCCCAAGAAGGGAAGGAATGTGCCTAAAAAGGAGGGTAAGTCTAAGAATGTCCAAAATGGACATATGGACTCAAAAGTTAAAACCTTAGAAAGGAAAAATCAAGCCTTGAGGGCAAGACTTGATAAATTAGAAAAGACCATAGAAAGATTCACGGTTGGATCAAAGAGTCTAGACATGGTGTTGGGTAGTATAAAACCCAACCATGATAGATCGGGGTTGGGCTACCGATCTCAGACCTCCAAGGCCAAGGAAAAAAGAAATGCTAGGGTAGCATATGGTTATGGCAAGGAGAGAAAGTCTAAGGATGGCAAGGGGGTGTCATCTAAAAGGAGAAAGGATGACTTAACCAAGGACAAGATGTCCAAGGTTAAGAATGTTCATTTTGTAGGCCAAGAGTCACCGGTGACACACCGGTATGGTCTGGTATGGATCGAGTCACCTAGGGAGGTGGCTATGACTCAGAGC
This sequence comes from Boesenbergia rotunda, assembly GCA_024364735.1. NCBI lineage: Eukaryota > Viridiplantae > Streptophyta > Magnoliopsida > Zingiberales > Zingiberaceae > Boesenbergia > Boesenbergia rotunda. Next base: position 548,438 of record JAGFNQ010005037.1, on the reverse strand, counting down.
TCAAAGGGGAGCTCTAGGAGTCTCTGGGGTTCATGGTAAATAGATCCCAATATATTTTCTCCAAGGAAATTAGGTGAAATGTACCAAAAAGTGTTAGAAGACTTGGGTAAGTCTTAATCCTAGGTTTTGGCACATCAAAAGGGGATTTTTAAAAAAAATGTGGAAATACGGTTACATTGGGAAGAATTAGGTTTTAATGTGTGAATATCACAGAATTCAATGATGGAAATGAATTGTAATCAAGTATAAGAAGATACATTGAGGAGAAGTCAAAATTAGAACTCTTTGGATAAGTTTAAATGATACACATTAGGAGAAGTTGGATTTCGTGCCAATCTTGGGATCCGGAGTACATTTGTTTGGAAACGTATTTTTCCCAAGTAGATATTGGCTCCTCAAATCTCCTCACGAAATTTCAGAATTCTGGAGATTTGTGGAATTAGTTAGGTGTTTCTAAAATTGGGCTGAAAACCTGAAACTCAGGTATCATTCGACTGCCCCAGGGGCAGTCGACTGGTCTCAGCCCAGAAATGTTCTGTTCGATTTGGGAGTCGACTGTCATATGAGCAGCCGACTGATCAGTGAGAGTATGCAAAAAGAGCCTATTAGGTGATAAGATATTGCAAGGAAAGTGTCATGTTATCTTGTGAGACTTTATGTCATTATTTGATATGGTTTAAAGGTCATAGAGTGCTTCAAATCATTGATGATATTGGATGATAAGCTTTTGATAGTTGAGAGGAGTTGATCATATTAAGAATACCTATGGATAAGGAGAGAATTGAGAACAATTCCTTGTGAAAATGGATAATGCTTAGAGTTGGAAAACACAAGGAATCATGGATAGACTTGAAAGATGATACGAAATGTCAAACCTTTAAGGAAATTAGAGATTGTACCAAAAGTCAAGCACATTTGTGGTTTTCATGAAATTATATTTTTCTAGGATATGGTATATCCTAGCAAATATGCTTGCAAACCTTTAGATATTTCTGGTTTTTGTTGAGTTCTTTTTGGCACTAGGGATAAGGTTGCATGGGGCAATCCTTTAATAGTGTCCAAAGGGAGAAGAACTTGGTTGTTAGGTTGGGTAGGACCTAATTTGAGTCTATGGTGTTAAGTTGGGTAGAACTTAACCTTGGAAAATTAAAAATTGGGAGAAGACATAGGTTAAGGGGGGGGGAGAGGTTGCCTCCTAGTTGCCTTAATATTCATATGAAATTTTTGGGTTTTGTGTAAAACTTGGGAATAGTGATGGATACATTATGGAATGTATTTTTCCCAAGTAGGTATGGGTACCACAAAGTTCTCCACAAAATTTGAGAATTTTTGGATATTTATGAAATTTCTAGCGTAATTCTGAAATTGGCCAGAAAATTAATAAATCAGAGTATCAGTCGACTGCCCTGGGAACAGTCGACTGGTCAGGGATGGTTTGAGTATCCAGCAGCTGACTTGGATCCAAATGATGGAAAATAAGTGTATGGGGGGCTGGTACACATTGTTTAGGATCATTAGAGATCAAAAGAACCGATAATTGGGATATTATTGGGGTCTTTTTGATGTATGGCAAAGGGGGAGAAGTGTTAGGTTTAAGTTGGGAAACCAATCACTCCTTTGCTAGAAACCCTAGGTTTAGTGGGAACTGAGGTTAAGGGGGAGCATGGTTGCTCCATTCTTGGCGTAAGGGGAACCTTGGAGAGGATCTTAAATAGTCTTTGTAAGTCCAATGAATGGGGAGCTTTGGAAAAGCTTTAAAAAGCCCATGTTGAAAAAGTCCTAACTTGGAGGGTTAGGTGTGAAAAGTCCTAGCTTGGAGGGCTAGGTGTAAAAAGTCCTAGCTTGGAGGGCTAGGTGTGTAAAAATTCCAAACTTGGAGGATTAGGTGTAGGATGCCTTGAGACAGGATCCATGTATGCATTGCATATGCATTTATTTAGCATGGTTTTTGCTATTGACAACTATTTTGTTTTCCTTAACTTAAACGTATTGCCAAACATCAAAAAGGGGAGATTGTTGAGGCAAACTGTGGTCCAGAGTGACCAAGTGTTTTGATGTTTGGGCAAAGGGTTTAAGCTAGGTTTACCCTTGTGTTCTTATATGTGTATGTTAAGTGTGCAGGTTGTATAGGTTACACATATGGACTTGGCTGGACGGCCTCGGTACGGTGAAGGATGGCATGGAGACAAGCTGGAGGCTTGTGTGCACCCGAGGGACCTTGGAAAGCAGGGACGATGAGCTGATGGGCGCGGACTTTGAGGCATACATGAAGGATGGCATGGAGGCAGGCTGGAGGCTTGCGTGCATCCGAGGGATGGGAGCCGAAGATGAAGAGGGCGCGAAGGCAATAGTCGAGGCAGCGGATGAGGTGTCAGTCAAGTCGTGAGGGTACAAGTGCTGTGTGATTGTACTCGGGAAATCCTAGGGTTAGAGTGCAGAGTGGAATGTACTCAGGAAGGGCAACCTTAGGTGGATGAGTAGACAAGTCGACTGCCCTGGGAGCAGTCGACTGGTAGGTGGCTGGTGAGTTGGCTGAGAATTCGAACGTTGGGATGCAACGGTCGAATTTTAGTGGCACCAGTCGACTGCCCTGGGAGCAGTCGATTGGTGGCGAGGGTTTCAGCCCGAGTCCTATTTAAAGAGGACTTCGTGGTGGCTGAGATTCTTGACAAATCTTGTCTTGGATAAAGGCAAAATAGTAGTCTTTGTGCTCAGAGGATTGCTTGGTATTGTGGCGAGGTTTCTCCACCCACAAGGAGCGACGAGGGCTAGCCGGAGGTTATCCAGGGAGTGATCCACCGACGGATTCTTGGATTAGTCACCCGGCCGGGGTGGATACCAAGTAAAATCGGTTTGTTAGCATTGTTTATTTATTGTTAGTTTGTGTTTTATTGTATATTCCTCTTGCGTGCTAACAATCTTTAGAGAAGAACTGACAAACGCTATTCACCCCCCCTCTAGCGTACCATCTTCGATCTATCAGACCCATGGTGCTCCCACCGAGCTAAGCACGGGTGGGTGTGTAGAGCCGGCTGAGTGAGACACGGACGTGCCTCTGGGTTCGAGTGCTCGTGACAAACTATGGAGCTTTCTCTTGTGTTCTTCAACTCCGAGTTTTGCTCCAATTTTCATACCTATTAAACTACAGAAACTTAAAAGGCTTAAATGCTAAAACCCTTATCCTAAGGGTAGGATTTGAAATTTTGGGAAAATTTAGGGGTTTTCTATAAAAAACCCTCCCACTAATAAAATCGGAACCCAAATCACCGCAGCCCAAGCCAGGCCGATCAACTTCCCCTTTCTTCATCTTCTTCTTGTTGATGCAGTCTGACTCTGATTGTTATTTTGGTGTTAACACCGATTTTAGTTTAGGTTGATAAGAGGCTTGGGATTAAGTCCTGGTCGTGGACTAGGCATATCTAGTGGGACTAGGTTAGATAAAATCCTAACCTGGAGGGTTAGGTGTGAGAAATCCTAGCTTGGAGGGCTAGGTGTAGGAAAATCCTAACCTGGAGGGTTAGGTGTGGAAAAATCCTAGCTTGGAGGGCTAGGTGTCGGAAAATCCTAACCTGGAGGGTTAGGTGTGGAAAAGTCCTAGCTTAGAGGACTAGGTGTGGAAAAGTCCTAACCTGAAGGGTTAGGTGTGAAGAATCCTAGCTTGGAGGGCTAGGTGTGAAAAGTCCTAACCTGGAGGGTTAGGTGTGAAAAATCCTAGCATGGAGGGCTAGGTGTGAAAAGTCCTAACTTGGTGGGTTAGGTGTTTGGAAATCCCGGTGAGTGAAGTCGTGTCCTGGTGAGTGAAGCCAGGTTGACTGAAGTCCCGGTGAGTGAAGCTGGGCATGGAGTCTTGGTCCGAGGGATCAACCATGAGTCAGAGATGGGCTGGAGGCTGGTTCTCTTGACTTAGAGTGGGTTTGGCCTTGCCCGGATCGGTCTGGTGACCGATCATGGAAGTTGGCACGAAGTTCCCTCGTGGATCGATCTGGTGACCGATCTAGCGATGTCTGATCGGTCAGGTGACCGATCAGGGAGCTTCCAGTAACTTTGGCAAACCTACTGATCGGCTCCTGATCGATCTGGTGACCGATCAGGGAGAAACCTTCACCGATCAATTTGAACGATTAACTGTCGCGAGGTTTCTCACCCTGACTAATCAGGCTGGTGCCTGATCGGTCTGGGATTAGCCTGATCGGTCTGGTGACGGATCAGCAGTGTATTTCTGGCGAGATTATGGCAAGCTAATTTCTAGATCGGTTTGGTGACCGGTCAGGGTGACTGATCATACAAGCTGGCGATCCCAGTTTTCTCACTGGGGACCGATCAGGTTGGAGCATGATCGGTCTGGGATCATCCTGATCAGTCCGGTGACCGATCACTTTAATTCAAACGCGCTGTCAGGCATTCTGATCGCGCTCTGAACACTTCTGATCACCACTGATACTCCACTGATATGTTCTGATGCTTTGATCTTCTGTTGATTTGCTGTCCTAATGTGCTGCTAAGTGTGTAGGTGACTCAGGGATTATTGAAGGGAAGTTAAAAGAAGGTTTTCGCTACAGCAGTTTTGGCTGTTTGCTTCAGCAGGTTGCAATGTTCTCTGGAGTGAGCTGCAACGGCTGAGGAGCTGATGACCTGGGGCTCGACTGGACGGGATTTAGTGAGTTCAGAGGAGGTCAGAGATAGTTGGCTGTTGCAGGAGAGCAGCTGGGAGCTGTTGCAGAGGAAGGTTGACCTGGCGATGGAAGCTGATTAAGCTGCGTAGCGGAGAAGAGCGGTGTAGAGGTTTTTGGCTCGACAGACTTCTTGCGAAAGTGCTGGCTGTGCTATCAGTTCTCCATCATCGAAAGCTTTGCTCTACACTTGCGATTACTCTACTGTCTTGAGCAACCGTCTGTTACTTGGGCACTTAGAAGAAGAAACAAGGAGCTTGAGTCCATCAGCGAGAAGACACAAAGAAGGGAGTTCTTGCGTAAGATCTGCGCTGGGTGGAGCTCGGGAGAAGCTTGCTTGTGTTCTTGTGGTTCTAAATGCTAAGTAAGATCCTTCTTGTGTTTCCTGTACTTTATACTTCATCATCTTGAAAAGCTGTGGAGAGGTTACTTCACCGAGAAGGAGGTTGCATTTTATCCGGTGTTTACCGGGGCTTGATCTGTCGACGATCAAGGGATCACCCACCTTAAGGGCACGCCAAGGAGTAGGGGCAAGTTATCCCCGAACCTTGTAAATCCTCTTGTTAGCGTTCTCGTGTTTGCTCTTAGCTTAGGTTTAAATTCTATACACTCTATTTTTGTTTGCTTTCGCTGTGCTACTAAATGTTTAAGTGCAGAAAACTTGAAAAGTGCTAAGTTTCAGTATCTGGCTACATTCACCCCCCCCCTCTCTAGCCATCCAAGGTCCAACACTTCTCATTGCGAACCCTAGCCACGGTTGAATCCGAGCGGCTACAACTTTTCCATGCGATCACGGGCAAGATCGTTATCTACTCCTTCTCCTCTTCCCCTTGAACAAGAAGAAGCAGCACCCTCTATGATCTTCTCCCATGACCGAGGCCGACCCAAACTCCTCCTCGCCTCTTCCTCGATCGGACACTTTCCCTCCCGATCTCTTGCTGCGATCTCAGCGCTCTGGCTTCTTCTTCCTCTTCTTCTTCTTCTTCGACCTCATTGACTCCAACCTGTGATCTCTATATCCACATGATCGTTTGCGGCCACGGGCAGTCGATCCACAACTGTGGGGAATTAGATCTCAAGGTCGAGGGTGATCTTCGGCATGGTAGCATCTTACTGAGCTCCAAGCTTGGATTTGAATCCGAGCCTAGCAAAGCTTCTTCCTCACGGTCAGCTTGATCATATCTACGTAGGGGAGCACTATTTCTGGCGCATTTTCAGGTGAGTGGTTGCACAACTAAGATTTCAATGGGTGAAAGCTTTCTTTGATACTTTGATTAGATTTAGGATTGGTTGTAGAGCAGATCTATTGTGAATTGGAATTCTGTTCTAGGTTGTTCTGATCGAGTAAGGCTTTGAAGTGTATCACAGACTTGGTACTGCATGTGTTAAAGTGGTGAGGCTGTTGGTTTACTGACTTACTCAGATTGGGGTTTTGATTTTGCTAATCAGATCAGCTGGGATTTTCTTTGAGCTGCTTTGGATCATAATGAATCTGTATGGTAATCTATATGTTTTTTATTGTAGATTTGTCTGATCTATGCTTGGAGTGACTCTATTTCCTTGGGGGACTGTCGAAACTAGGTTAAGGAGGTGTAGGTTGGGTTGCTTTGTTTCTTAGTAGTTTAGCAGTACGGTTAGGGTGTGCAGCTTTGATTTTGAGCTGGACTTATGTTGCTACCATGAGTGGTTAGTTGGGTTTCGATTCATTAGATTTTGTGTTGGAGTTGTGATTAGGATTGGGTCGAACTTAGGTTGAGCCTAAGTCCTATACACAGAGTAATTGGGATTGGTCCTAATATGGTGGATTAGTTAGTTTAAGCCAATTAATATTGGTTATGATAGCTAAAATTATGTGTTGTGATTCAGGACATTAATTGGATTCCACTTGCGGCAGATATTATTTCAGACGGGGGTTCTCTTCACTTTCGGATTTCTACATTGGAGGTGGGTATCTCTGACTCTTCTTTTAGATTAGTCACAGATATATGTTTGATATGCTTTGTTTAGAAATAGAGTAATAGATTATGATATAACTCTTCTATATTGCCTTGCTGATACTGCTTATGCTAGACCTGGCATGTGATACCTATACCTTTAGGACTTAGGCTCTGGTGCATTATCTATGATCCTTGCATATCATGTTGATATAGGTAGACTAGATAGTGGATGTTGTTTAACTAGTGTCATGCATCATCGTGCACTGTGCATCACTGTCGATCAGGGCCCCCCTTTGTGGGTGAGTCAGGTCGACAGTCATACTGACCTACCCATACGGCCACTCATGGGTTAGTGATTGACGGAGTATTGGGTAGTGTGCTCTGTGCTGCTCCGCTCATGCACTGATGGGTTAGTGAATTGGAGCGTGGTAGCAAGCAGAGGTCCCTCCTTGAGTAGTCCATATACCAGGAGATGAGAGGGAGAGGTCTCTCCCCCATTTATATACATGGGGTAGGGGTAACACTCAGACAGAGATGCCTGGGCTGATTGAGATATCGCCAAGATAGGTCATGGCCTAGGGCTAATGGAGGTATCGTCATGATAAGTCATGGAGTAGGGGTGTTACACCGACAGCATTTCGTCTACTCGATCGCTCAGGAGCAGTGATGTAGAGTGCGGACGGCAATCACAGCCCTACGTCGAAGGGTGGCCTCCGCTCAGCTTCCTCCCGAACATAGGTGACAATGTCTGATCGGCGGCAGGGGTGACCATGTCATTGCACCTTGTGTTTACGTATATTTTGCACTTACTTGTGCTTGCTTTATTTGGATGTTGCATATGATTGACATGCACTTACAGGAGACCCTTATGTCTGGTTTTGGCGACTCTGCTACATTGGTATGGTATTTCCTATTTTCTCTTTCAGTTGTACTTATCTCTACCTGTACATGTGTTATGTCGATAGTCTGTTACACTATTGCTAGCTTAGACTATCCTGCATATATGATGAGATATCCGCTGAGTTCTGTGGACTCACCCCGTTAGCTCCTTGTTTTTATTTCAAGATGGTCGACTGGAGTGCGCGGCAACCTGTCCAAGCTCGTGTATTTTCGAGATGATTTTCAGGGTTTGTTCTGGTATTTTGATGAGGTACATGTTGGTACCCTCTTTCTATTCATTTTATCTTTTCATTTTATCTTCATGCTCAGCTTTACTCACCAGGACTTAGTCCACATAGTTCCACTCACTAGGATTTCTTTCACCTAACTTCCCTTGCTAGGACCCAGCTTCACTCACCTGGGTTTCCTTCACCTAGCTTCACTCACTAGAATTTCTTCCAACTCAATCACTTCTTTGCTAGTCATCTTAATTCTGACTAGACTTCCTCAAATCTTCAGGTAAATATAATCTCAAACCTCAAGTCCGATTTGGTTTAATCCCTTTGTCAAACTGGCCAACCCTGGGTTCTATTCATTCTGCCAAACATCAGATCATGTTTGGCTAACCTCTTTGTCAAATTGATCAAACCTGGGTTTACCCTACCAAACATAAGGTCCAGTTTGGTTTAACCCTTGATCACTTTGACCACCCTTAATATATTGTCTAACATATATATTGTCATTAATTTTAGTATAATGTCAAACATCGAAACACTAGAAGATGATTGTTCATCATTGAAGCATTTTGCACCAACAATAGGAACTTATTTGGTAAAACTCCCTAATAGACTATGTTAATGCCAAAAACACCAGATCGAATCTAATTTTGATATTGGCAAAGGGTTCACAAGTAAGTGTGTTTGTGATTAATATGTTTCACTAAGTGTGCAGGAAAGTGTGTTTGTGATTAATATGTTTCACCAAGTGTGCAGGAAAGTTTTAGTAAGTGAATTAGTATTTTTCCTAGGACTTAAAATTAAACAAATTCAGGATGGAAATTACGTTCACTAATTTAAGTATGCTAAAGAATTAATTAAAAAATTTGGAATGAAAAATTCTAAGGAAATAAGCACCCCTATGACAACTAACATTAAAATAGACAATAACCCAGAAGGAAAACCTATAGACTTAAAGTACTTTAGGAGTGTTATAGGTAGTTTACTTTACCTAATTGCTAGCAGACCAGATATTTTATTTATAGTAGGTTTTTGTGATAGGTACCAGACTTGTGCTAAGGAATCCCATGTAAGTGTTGTGAAAAGAATTTTCAGATACATTAGAGGCACCCAGGATGTATAAATCTGGTACCTTAGAAACCCTAACTTTGACTTACTAGGTTATTCTAATTTAGATTATACAAGGTGTAAATTAGATAAAAAAAAAAGTACTAGTGAAAATTATCAAATGCTAGGTCAAAGCTTAGTTAGTTGGTGTAGTAGGAAGTAACACTGTGTGACATTATCCACAACTGAAACTGAATACATAGTCTTAGGAGAATGTTTGACTCAATTATTATGGATGATATACACACTTATGGACTTTCAACTAAACTACACTAACACTAGAGTCCTTATTGGTGATATTAGCTCAATCAACCTTACTGAAAATCCAATTCACTACTCTAGGACTAAACATATTAAAGTAAGACACCACTTTGTCAGAGACCACGTGACTAAGGGTGAAATTGTACTTAAACATGTAGAATCAAAATCCAATCTAGCAAACATCTTTACAAAACCATTACCGAGTCTAAATTTAGTACACTAAGAATGCAGTTAGGAATGTGAAGTAGAATAGGTCTAATTCTTGTTTTGGTTTGTCTATCATATTTTTTTCTAAAACTATATTTTTTTTGTTTTAAAATAATTTTCCAAACCTTTTCCATGCTTAATTAATTTTTAAAAATATGTTTTTCAAAAATATTTATAGTTTTCAAAACTATCTTTTCAAAAATCTAAGTTTTTGAATATTTTTGTTACTTAGTTTTTCAAAATTTATCCACATCAAAACTAGGGATTTTCTTCATTATGGACTTAGCTTAGGCTTAACTCCTAGTATGTATGCTCCTATAGATTTAGAATCAGCATTTCACAAACACATTAGGGTTACTTTGCTTGACAAATTAGAAAGGATTGAGATGCTTAGGACTATGCCTTAAACTTAACATGCTTTAAGTCAGTGCATCAACTCAAGTTTGGGGTGATAAATACAATTATATAACAATCAAGTTAAGTAATTTTGCTTAGTAAATCTAACTTAATTTTATTACTTAACTTGACTAACACAAGTGAAAGCTACTATTTCATAACAGTTAGTATGTACCAAATGGGTTAGATAGGTGACCGAGAAAATTGAATATTTTGAGTTATTTTTTTTCTCAAATTCATTATTTACCTTAAATCATGCCTAGACTCAAATGGGTAGATAATGTTTGTTCCTCAAATCTGACTCAAAGTTACTTTATATATTCATTTATTCTTACTTAGCCATTTTTGCTAATATTGCTTATCTTTACTCAGAAATTCTTTTTGAAATTTTTCTAAGTATAAAATTTTTCTTTCTTTAGTCTGGGCCCTGATACCTCGAATAATTATTTTCAGACTTAATATTTTTTTCAAATGTTTTCTAAAAATGTCCTTTTTTTGTTTTTCGAACCTTTTACTTAGAGATTGTTCCCTTTCCCTTAAAACATAGTATTTTTGATATATGTAAAAGGGGAAGAGAATCGATAAGTTCAAAGTTCAAAGTCTTTTGAAAAGTTTTTCAAAATTTCAGTTCAAATCAAAACTCTTTATGAAGATTAAGTTTTTCAAAGTTTAACCTTTTTGAAAGAAAGAGATAAGTTATTTTCAAAATTTGTTCAAAACTTATTGCAAAATTGTTAAGTTTTTTTGAAAAATATATATTTTCAAAAGCTTTAGAGAAAGAGTAATACATCAAGAGGAAGCTTTGAAACTTAACAAGGTTTTTGCAAAAATTGCTTTTCAAAGTCTGTTTAAAATTGTTTATGTTTTTCAAAACTCATGAAAAATGTATATTTTCAAAAGCTTCAGGGGGAGAGTAAGTCATCAAGGAGGAGCTTTGAAACTTAACAAAATTCTTGCTTGTCTTTAGCACTTTGAAAATTTATTTTACTTAAACATTTTAAACAAAATTGCAAGTGTTTATTGTTTTTAACTATATTGAAAGTTTTTTTTCTGATGAACTGTGTTGTAAATTCCCTTTAATATATTGAAATTTGTTGGTTTTATTTAACTTTGAACTGTGTTGTCATAAATAAAAAATGGAGAGATTATTGGTGCTGAAAGCACCAGATCAAACTTTATTTTGATATTGGCAAAGGGTTCAATGTTAAGTGTGATTTGTGATCTAATATGTTTCACTGAGTCTGTAGGAAATTTTTAGTGTAATTAGGTACGAAGTCCTGATATGCAGGGTTGAGTATGAAGTTTTGGTCGAGGACTGGGCACCGAAGACCTGGTGAGTGAAGCTGGACGAGAATACCTAATCGAGGATTAGGCACTAAAGTCATGGTTGAGGACTGAGCAGAAAATTTAGCTGAGCGAGGACAATGGATAGGAGTCAGGACGGGTTGAGTTACAGATGTCACGAGTTCGAGGGTTGTCAAAGGCAAAGCAAAAGTCTAACCGGAGGTGCTGGTTGGAAACAGGTTACTTCTCGAGAGTGGAATAAGTGAGGACGTGCTCATCGGAAGAGAGAACAGTAGGCGTTAGTCCAACCTAGGCTTTCAGTTGAAACCTAAAAGTTAAGATCGGACAGCATGGGTTGTCAAATGCATGCATATTTATTTTACTTGTATTATACTAATCCTATGTTGTAGTTTAACAAGCGGGCAAACTGCTGGCACTCTAGCACCTGAATGGTTATCAAGTGCTTGACCAGAGAGGTTTCGACTCAGTAGGGCTTGGCTGAGCTGGTGCACGTTGACTGGAGGTTCCACATCAACAACACAGGTGCCCGAGTGTAGTTAGGTGCCCGAGTGTGGATAAGGCTTGGATCATGCACGAATCATGAAACGGGCAGATCACATCAACATTCACGCCTGTGATGGCTATACGGGCACCCAAGTGACCCTATATAAGGGTTCTTCCACCAGAACCCTCAACATCAATGCTTCTACATTTCTTGCTCTTGTGTGCTATGTGAAAAGATCTGCCGATGACACTAAAAAACTACTCCGACAACAACACGCCAAGTTTCATAATCCTTAATTATCAGTATAATTATTATTTTTATTATTTACCTTGCATTGTACTTAAAACTGTTATACTCATATTTCATATTGATAGTGATTATCCAAAGTAAACGATCAAAGACTATGGGTCTTAGAGTAAGATCCATCACAGACTCCGAACTAAGTTAAAATAAATCTGCATTAGTCATGTTTCTTTTTGCTTGCACTTATTTACACTGTATACTCATAATTATTTTAAATCCAAATCAATATTTTTCAAACATGATATGCACCCCCCCCCCTCTATCTCTTTCTACGATCCTACAGACTAGTTTTGGAATTAAATAATTGCTATTATATATATATATATATATATTCATTAATTAAGAATATTGTTTCAATTTCTTGCTTAAATAGAAAAAGTTTTCATCTAGGTTTTACTAACAATTCTTGTTACATAACTTTAAATGGTATTTTTTATTACACTAAAATATTATGCAATAGGATCTACGTGTTAGACATATCTAACGACATATTTAAAATTAAAACGTGCAGCAAGCACGCTTTAAGAAATGATCAATTAACCTCCTATACATGGCATTGTCGCCTTGGTCATATAAACCAAAAATGCGTGACCAAATTGTAAAAGGTTGTCATTTTAGAATCTTTTGAATTAGATTCGTTTGATATATGTGTTTCATGCTTAAAAGGCAAGAAGACTAAGTTACATTTTAAGGGAAAAAGGTGAACAAGAAAATGATGTACTAGACCTTATGCATACCGATGCATATAGACCCGTGTCAACTCATGCATGAGGAGGTTATAACTACTTCATTACCTTCATCAATAATCACTCGCGATTTGGATATGTGTGTCTCTTAAGATACAAGTCTGAGTCCTTTAAAAAGTTTAAAAAATATAGACATGAAGTAGAGAAACAACTTGACAAAAATATTTAAACACTTCGATTAGATTAAGGTGACAATATTTAAGCCAAGAGTTTAAAAATTATCTCAGAGAGAATGACATATTGTCTTAATGGACTCCACCTTACACACCATAACACAATGGTGTGTCAAAGAGGCAAAACTAAATATTGTTAGACATGGTTAGATCGATAATGAATCATACAAATCTTCCTAAATTCTTTTGGGGTTACACACTCGAGACAGTTATTTACTTGCTAAGTAATGTCCCAACAAAGCTAAGTTCTACTACTCCATATGAGATATGAACTGGTAAGATACCACATTTATCTTATTAGAAGACTTGAGGTTCTGCTGTTTATGTGAAGAGGATTATATCAGATAAGCTAGATGTTAAATCTGATCAGTATGAATTTATTGGTTACCTGAAGGAAAGAGTTATCAATTCTATCATCGTTTGAAACTAAAAGTATTTGTCTCAACTCATGTTGTATTAATAGAGAAAGAATTTCTCTAAGATAAAAATAATGGGAGTGAAGTTAAATTTAGGATAGTTTAAGAGACTCAAGTGCACACTGAAGAGATGCATAGTCTACAGTCAGTATTAATAGTCATACTCAGATTTTGATGTATGATAAATATGTTAAAGTTAGATGTATTTTTCTAATCTATTTACCAAGTGTACAATATTGAAAGACTTAGGACCTAACACCAAGCTAAAGTTCAGTTAGGTCCCCCCGGTGCAGTTCAAGGAGGTTCCGGCCGAGGGGGTTGTGTCTGAGGGGACTTCTAGCTCCGAGGAGGATGATTCCGGCCCCTCTAGTTTGCCACCCGGAGCCCCCACCATCGAGCGACTTCCTCCGCGTCTAGGTTCGCCACGGCCTGAGGGTGAGGGAGTACCTCTGGAGGGGCGGCCGTACACGTTTCGGCGGGCCCACTCGTCACTCTTCGGGAGACTCTCCTGAAGGTACAAGTCACTATTACATTGGATGTTCTCTTGCCCATTAGCTGACTTCTTGGCGCAATGGCAGGTCACTGAGGATTGCTTGACAACCGGCTGGGGTCTGTATTCTTGGCCCCGAGTTGAAGCCCTGCTCCGCCGGGCATTGAGGACGGAGGCTACAGCTGACCACGAGAGTCGGGCAGGATTGATGCAAGCGGGGGTTAGCAGGGCTCTCCGGGCGAAGGTCGATCACCTGATGAACCTCTTGCAAGACAAGGAATATGCTCTTCAAAATTCCCGACACAGAGAATGCCTGTCGTCCGAGAAAGTTGTGAGTGTTACCAAGGACCTGCTCCAAACGACGCAGGAGAGAGACCAACTACAGGCGTGGGAGAGGGAGTTGTTGGGCGACATCCGGCTCATGGTAGCCTCAGCTGAGAGACTGAACTTGCGTTGTCAGGATCAAGCGCAACAGCTCAACCAGAAGGAGTCTGATCTCCTGATGGTCACCGACCACCCGTCCGCCCTGGAGGATGACCTGGCTCAGGCTCAGGTGGATAAGCAGGCCACGTTGGAGAGGCTCAGGGAGGCCTTAGCTGAGCAAGGCGAGATGTCTGCTGAGCTAGGGTGGTTGAGACGTTCCTTTGAGGCTGCTGAAGCCGAACTCCTTGGTCTTTGGGATATTAAAGCTTTTAGCTCCAAGGAGGCTGAGGCGGGCTTCAAAGCGAAGTTTCTGGGGTCGGCTGAGTTCCGTACCATCATAGCCGACTAGGTAATGCAGCGCCTACAGCAGGGCTTCCATGGAGCTATCGATAAGTTGAAAGAGGATCAGCTCTTCCCTCCTGATGCCGACACGTGCTTGTAAGCGCCCCCCAAGTTAGAGAGGGGTCTTTTTCCTAGGGCCCGAGCTGGTGGAGCCCCACAGTCATCGGGGGATCGGGCCTTATTGTAGTAATTTTGAGTTAATGCAATCACTTTTACTATTCTTTGTGTGCTTTTGCTCAATGTGTCTCACGTCTTCGCTTTTAACGAATGGAAAGGTACTTGTTTGTTTCGAGGTCGATTCGAGGTGTGGAACCCTTGACAATTCTACAGGTCAAAGCTCCACGCCAGCATGCATGTCCATTGGGGGGGGGTCCCGTCGACATTTCCTTCTGGAGTGTGCGGGCGACTCCCGAACCGTCGCTTCCGCAATATTCACAATCTTATTGAATGGACTCATAAAGAGTCGTGAGTTCATAGGTGCGGTAGGGGCGCATTAGTCGAAGTGACGCTTCGACGCCTGTTGCTGTTTTTACGTTCTCCCTGCATTAACTGCACGGAGAGGCAGTCATCACTATAAATAGGGGGAGAGGGGTGTACCGTCTCCTTCATCCCTTTTGTCTGCTTACTTCTTGGTGGCGTGATACCACCTCCCTTCCCTTCATCTTCGTCGGTGTCCCTGCGGCCTAATACCGGAGAGGCGGTAATGTTTCTGGCTGAGGGACCCCTCCGAGGCAAAGTCTTTTGTATCGTTACCCTTACCGGGGAGCATGGTGGAGATGAGGTCCAAGGTCTCGTTGAAGATCCTGAAGGATGTGGGACACTCGGGCTATCTGAGGAGTCCAAAAAAGACCTTATGTGGTCTGCCAGGGGGCATGGAGGAGATGACTCATCCTGCTGATCACCAAACCCTGGTTGGCCAGTGGCGGTGTACCCCAAGCGCCATCCTCTTCTGAATCCTCGTTTTCCCCGAGTTTCGTTCAGATGAAGGTGTTTATGGGATACATCATCACCAAGAGGGGAGGGGCTACAACCGCAAGCTTTTCTCTTTCTCTTTCTCTTTCTTCTTTTTGTTGAGAAATTGCGGTTGTTGTCCCCTCCTGTTAAGGCAATTCTTTTTAGGTCCATACACACTCTGGAGGGAAATTGCAGTTGTTATTTCCCCTCTTATTTTTTCTACCTTTTGAATGTTGTACACGACTGCATCTTTGTGGAAAAAGGGGGTCTTCGAATGGAGTCGAGCTACCCATGTGTTACCTTAGGCATCCCTCTCTGCCACCGACTACTGGGATGGAGTACCCAGAAGGTGGAGAAGAGTCAAGGATCTTGTCGCCGGGTTTCCGCGTCTGGCGTACTTAGAAGTGTTAGGATCGTTCCGTACGCTAGAGGGGGGTGAATAGCGTTTCTTTGGCTTATTCTTCCTACGTTGTTAGTATGCGCAGTGGAAACAATAATAATAAACAATAACAACATAGAAATCACTGCTAACAAACCGTATTTAGTTGGTATCCACCCCGACCGGGTGACTAATCCAACAATCCGTCGGTGGATCACTCCCCGGATAACCTCCGGTCACGTGTCGCTCCTTGTGGGTGGAGAAACCTCACCACAACACCTCGGACGCTTTGTGAACACAATAGACTACTAACCGGCTTTATCCAAGCAGGTTTCGTCAAGAAACTCAGCCACCACGAAGTCCTCTTTAAATAGGACTCGGGGCTGATTTCTCGCTACCAGTCGACTGCCCCCAGGGCAGTCGACTGGTGCCAGCCAAATTCGACCGTTACACCCCAACGTTCGAATTTTAGCCAACTCATCAGCCACCTACCAGTCGACTGCCCCAAGGGCAGTCGACTGGTCCCAGGGCTGAGACCTTTCTGTGAGTTCCATCAGTCGACTGCCCCCAGGCCAGTCGACTGGTCTACTCACCCACCTAAGGTTACCCTTCCTGAGTATATTTCACTCCGCACTCAAACCCTAGGATTTCTCGAGTACAATCGCACTGCACTTGTACTCTCACGACTCGACTGACTCCTCCTCCGCAGCCTCGACTGTTGCCTTCGCGCCCTCTTCATCTTCGGCTCCCGTCCCTCGGATGCATGCAAGCCTCCAGCTTGCCTCCATGCCATCCTTCACGCATGCCTCGAAGTCCGTGCCCATCAGCTCATCGTCCCTGCTCACCAAGGTCCCTCAGGTGCACACACAAGCCTCCAGCTTGTCTCCATGCCATCCTTCACCGTACCGAGGCTGTCCAGTCATGTCCATATGTGTAACCTGTACAACCTGCACACTCAACATGCACATATAAGAACACAAGGGTAAACTTAACTTAAACCCTTTACCCAAATATCAAAACCTATGGTCACTCCGGACCATCTTAGGGCCGATTGCTCCAATAAGAAGGTGGTTCTGAGCTTAGCGACCCTACCGGAATGGAGCTGTAGAGGAGAAAGGCCCAACCAGAAGAGTGCTTCCTCTTAGCCAATTGTACCTTGATAATTCTCTGAGATGTTTGTTCCTGTACTTTTCGTATAAATAAAACGATATTTTTGTTACCCTATGTATGTGTATGCACGGATTATTCTTTGGAGTGTTTTGCTTATGTTCCCCTGGAGCATGCTACTTTACCATTGTTTCTGTAGAGTCCCCCTGTCCCGTGCGCTCAGGATATCATGGGGCTCCCTGGTTTGCATCCTCGGTGGGGAGTCTGGAACAACCCGACCCAAGCCTAAGTACCCCGGGCGTCGGCTGCACCGGGGGGTATTAGGGTTTTGGATACTTGGTGGGCCCGTATGTCCCAGACCAAGCCTAAGTACCTCGGGCATCGGCTGCACCGTGAGGTATTAGGGTTTTGGATACTTGGTCGGGTGTGTATATCCCAGACCAAGCCTAAGTACCCCTGGCATCGTCTGCACCGCGAGGTATTAGGGATTTTGGATACTTGGTCGGGTGCGTATGCCCCAGACCAAGCCTAAATACCCCGGGCATCGGCTGCACCGCGAGGGTTTTGTTGGGTTCTCCCGGCACAAAACAATAAAAAAACACAGCGGAAACAAGAACCCACGAGCGATCCATGCGAAAGAAAAACTCGTACAAAGCTATCTATCTAATAGATTTATCTACTGTTTATACCTTTGAAGCGTGCCCTTCGAATATCCCGCTCGTCCAAGATGCGCCGAATCTCTTGCACGTTCAAACGTCCGTGCCTCTATTCGTATCCACACGGACACAATCTCTCAACTTCGGGAGAACTACCTTAGTTGTGCTAGCAACTTGAGGTAGCTCGAAAACACCAAGAACTCTACAGTAGAGTTTCGGCCAAGAGTAGAAGAGAGGAAGAAGAGAGGAAGGGAAGAAGAAAGCACACTTAGCCCCATTCGAAAATGGCTTGACCCCTTTTATATTCATCCCATGAATACCAAGAGTCATTTGTCTCTTTGCCTTCCCTTCATTAAAGCCAATAAAGAGCACATCTTTCCATGTGACTCTTCACC
Source organism: Boesenbergia rotunda (assembly GCA_024364735.1). Taxonomy (NCBI): domain Eukaryota; kingdom Viridiplantae; phylum Streptophyta; class Magnoliopsida; order Zingiberales; family Zingiberaceae; genus Boesenbergia; species Boesenbergia rotunda. Next base: position 530,572 of record JAGFNQ010005037.1, on the reverse strand, counting down.
TTTCCTTCATCCAATGAAGAGAGACCTTTCTCTTTCCTGCATGCAAATCTGACCGGGCCTCTCGGGTTTCCGACTCGGTCTCCCGACCAAGTCTCCCGAGTGGCGAGCTCCGACTGCCGAGTGCCGACCCAGTCTGCCGAGTTCCAACTCAGTCTGCCGAGATCCGACTCAGTCTGCCGAGCTCCGACTCAGTCTATCGAGCATCGAGTTCCCGACCTGCGCCCCCGAGTTCCCAACTCGAGCTCAGGTCTCCCGAGTTCCCAACTCGGGCTCGGACTCCCGAGTTCTCCAACTCGAGCTTGGACTCCCGAGTTCTCCAACTCGGGCTCGGACTCCCGAGTTCTCCAACTCGGGCTCGGACTGCCGAGTTCTCCAACTCGGGCTCGTACTCCCGAGTTCCCAACTCGGGCTCGGACTCCCGAGTTCTCCAACTCGGGCTCGGACTGCCGAGTTCCACAACTCGGGCTTGGACTCCCGAGTTCCCCAACTCGGGCTCAGACTCCCGAACTGACCTCCCGAGTTCCCAACTCGGGTTCAGGTCTGCCGATCAAATTCCTGAAGCATTGTGTCCTTTGTGTGTGACCCAATAGGTTCTTGCGACGTTGGCAATGTGTCCAAACACTTTAGACATATAAGCAATGAGGGGCATCTAGCAATGCATCACTGCTACCCAAGTAACAAGAAAAGTCGAGATCCGACTAAACCTCCGTGACTATGATAGTGTATGACCTTGTCCTTCTATCCTTGATATCTAGATTGACCAATGAGGCATAGACCGTGTCATCCTCAATCAATCTTGTGTTTCTTGATCCCCGAGTAGACTCACTCAAACAAATGAGCTCAATATCTCATATTGACTCATTTGAGCATGGTCATGCGTTTTAGTAGTCCTACTCGATCAAGGGGTCCACAGATATCACTCCCGTCATATGGGAGGGATAGATCCCATCTACATCACTCACATCCCTCCGCATAATTCATTATATACCCAGTGATCGCCTTTATAGTCCACCCTGTTACGGGTGACGTTTGACGATACCAAAGTACATAACTCCTTATGTAGGGAACCATGGTGACTTTAGGTCTAAGGACTATTCATACCAATAGTCACATGAGAAAGTCTATGATACTCATATGATAATCTATGAAACTTTCTCATGGCGGGTCATTCAGTACACATTCTCCAATGTATACCCATGTGTCAACTTGATATCACATATCCATGGCTTGTGAGCTCAAGTCATCAGTTGGACTACATGCTAGTCTCCATGCATTAATATTGTCCCTGAATATTAATGCTTAACTAGGAATAATTTAGTGTAGTATTCTCTACATTATCTCACTATCGATTCAACCAATCGATATAATGCAGATAAGAACCTACTATACAAGGACATTATTATACTTAGTCATTCGGCACAAAATACAAAGTAAGTATAATAACCAAAATGCCTTTATTAATAATAGAATATGATACAAAATGCCTCTAGTCAATCATCACATGATTGGCTCTAGGGCTCCTACTAACAGGTTTTGGATACTTGGTCAGGCTCGTCTGTCCTAGACCAAGCCTAAGTACCCTGGGCATCGACTGCACCGTGAGGTATTAGGGTTTTGGATACTTGGTCGAGCGCATCTGTCCCAGACCAAGCCTAAGTACCCCCGGGTATCGATTGCACCGCGAGGTATTAGGGTTTTGGATACTTGGCCGAGCACGTATATCCCAGACCAAGCCTAAGTACCCCATGCATCGGCTGCACCGTGAGGTATTAGGGTTTTGGATATTTGGTCGGGCGCGTATGCCCCAGACCAAGCCTGAGTACCCCGGGCATCGGCTGCACCGCGAGGTATTAGGGTTTTGGATACTTGGTCGGGCGCGTATGTCCCAGACCAAGCCTAAATACCCCAAGCATTGGCTGCATTGCGAGGGTTTTGGATACTTGGTCGGGCGCACCTGTCCCAGACCATGCCTAAGTACTCCGGGCATCGGCTGCACCACGAGGTATTAAGGGTTTGGAACTTGGTCGGGCGCGTATATCCCAGACCAAGCCTAAGTACCCCGGGCATCGGCTGCACTGCGAGGTATTAGGGTTTTGAATACTTGGTCAGGCGCGTATGTCCCAGACCAAGCTTAAGTACCCCAGGCATCAGCTGCACCGCGAGGTATTAGGGTTTTTAACTCCTCGGTAGTGCGTTGTTATCTTGGGGGAAAACATCTCTCTTTATTACTTGATTTTTCTGCGAGGGCACAGGGATATGCAGACAGACACTATAAATAAAACACAAATCTTACCAAGACCAGAAGAGTCTGAGATCGCAGCCGGGCCAGGACCTCCTGAGTTTTTTCCCTTCTCCTCCAGCTAGTCTTCCAGGCCCCTCGGGTTCTTCCGAGACTCTATTCTGACCTCTCCGCTGTAGCACCGCCGAGACACCAGCTGGTCTCCTTGGACTTCAACCACCCGGTCGTCTACCGGGAGCTTTATCTTCTGGTGGTAAACAGAGATCATCGCCTAGAAAGTGCTGGGCGTAGGGCGGCCCAAGATGACATTGTAGGAGGAGGGCGCGTCCACGATCAAGAAAGGAGTCCTCCGGGTTCTTTCGAGCCTGTCACTGCCCAATAAGAGTGACAAGGTGATTTGCCCCACCGGCTATACTTGATTCCCTGTGAAACCAAATAGTGGAGTCAAGATCGGGAGTAGTTCCTCCTTATCTATCTGCATCTGATCCCAAGCCGCTTTGTACAGGATGTTCACGGAACTCCCTGTGTCCACAAAGATGCGCTTGACTTCATAGTTAGCAATACTGGCTATGATCACTATGACGTCTTCATGGGGAGCTTCTACTTCTTCAAGGTCAGATGACCCAAAAGATATTGTAGGACCCGACTCCTGACTCCGGCTCATTCTGATGGAGTAGTTTTCCAATCGCCAGGTATAAGACTTCCTGGCCCGGTTGGAATCCCCTCCAGTAGGCCCACCGGAAATGACTCCCACATGACCCGAGGGTGGACCCCGCATGGGGGCCTCGCCCTTCTGGGGGTCTCTTTCTAAGGAGAGAGATCTTCGGGGTGCAGGTCCCCGACTCCTACCTCGCGATCATGATTGAGACCGAGGTCGGGCCTCGTTTTCCCTGATATGTTGTCGCCGAGGAGAGAAACTTCGCCTTGGAGACCTTTTGCGGTACCTTGACTTATTCCACTTTCTTTATAGTTTGGTGGCTTCCTCCTCGCCAAACTTCTTCTTCAAGGCATAACATTCTTCAGTGGAATGCATCGAGTTGCCATGGTAACCACAGTACCTTGGTGATGGGTCCGGCTGCTCAGTGTCTACCGTCTCCACCATCCGGTACCTACCAGCCCAATGGTCTTTCCCGGGGTGAAGTTCCTTTCCCTGGGTCGAGGGCGGGGGCTCCCTCCTGTCTGATCGAGGAACCGCCGGAGGGGGGCTCCGACAGGATCTTTGCGATGGGCATACTGTACTTCTTCCACATTGACATGCTTGATGGAGTGTCCCAACAAATCATCGAAACTAGAGGGGGGCTTCCTTACTAAGGATTGGAAGAAGTCCCTTTCAGCGAGCCCTTGGGTATAGGCACTGACGAGTATCTCTAATGTTGCACTAGGCACGTCCTGTGCCACCCGGTTGAACCTTTAGATGTACTCCTTGAGCGATTCCTTAGGCATCTGCTTGAGGGCGAACAGGTTAAGTGTCATCTTCTGGTAGCGACGACTGCTCGCAAAATGGTGGAGGAAGGTTGTCTTGAATTTTGCGAAGGAGTTGATAGAACCTTGTGGCAGCCTCAGGAATCACCGCTGAGCTGCTCTGGACAGGGTGTTCAAGAACACCCGACACTTCACACCGTCAGTATACTGGTACAAGAGTGCTGCATTCTCGAATTTATAGATGTGATCCTCTGGATCCATCTTCCCATCATAATCAGGGATCCCCGCCCCCAGAACTGCTTGGGCATAGGGTTTTCAACAATCTCGGATGAGAAAGGTGTAGAGGGACCTTATGAGAGGTCTTGGGTTCATCCCTCTTCCCCTATCCTTCTTTGTGCCTTTGGGCGCTAGAGGGCACCAAGTAGGCCCTCTCAATGCCTCCGGGAGATTCTCTCTGGCGGCCCGGGGCTACTCCGTCCGGTCGCCCCACAGGAGTAACGGATCTTCGTGAATTCGAGACAGAGACTCTGGGGATCTCCTCCCTCGCTGGATCCCCTTGTCGCGGGACAGCTTGTTCGACTTGGTGTTGCTCCAGCGCTTCCTTGATGGCGTTAGCCACCAGATGGTCAAGTTCCTCTCTTGTGAGGGCAAGGGGTTGTCCCTCCGATCCTGCCATCGGTGCTCCTTCAGGTGCTTTGCTAGTTTCCCACAGATGATGCCAAATTTGTTCCGGAAAGAGTCGGTGACGATGGTCAGGCACTGGAATTCTGCCCCTGTGGAAGTTGCTGCGGCGAGGAGGAACTTAGGGCTCTGCAAGGTTAACACGAGCGCTAGGGGACACGCCGGCAGAGGTCCGACGGAGTCCACTCCGACGCTCAAGTCACTGCCCGTCCGAAAAGTAAAGGTAGCGAGAAGTAAAGAATGTATGTAGGGTTGAGAGAGCGTAACCCCCTTACCGGAGGGGTTGGACTACCTTTTATACAGACGTTGACAGACTAGATGTGCCCCCTTGATCGGTGCCACGTCTCCGATACTTAAGTCACGACCCCCTCTTTCGGCGGCGACTGGATATCCTTTGAAACGGTCTTCACCGTTATCACGCTTCCACCCGTTGCGAGATTTAAGGGTCGTGCAGACCTTTTCCAACGGGGATGATTATCCGCATCGAGAGGGGGGTCAGTACCCGAGGTCGGTTATTGCGGGGACTCCACCTCCTGAGGTGAGCTCGGGGTCTTCAGGCGCTATAACTCCCGAGGTGCTCTTGGGGCCTAACCCCTCGGGGTGCTCCTGAGAGAGGTCATCGGGCTAACCTTCCTGGACGCGTCTCCTGAGGGGGATCCTGGGGCCCGAGAAGGAAGGTCGTTTCGATCCGTCATGTCATGCCCCACGGCTTCTTAATCCCCGTGTCAGACACGGACTATTCAACCCTATCACAACCTAATCCCAAATGGATTGTGAGTTGGGCCAACTCATAGATCCATAAAAATTCATAGTTCAATATTTTTCTTTTTAAAACTTTCATCAACCAAATGTAGTAGAAATAGATATTTTAAATATAAACATAAAATAAGAATAAATATGTGATGAAAGTTATTATTTTTATTTCAAATTGGAAACCAATAATAAATTGACATAAAACTTAGATTATATATATTTTTCAATTTGCAGGTCAACCCAAGCTCACCGCAGACTGATTCACGTGGTTCATAGGCGCAAGTCAGATTGTTTAAATCCATCTATAAATAAGTTGGTAAAATTCTAATTTAATCTACTTGAATTATTTGATAAGAGGGTTAATTGAATATACCTAATCCACTTTAATAGTTAAAAAAAGGCTTTAAGCCTCTGGAATTACGTTATGATAATAAAAAATTAGATGGACTCCTCCGATCCATCGACACAACACTTCTCGATGAAAATTTTGGAAGAACCGAACCGTCAACTACTTCGACGGTAAACGAAATTAAAGTGAATGCCAGCTACTTTTTAAAACTTTGCTTAAAGTTCCACGTTCAGAATCTCGAGACACGTCGCCTGGGGCTAGGGTGGGGTTTGGCGCATCCAAATGTCGTTAATCTAAGGAGCGTCCCCGGTGAGATGCGGTCCGAGTAGAGTCGTTTCTCCTTTTAATCTTCCGTTCTTCGTTCCGGGTCGGAACCAGAACTGGACCTAGGCCGACGTCGCCGCCGGCAGGTAGGTATTTCATCCTAGTCTCTCCCTTTTTGTTTAGTAGCTTTCAGTTGGATGATGCTCCCTTAGAGTCTTTCCCAAGACTTCATGTTTTGCTTTTCGTCTTGGATCAGACATTGTGATCGTCTATTTGGATAACCATACTTTCGCCTTCCCCATTTGATTAGGGTTTCTCCCCATGTGGTCGACCCTCTTCGTGCTTCTTTGTCTTGCCCTTGGTAGGATAAGGTGCACGACCCACACTCACCAGATTTTAAGCCTGGGTCCCTTTCCTGGGAAACTGTATATCTTCTCTGCTTGCTAGGTCACCATGAACAGTGGAAGAGGAGTGAGAACACTAATTGTATTTTGAGATTTTTTTCTCCTTCAAGAAAAATGAAAAATGAACTATTTTGAGTTGTTTTTAGTGGCAACAAGCTTCAGCATTTGCTTAAACCAATGAGAATATGCCCCCGTGGCTATGGTGCAGCGATAGGGCGACTAGTCGCTATTCCAGACATCCACGTTTCAATCCCTAGCTATGACGTATTTTGTAGGATTTTTTTCTCTAAATGGGGCGAGAACCTTAGGACGTTGGGCTTCTAGACCGGCCACCGCGAGCGCTTCTCGATTTACCTTGGTGACCGGTGGAAAATTTTCGTGGGGTCGGACCGATTGTCACGCCTCGAGACCCAGGAGCCACTGATCCAATAGAAAATCGGACAGCACCTCTCCTGTCCGGCGGACAATTTACACATACATATAATATACCAACAACACACGCAGATAATCATTATTTGGCCTCAGGCCTCAAAATCCAGACATAATATAACCATAACACAAAGTAAATCATACCTGACTGTGGACCGGTCCGACTTACGACGAAACAACCAATACAAAACCCCTTAAGGGCACACGACACATATGACATATACAAATCGCTAAAATAAATATGAAGCAAAGGCCTTCCAAGTACAAAACAAAAACCAAATCGTCGCGATGGGTAGGGACTGGCTGTAGGGCTCTTCTGGCGACTCCAAGTATCTCAACCTGAAATAAAAACATATGGCAACGGTGTGAGTCCATAAACTCAGCGAATACCCAGTAGATATGCATAGTACGTTATAATAACAATCGGAGTCTACGCTAATACAATCTCATATGAACAATAGGAAAGGTATACTGAAGATACTGAATAAAGATACATACCCGAATCCATCTATCCTGCAGAGGGTGAAATAAATCCCTATGGAACAAGTATAACATGTAATCCAAGATAAACATGTATCCAGTATATGCATGTCAAACAAGTGCAGCAAACAATGCACGATGCAAAATATGTTCATGATGCAATGACATGTGTCACCCCATAGTCCCAGTCAGGATCATCGTCCATGACGTCCGCGTAGGTAGAGCTGTGACAACCTGTACGAACCCTGCCATCACTGCTCCTAAGTGACCGGGTAAACAGGATGCTGGTGGAGACTCCGCTCCTACCCCAAGCAATGGGGGAGTCAAGCTCTCATCTCCTCGTGGCTCAGTACGAGAAGGGATCCCTGGCTGCTACCACGCCCGCGCTCACCCTCCAAATAATGGCCGAACGGAGCAATACAGGGCAAATGCGCACATCCTACGGTATCCACTAACCCATGAGTAGCCGTGTGCGCGTATCATGTACCGGAAGACGATAGGCTCAACCACAAGGGAGTCACTGATCGCCGGCATGCAACAATGCAAGGATGGTGTATGATAGATACACATACCTCCCTCACCAAGTCCTCAGTATACTAAGTCTCAGTCTGAAATCCTATAACAGGAAATACTGATGACCTACAAGGTATACTGGCCGGAAACTACTAATCCCTCGATGTCAAATGCAAGAGATACATCCCGATATCTAAGCATACATATAGATATGACAATACTTGAGGCTGTATGAAAATAACCGCATAATAACTCAGGGATAAACAACAAGTATCCAGAACAAACATAATAAACCAGGATAGCGTATAATCTTACTGCTATATATAACAGTCTATGCATAACAACATGACAATATCAGAAAGATAAGTCAAAAGGTACCCGCCTCAAATGAAAGAATCTCGTATCCAATAAGAACCTTCCGTCCAAAAGTCTGAGAGCAATTAGTGTCCTGTATCAAAGAATATAGTTTAGCTACCATAACAATTGATACTATCCAAACTAAGTACAAGTCGTATTAGGATTAACCCAACTATCATAATTAGGTTTAATCCCACGAAGCTAAACCAAACCTAACCACTCCAAGAACCATTCTTGGAACCTATCATAAAATATCACATAAACCCAATCTCCACGAGTGAATTCATCACAACCCGATTACAGTAGGAATTTATCCGTAAGAAAACTAATCTAAAAGAGAGCTCAAGAGATCACATAATAACAAGCCAAAAACCAACTCCACCTAACTCACAGCATATACAGAACCAATTAATACTCACCAACCCTCCTCAAAGGAATGCTAAAATCACCTCCCTTACGTTGGCATCTCACGGTAGCTCACAACAACTTCAACCATTAACAGTGCTACGTAGATCCATCTCCATTTCATATGAATCAAGCTAAATAACATAAAACCTAGCATATTTGTTTCCCAATCTTCTGACAGATCAATCCATAATTTCATAATCATAACTCACAACATTAAAACCACAATAGATCTATAAAAATCCACAAGGAGACCTAGAACAAAATATGTTCTATCCCTGGAAACCCAATCACAAAATTCACGATAAACCAAATTCCCAAATCAGAATAAATATAGTGCCAACATAAGGCGAATAAGTGCAATTCTTGAGGAGCTCACGACAGTGATTCTAATCAGAACAGAACATCTAAAATCAACATCCACAATTCCTTAATAGATGGAGCTCACGGCAAGAAAATCCTCAGCAAAACCATGAGTGAGCACTCGTACTGAAATCCATTACCAAAACTGAAGCAGAATCAAAACAATCTGAAACATCACCATATACCAATTTCCAAAACCTAATTCATTCACAGTTAGGCCTAAACAGTCCACCCTCACCTGGTTTTGTGCCGGCAACGACTTGGGATCCATCTGAAAAGAAGGCGATGGCTAAGATGATCGGCGGCTCTCACCACGGCGCTGGTGAATCGTGGCGCACGGGGAAGAAAGGGTGGTGATGGCACTCATCACGATCGACAACCATGGCATCGCCGGAGGCCTCGCACGAAGGGGGTCGGCGCTAGGGCATCGCGACGGTGAGGAGAAGGTCGGGTGATGGCTTGGGTTCGCGAAGGGAGGAGTCGATTGGGCTGTGGCTGCGGCTAGGGCACGCGGGGAGGAAAACTCCGGCACTCGGCTGTGGGAGAATGAAAAGGAAAAGAAATGTTTATAAGAGGCTACATTTGCAATTAAACCCAAGGAATTTAATCAATTACAATTTCATCCTTAACTTTGTGTCTTTGCCATCTTTTCCCTCTGAAATTTTAGAATTTCAACCAAACAACCCCCATCTATATTTTAATCCACCTCAATAAATCTCTAGGGTTAGATTACTTACCCTTTCGTAATTTAAGAGTTTACCTATAAACCCTTGATAAGTTTTAAGTTTTTACAATAAAGCCCCTTGGGCTCCTCCCGTAGGGCCGGAAACCCTAGACTCTATCCGGAAAAATCTCGAAGAATTTTCTGGTCCGGATTTTCGAATTGTCGTATTTTACATTCTCCCCCACTAATAAAAATTTGGTCCCCAAATTTCGTCATTCCTCATACGGCACACACTAACAGCTAAACATGACTGTACTCCTCATGGGTAATCACTTCGTCTGATACCCTACGATTACACTGCTACGAAGCAACTGGAATTATCAATCCAGAGGTTATCATCCGATAACCAGATACTCCCGAACACCCATTCAATCATCACAATTTTCCAGGGCATTCAATCTTAAGATCACTGGCGCTCTACCTATGCTTTGATCCTCAAACATATAACGTCAAATCCATGGGTATCACCCATGTATCCCCAAAATAATATCATCCTCCAAAACCACAAGTCATATACATATATCTTTCAATAGGCCGTCAGAAGATAACATATAATTTAAAATTACGCTAATATGTCGTACCATATGCTGCTATCAATAACAGACTTCCCAAATAATCGACCACCGAAAGCTCATTTATCCACCCGATGATCCATCAAAAAGCTACAATCCGGTAGGTCCATGTCCACTACTAGAATCCTCAAAGTATAACATATAATAGAAGTTCGTCAATCTCAATCCACCTCTCGACACCAACGAGAAAGTCCATGGTGATAACAACCTCATGATCCCGTGAACTAATAGATCCACGATGGGGGTATAATAACCGAAAACCAGTGGACATCTTTGCCCTCGTGATTAATGTCCAATATCTCACCGGAAGATAAGGATACAACTAACTCCGCATCCTCCGCACCCTACCAGGTCGTATATCTCAATGTACCATCGAGATTATCTAACCATATGCACCCAATCTGAGTCAAAATCCCTCTAAAGTCCTACTCCATAACATGGAGATAGAGACATGCTATCTCTTAGGAGTATCTCAGCATACTCATGATACAGATCCTTTATTTCCCAACAGGTCGTCCTCGATATCATCTAACCAAAGGTGGTCTAGTTTTATAAGTGATTTGCCTCCGCACAAATCATAAGTTCGTAGGTATCTTCTTGGTTATTCAGACCAAATAAAAACAGTCACCCATAAATATCCAGCGACTAACTCCACACTTTTCCATATTAACTCAAATCACCCATCAACCTATACTTCCTAGGTCAACAACCAAGTACAAGTGATCCATGGTCAAAGTCCCCAAGGAACAGAATGTATCAATCATCTACTAATCGTAACAATATATAGATAATGTTACCCTACTACATCAATGCAAATCATGTACTCGAGACATGACATCTAGCTTATCTGTCCAGATATACACAACATAAGAAAAATTTGTAGCTCCATAAGCTAAGGTGAATTATTCCAATAATGATCAAGCCACTTACAGTAGACATCCTTAGTTCTCACTCAGCTAATAGTAGCTAGTACAAATACTATGAATAATAAGGTCAAGGAAAAATCAAAAACCCTCAACCTCCAATATCTTGTTGACAGGTTTGACCCTCGTCTTCCAACCCGTATGTCAGTATCACACAAGAATCAATATTTTCCACATTTAGACAAGTCCTGAACAAGCTAACAAATCTCCTTCATAGTCGATCCCGACCATGATTATTATAAACTGATTGACTTTAAGTCATCAAATCTAACCAAGTTACTAGACGGGTACAAGAATAATAACATGATTCAATGACATAAGAGAATTCCTAACCATACCTTAACATACAGGAATAGTCACATGATCCAATAATATGAAAGAATTTCTAACCATACCTAAATATACAGGAATAATAACATATCCCACATAAGAGAATTTCTAAACATATCTAAATACATGAATGGTAACATGGTCCCATATCATGAGAGAATTTCTAACTATACATAAATATAAAGGAATAACGACCTGACCCAATGACATGAAAGAATTTCTAACCATACCTAAATATACAGGAATGGTAGAAAGATCCAATAATACAAGAGAATTTCTATCCATCCTAATTAGGATAAGGGATACAAGAGATCAGAAGAAATACCTGTCGCCTGAAGAAGTCCCATCGCGCCAAGTCCCAAACAACCACATCGAGAAAAATACTCCAAACAAATTCGACATAACTCGTAAAACAAGTAGGCATCACAATTCTACACTCTTATACCAAAATAAATTGGTATTAGATAAACACCGAAAATCTACAAGTCCCGAAGGTATCCGAAACTTGGCTCTGATACCAAAAATAAATTGTCATGTCCCGAGACCCAGGAGCCGCTGATCCAATAGAAAATTGGACAGCACCTCCCCTGTCCGGCGGACAATTTACACATACATATAATATACCAACAACACACGCAGATAATCATTATTTGGCCTCAGGCCTCAAAATCCAGACATAATATAACCATAACACAAAGTAAATCATACCTGACTGTGGACCGGTCCGACTTACGACGAAACAACCAATACAAAACCCCTTAAGGGCACACGACACATATGACATATACAAATCGCTAAAATAAATATGAAACAAAGGCCTTCCAAGTACAAAACAAAAACCAAATCGTCGCGACGGGTAGGGACTGGCTGTAGGGCTCTTCTGGCGACTCCAAGTATCTCAACCTGAAATAAAAACATATGGTAATGGTGTGAGTCCATAAACTCAGCGAATACCCAGTAGATATGCATAGTACGTTATAATAACAATCGGAGTCTACGCTAATACAATCTCATATGAACAATAGGAAAGGTATACTGAAGATACTGAATAAAGATACATACCTGAATCCATCTATCCTGTAGAGGGTGAAATAAATCCCTATGGAACAAGTATAACATGTAATCCAAGATAAACAGGTATCCAGTATATGCATGTCAAACAAGTGCAGCAAATCAAGTGCAGCAAACAATGCACGATGCAAAATATGCTCATGATGCAATGACATGTGTCACCCCATAGTCCCAGTCAGGATCATCGTCCATGACGTCCGCGTGGGTAGAGCTGTGACAACCTGTACGAACCCTGCCATCACTGCTCCTAAGTGACCGGGTGGACAGGATGCTGGTGGAGACTCCGCTCCTACCCCAAGCAATGGGGGAGTCAAGCTCTCATCTCCTCGTGGCTCAGTACGAGAAGGGATCCCTGGCTGCTACCACGCCCGCGCTCACCCTCCAAATAATGGCCGAACGGAGCAATACAGGGCAAATGCGCACATCCTACGGTATCCACTAACCCATGAGTAGCCGTGTGCGCGTATCATGTACCGGAAGACGATAGGCTCAACCACAAGGGAGTCACTGATCGCCGGCATGCAACAATGCAAGGATGGTGTATGATAGATACACATACCTCCCTCACCAAGTCCTCAGTATACTAAGTCTCAGTCTGAAATCCTATAACAGGAAATACTGATGACCTACAAGGTATACTGGCCGGAAACTACTAATCCCTCGATGTCAAATGCAAGAGATACATCCCGATATCTAAGCATACATATAGATATGACAATACTTGAGGCTGTATGGAAATAACCGCATAATAACTCAGGGATAAACAACAAGTATCCAGAACAAACATAATAAACCAGGATAGCGTATAATCTTACTGCTATATATAACAGTCTATGCATAATAACATGACAATATCAGAAAGATAAGTCAAAAGGTACCCGCCTCAAATGAAAGAATCTCGTATCTAATAAGAACCTTCCGTCCAAAAGTCTGAGAGCAATTAGTGTCATGTATCAAAGAATATAGTTTAGCTACCATAACAATTGATACTATCCAAACTAAGTACAAGTCGTATTAGGATTAACCCAACTATCATAATTAGGTTTAATCCCACGAAGCTAACCCAAACCTAACCACTCCAAGAACCATTCTTGGAACCTATCATAAAATATCACATAAACCCAATCTCCACGACGGAATTCATCACAACCCGATTACAGCAGGAATTTATCCGTAAGAAAACTAATCTAAAAGAGAGCTCAAGAGACCACATAATAACAAGCCAAAAACCAACTCCACCTAACTCACAACATATACAGAACCAATTAATACTCACCAACCCTCCTCAAAGGAATGCTAAAATCACCTCCCTTACGTTGGCATCTCACGGTAGCTCACAACAACTTCAACCATTAACAGTGCTACGTAGATCCATCTCCATTTCATATGAATCAAGCTAAATAACATAAAACCTAGCATGTTTGTTTCCCAATCTTCTGACAGATCAATCCATAATTTCATAATCATAACTCACAACATTAAAACCACAATAGATCTATAAAAATCCACAAGGAGACCTAGAACAAAATATGTTCTATCCCTGGAAACCCAATCACAAAATTCACGATAAACCAAATTCCCAAATCAGAATAAATATAGTGCCAACATAAGGCGAATAAGTGCAATTCTTGAGGAGCTCACGACAGTGATTCTAATCAGAACAGAACATCTAAAATCAACATCCACAATTCCCTAATAGATGGAGCTCACGGCAAGAAAATCCTCAGCAAAACCATGAGTGAGCACTCGTACTGAAATCCATTACCAAAACTGAAGCAGAATCAAAACAATCTGAAACATCACCATATACCAATTTCCGAAACCTAATTCATTCACAGTTAGGCCTAAACAGTCCACCCTCACCTGGTTTTGTGCCGGCAACGACTTGGGATCCATCTGAAAAGAAGGCGATGGCTAAGATGATCGGCGGCTCTCACCACGGCGCTGGTGAATCGTGGCGCACGGGGAAGAAAGGGTGGTGATGGCACTCATCACGATCGACAACCATGGCATCGCCGGAGGCCTCGCACGAAGGGGGTCGGCGCTAGGGCATCGCGACGGTGAGGAGAAGGTCGGGTGATGGCTTGGGTTCGCGAAGGGAGGAGTCGATTGGGCTGTGGCTGCGGCTAGGGCACGCGGGGAGGAAAACTCAGGCACTCGGCTGTGGGAGAATGAAAAGGAAAAGAAATGTTTATAAGAGGCTACATTTGCAATTAAACCCAAGGAATTTAATCAATTACAATTTCATCCTTAACTTTGTGTCTTTGCCATCTTTTCCCTCTGAAATTTTAGAATTTCAACCAAATAACCCCCATCTATATTTTAATCCACCTCAATAAATCTCTAGGGTTAGATTACTTACCCTTTCGTAATTTAAGAGTTTACCTATAAACCCTTGATAAGTTTTAAATTTTTACAATAAAGCCCCTTGGGCTCCTCCCGTAGGGCCGGAAACCCTAGACTTTATCCGAAAAAATTCCGAAGAATTTTCTGGTCTGGATTTTTGAATTGTCGTATTTTACACCGGTCACCCCAAGTTTATCTGCTACCTAATCTAACATTTTAAACCATTGAGAATATGACCTGAGACTTCTATTTTGGAGCAAAAAAAAAACAAAATGTCACCGGAATCAATGCAAATCTTTTTGAATGTTATTGCTTCTAGCTTTTCACCAATCTCACTTGTGGAAATCTAAGCTTGAAAGTAGAGTTTCGTTCATAATTAAAAAAAAAGTTCCAAAGCCTTTATGTTGTGTTTACATTGACTTTGATGGAAGGAATTGAAATTAATGAAAAATATGCAAATACAATTCCCAATGTTTGTCACATATTTTTATGCTTGTCCTCAAACAATCATTTATTTACATATTGGCAGCAACAATAACAACACCAAATCTTATCCTTATCCAAGGTCAATTATATAAATCTTTCTATGTTATTAGACATTATCCCCTATTATATCATCATATATATTTAAATAAATTTTATCTTATTTTATTATTATTATTTTTTTTTTGTTTTTCCTCTTTCTCATTTGATATGAACATTTATCATAGTTTCACATCACCTAACTAGACTATTTATTGGTTGTCTAAGTATATGCCCATACCATCTTAAATATGTCTCTTGGAATTTTCCCTCAATAAGTGCAACCTTGACGTTCTCTCTAATATTTTCATTTCGTATCTTGTCCATCTTTGTATAAGTGCACATACACCTTTATAATAACTCTCATCTTTTACTCACGTGTTTGCATCATAGCCCAACATTCGACTTTGTATAATATAGCAGGTATAATCGTCGTTTTGTAAAATTTTCTTTTAGGTCTTAGAGGAACAATCATAAAGAACACCTAACACTCTCCTCCATTTAAACCATTTTGCTCTTACTTTATGAAAGAATCTCTCTCAATCCTTCAATTCTTTTTCAAAAAAAAAATCATAAATACTTCAAACTCTTAGGCTATGTTTGGTTAGAAGTAATGTAATTAAGTTTGTAATGTAATTGGGCTTGGAATGTAATCCAGATTATATGTTATTGATCTTGTAATCTAGATTACAAAACTTTATTAGCATTTTATAACTCAGATTACATTATATTATAGGTTTAACATTGGAGCAAATAAAGTAATCAATCTTGTAATCTAATCAAGATTATATTACAAGACAAATTACCCCTTACCAAATATAGCCTTAGTTACAAACAACTTGTCATCTCTTATTTTGACAACTGTCTCATTACGTTTAAAATTTTATATATTTTGTCTT
Source organism: Boesenbergia rotunda (assembly GCA_024364735.1). Lineage (NCBI taxonomy): Eukaryota > Viridiplantae > Streptophyta > Magnoliopsida > Zingiberales > Zingiberaceae > Boesenbergia > Boesenbergia rotunda. The sequence continues at coordinate 514,526 of JAGFNQ010005037.1, read as the reverse complement.
TACTCTACTAATCCAAAAAATCATTCACTTCTAGCGCTTCTCGCTAAGATTCAAGTTTAGCATTCTCATCTACCAAAATAATATTATCTTCAGACAATATGCATCCCGGTACTATATTTGGGATGTGTCCAGTAGTTTATCCATGATTAATGTGAAAAGATAGAGACTTAGAATTAATCGTTGTTGCTACATTAGATTTATGGGAAACACTTCGGTTAATTTGCTTGAAGTCTTCATTCTTGTCATTACATCCTTATATATATTCGCAATTAATTTAATATATGCTTGTGCTAATACCTCTTTTTTTTCTAACATTCTCCATATAATTTCGTTTGGGATTCTATAATAAGCTTTTTTTAAGTCGATGAATACCATGTGTAAGTCTTGCTTTTATTCCTGTATTATTTAGTTGCATGAGAAAATGTATAATTACTATTATCGATGTTAAATATCAAAAATATAGAGGGCAAAAAGACATTAAAATTGAAAATTAAGGGTAAAAGTTAAATAACCTAAACTTAGGGGGAGTCTTTTTGAAAACTTGCCTAAACATATAAACCCTACTTTTCCTCCCAAATTCCTTTCTTCTTCCGCTGCAGCCTCTCGACGCAGAAACCGTGCGAGCGAGGGACGAAACCGTGCGAGCAGTTCCCTCGCAGCGCCGCGCCGCGCCTTCCTCTTCCTCTCATTTCTTCTTCCATTTCTTCCTCCCTGTTCTTCTTCTTCTTCGGTTGCTGCAGCGCACACGAAGGAGGCGCCGCCTCACACTCATGCGGAAACCCTAGATTGCAGCCGTTTCCCTTCAGCGTCGTTGTTCTCGCGCAAGCACGCGGAGATGAATTTGCGCCCTTGGCCACCATCGGAAAATCGCAGCCACCGCTTGACTTCGCCGCCCTGTTGATTTCGCCGACCACCCATCAGGTAAGGGGTTTCTGTGATTTTTTTTAGGTATGGGATGTTTCTTAGATCATAGATGTGTTCTCGCTATTGTTGGCAGTGGATCAATCGCAACATTTTACTTCGATTTTGATTTGCAGTTGGTTGGACTTTAGATTTGGGATTGATCTTGTTAAGACACGTTTTGATTAAATCCCTAAATGCAAAATATAGCCAGCTATGTATTCTTAGTTGTATTACAAATGGACAGGCCGATATCTTCTTGGTTATATATATTTTTCCCTTGTTTATATGGTTAATCACATCTTTGATCAATTAAACTCTCAAGCCATTAACACCTGTGTGGGAAAAACAGAGTTGCTATGATGTTTATATAGGAATCCCTACCTTCTAAATTCAACAGATAATATAGAATCTGTTGAACGGATTTTAGTAATTAGGGTTATATCCTAATTGTGTTTATTAGATATCAAGAGAGTTTTGTTTCCAATGAAAATTTATTTTAGATCCTAATTGTGCTTAGTAGTTAAATTAGCTGTTTTATTAATTTTATAAAATGGCTAAATTATATCCGTAATACAGGACCTTGATTCGGACTCGTTTGGTTGATCGTGGAAGGTCCTCTTCAATTACGAAATTCTTCATTAAAAGGTGGATATTTTCTCCTTTGTACTCGAATAATTTCGTTTACCTTAAAGCATGACTATCGTATGTCTAGTAGGTTGTTTGAACTTGTTCGTTGTCGTTTGTTATTTTAACATCGCCGTTGATACTTATTCTTCGTTGATCTTCGAGTATTCCAAATTCGTATCTGTACAGTCCTCTGCTGGTTTTCTGTTTTGTAAAGTACCGCTTGTACGCGAGTACTTAGAAGTCCATTAAACACAGATAGGTTTATTTGACATTAGAAATACCCTACCTAGTAGTGTAGGTGCATAATCGTTGGTTTTCGATTTCCTGTTGGATGTATTGATGCATCGTATACTCGTTGGATTTTATTGCATCGTTGTTTCTTCGGTTGTTCGTGCATCGTATAGCATGCACCATACTTGCACGTTGCATACTAACGACTGTTGGGCTTACATTTGGTTAAGCCGTCGTTAGTCATATTGTTGCTCGATTCACTCAACTACTTGTTGTCGTGGTAGTTGTTAGAGTGCGAGCATCTGTCCTGTTATGCCAAACAGTGACACCCTCACCGTTGTTTTCGAGGGATATTAGAGTCGTTGGTGGCTCACCCTCACCGTTGTTTTTCGAGGGATATTGTAGCTGTTGATAGCTCCCCCGATGTACCGGGGTCTGGAGTGTGGACTCCCCAGTATCCTGTCCACTCAACCACACCTTCTGTGACCCTACCCTCTCGGTCACACAGATGAGATGTGTTGACGGCTTGACTGGCGTCAGGGGTGACACATATCATTGCATCATATGCATACGTATTTCTTTTATGCATTTGCTTGTGTTTGATGCACTTATATGAGCTATGGTTGTTGCACATTATTGACATGCATCTATATTTTGGTTTTATTGTTGTTGCGTTATTTTACGCCTATTTAGTTGTTCTTCGGTTTTATAACCTATTGTTATATTTATGTTATGCATGTTTGGGTTTTTATTTTCCTTATGGATTGTACCCTGTTGGATTCTTTACGTGTTATGTCTTTTTATTATGCCATGCTTATTGTCTAGTCATATACCCGCAGAGTCCGCCCGGACTCACCATCCCTGCTTCCTTTTTTGTTGTTTCAGATAGCAGGTAGTCGAAATTCTTGGAGCCAGGAGAGGATCCAGTTGCCAGTCCCCAGAGTTGAGTTGTTTCCGCATTTGATTTAGTCGCTTTTATTTCGGTACATGGTGAGTTTTCGCATTGTATTTGCTTATCAGGTATTCGAACTGATTTTGATATTATTACAGAGATATTTGAGTTCTCTTTTTGAGTTGTGGTTTTTCTTTCATGTTTAAGGTGGCTGAGCCACCCGTTCTCTTATGTTAATATTAACTGCGTGGTTGTGTTTACTTCTATTTATTGTGATGCTAGCCGCAAGTGGCTAAGCTATATGGGTGAGATATTATGTATTATTGTCTCATCTTGTCCGTCGTACATGGGAGATGCTACCCGATTTTCGTGGAAGCATGAGCTTCTGGGGGCGTGACAATTTTTGGTATCAGAGCGAAGTTTTGCGATGTTTTGGTGTATGTGGGTTTACGGAGTTGTTTTACGAGTTCAATCTGTATGTTACAGATTTGTTTATTTTTGCGGAGTCTTTTTCTTGAGGGCTGACGAAGTTGTTTTTTGAGGTCTATCGGTATTTTACGGATTTGGTTGTATTTTCACGGAGTCTTTTTCTTGTCATAGTTCGGTATGGTTGTGTTTTGGTACTTGGCAACAACAAACCAAAATCACAAACAAATGTATCTGTGGCAAAAACAGACAGTAGTTGTTGGCTATGTAAGAAGTAAATTTGTCTTTGTTTAACAAAGAAGATATTATTAGAGGCAAGTTGCTATATCCCAGATCTTCAAAACTAAACACATAAACTAGGTATTCCTAGTTAACTATTATGAAATGAGTTAGCTATTTATTTCTTCATACAAACTAGTGATGGAATCAACCCATTCGAGATGAATGTTTGACTATACTAAGGAAACTTCAATTGCAATAAGCTGATTTTTCCTGAGACCTGAAAAGGCAATCCTGTATTGTTCATCATACTAGGAATGCAATTTCTTTTTCGCTCTATTCCATGCCCATATTAGGATCACAACTTGCATATTTTGAAGAGAGAGAGAAATAGTTAGTAATGGACTTGACTGTAGAAGGAAAAAAATAGTAAAGAGAGAAAGGCGAGAATAGTTATGATGTTTCCCTATCTCTTTTTTTTTCAGAGAAAGAGATAATGAGTGATTGGAAAATATGGGCTGGCCCATCTTAGGGAATATTTAGTAGGGATTAGGAGACTATCAAGTATGAGTTTATCAACTGAGGCACACAAGTTCCTGTGTTTTGCATCACCATATCTTTTTCTTGTATGGTCATCAGTGGACTTTCTGGTTTGCCTCCTAAAAGGCAAGTTGAGTTTATGATCGAGTTGATTCCGGGGACTGCGCCGACATCAAAGGCTCCATATCGTATAACGCCTAAGGAGTTGGACGAGCTAAAAGGTTCAACTTCAAAAGTTGCTTGACTGGGGATTTATTCGTCCTAGTATATCTCCATGGGGTTCACCCGTTTTATTCGTCAAGAAGAATGATGGTTCTATGAGGTTATGCATCGACTATAGACAGTTGAATGCCGTGACTATCAAGAATAAGTATCCCCTACCTCGTATTGAAGATTTGTTTGATCAGTTGAAGGATATCTCAGTGTATTCTAAAATTGATTTGCGGTCCGGATATCATCAATTGAGGGTCAGGGATTCGGATATTCAGAAGACAGCTTTCCGCACCCGGTACGGACATTACGAGTTTTTGGTAATGCCATTTGGGCTTACCAATGCTCCTGCAGTATTTATGGATCTGATGAATCGGGTTTTATTGGAGTATTTGGATCAGTTCGTTATTGTTTTCATCGACGACATATTGATTTACTCCTGTTCCGAGAAGGAACATGCGCGCCACCTTCGTATCGTTCTGGAGACGCTCATCGGGAGCAGTTGTATGCAAAGTTTAGTAAGTGTGCTTTCTGGTTGTCTTCTGTGGGCTTTCTCGGACACGTTGTTTCCAGTAGAGGTATTTCCGTAGATCCCCAGAAGATCAAGGCTGTCACCAGTTGGGAGCAGCCTAAGTCAGTTCAGGAGGTGCACAGTTTTCTCGGATTGGCTGGTTATTATCACCGATTTATTGAGGGTTTTCCAGTATCGCTTCGCCGTTGACACGTCTGACCAGAAAAGGCGTGAAGTTTGTTTGGACAGAAGCTTGTGAGACTAGTTTTCAGGAGCTCAAGCGACGATTGGTGTTCGCACCTGTATTGGTGTTACCTTCAGGCGAGGACAGATTCATACTTTACACTGACGCATCACATCAGGGTTTGGGTGCTGTCTTGGTGCAACATGGTCGGGTAGTCTCTTATGCTTCTCGTCAACTGAAGGAGCATGAGAAGAATTATCCAGTTCATGACTTAGAGCTTGCAGCCATTATTTTTGCCCTGAAGATATGGAGACATCATCTCTACGGCGTCACGTTTGAGATTTTCACGGATCACAAGAGCCTCAAGTATTTGTTCACTCAGAAGGAGTTAAATCTACGTCAGAGAAGATGGATGAAATTCTTGAAAGATTATAACTGTACTATTAGCTACCATCCAGGGAAAGCTAATGTAGTTGCGGATGCACTCAGCAGAAAATCCCGGAGTGTTCTGGCTTGTCACCGGGTTATAGTCACCGATTTAGTTCAGAGCTTCTCAGAGTTGGGACTGGAGGAGCAGGGTCAGACAGAGAAAGGATTGTTGGTGACTATGGTTGCTCAGTCTTCAATCAGGACGAGGATCAGAGAGGCTCAGGGTAGTGATCAGCATCTGCAGTTCCTAGGCAGCCGGATAGCCTCAGAGCAGCAGACTGACTTTACACGTAATGACGAGGGTATTCTTTATTTCCGAGGGAGATTATGTGTACCTAAGTCACATCTGGTTATGGATGAGTTGTTTCAGGAGGCTCATCGATCTCGGTTTGCTATACATCCAGGAGGAACCCGTATGTACCGAGACTTGAGACGTTCTTACTGGTAGATGGTATGAAGAAAGACATCGCGGATTTTGTTGCTAGATGTCTAGTGTGCCAGCAGGTGAAGGCCGAGCATCAGAAACCTGCTGGATTACTACAGAAGATCCCTATTCCTGAGTGGAAGTGGGAGCATATCACGATGGATTTCGTTGTTGGATTATCGAGGTCTCGTAGAAGACACGATGCGAATTGGGTGATCGTTGATCGATTAACCAAATCCGCTCATTTCTTGGGGATTCAGAGGACAGATTCTCAGGACAAGCTGGTAGAGTTGTACTGCCGTGAGATTATCAGATTACATGGTGTTCCTCTGAGCATTATATCAGATAGAGACCGCGTTTCACTTCGCGATTTTGGCAGAGTTTGCAGCAGGCCATGGGTACTGAGCTTCGATTTAGTATAGCCTTTCATCCGCAGACGGACGGACAGTCTGAGCGTACCATTCAGACACTGGAGGATTTGTTGAGATCTTGCGTTATGGACTTTGGAGGCAACTGGGAGGATCACCTGCATTTGGTTGAGTTTGCCTATAATAATAGCTATCATTCGGCTATTCAGATGGCACCTTTCGAGGCTTTGTATGGTAGAGCTTGCAGGACACCCACCATTTGGGAGGAGGTTGGGGAATCTCAGTTGCTAGGTCCTCGGAGTATTCAGCATGACGCAGAGCTAGTCCGTGCTATCAGACGCAGGATGTTAGAGGCTCAGGATCGTCAAAAGAGTTATGTATATCGAAGACGATGACCCTTGGAGTTCTCCGTAAGCGATCATGTATTCTTACGGGTGTCGCCCACGAAAGGGGTGAAGAGGTTTGGGTTGAGAGGTAAGCTAGCTCCCCGCTATATTGGACCTTTTCAGATTTTGGAGCTGTTGGGACCGGGTGCATGTTGACATGAATACAGGTTCGTAATTTTAAAATTTAATTACGTGCAGCGGAAGGTTTAGCATAAATAATTTCTCAAATTATTTTAACCACGTATCTAGCATGCAACCTTATATTGTGTAGACATAATCATAAATTAAAATTTTGTAGAAAGTAAACTAATTTACTTGATACCTCGCGTAACTCGAAGTAAGGGACGAGATCCAACCGTAGCGTCCCTTGGAAGCTCCGCCTCTATTCGCGTCCACGCCGAGTTTTCTTCGGGATGACTTCGCAAAGCCACGAGTTTCGTGCCGACAAGAACTACTAGATTCTCCAAAGGCATGTATCTAGTTTTGTTCCGGATTCCGGGAGGAAGGAAGGAGTTGCGTCCGCTTCTTCTTCTTCTTCGGCCTCTTCTTGGTGGAGGTGGCTCACGGCAACCCTAGGGGAGCCCTCTAGGGCCGGCGCCTACTAGAGGAGGGAGAGGGAGAGGGAGAGAAGGAGAGGAAGAGAGGCTAGGCAAGAATCCTTGATCTCTTGGATTAATTTCCAAGCCTTGCCTTGGTACCTTTATATAGTCGCCTCTTAATCGCCAAGTCTCCTTTTAACGGAATAAATTTTCATAAGAAATTTATCTTATAAATTTTTTCTATGAATTATTCCGTTATGCCAAGTTTTTATTATAACTTAATTTATAATGAAAACAACCATGTCTCCCTTTTTATTATGGAAAGAAATTTCATTATATAAATTTCTTTATATAAATTTCTTTATTATGGTACATCAATCCATTATTGATTTTATAAAAAAAAATAAACCAATCCAAGGTTTATTTTAATTTCCATGAAAATAAATCTCTTTATATAAATTTCTTTATATAGATTTCTTTATATAAATTTCTTTATCCATAATTTTATAAAACAAACCGCGCTCGGTTTATTTTATAATTTGAACCAAACAATTTGGTTCTCCCCTTTTAATGTGGCCGGCCAAACAAAGAGGGTGGGGACCCTCTTTGGCCGGCCAAACCCAAGCCGAAACATTACGAATTAAACTTATTTAATTCGTCCAATAAGTCTTCAAAAGACTTAGCAATTTTATGCTTCCGATGCGTCTCTGAAAAATTCAGATTCGACTTATCTCTCTTGATCGGAAAATCCAATTTTCAACTCGTTTTAAATCCCTCGGATCACTCGTAGTGCGTGTGACTAGATAGGCTTTCGATTTATGTTAGCCGTCTATAATCAACCAATTATAGAACGATCATGAGTGTCACCTAGTAGTACATCATGATCTCCAATTAATCGAAAGATCAACGGTTGACCTCAGAAATTATTCTGAAACCCTTCAGCAGCTTTAATGAATCGTGCCCCATTCCCTTCACCATCTTATACCCACTTGGTTCAGGACATGGTCTATATGTGTCAGTCCCCACTAGGCTGACTACGTCACACCTAGCCTAAGTAATGTCTTTCTCGTCCAATGGATTCTAATTACTCTCATGTATTTCAGAGACTCATACTCTGAACATGTCATGCTCTGGCCAGAGGCTTTGAGTAACAATCCGACGATAGGCCTTGGGTATACATCCCCTCGCAAGGTGTGGTGAATCCTTTGTAGGCTGTTCAAACATCTTCGGGCACTTCGGCTTATACCCAATCATCCTGGGTCCACACCTCCTTGGAGATGCTTGCTTAAGATGTCAAAGTATAAGTCTTCATGACCAAGATGACTTGAACACCGCAAGTCAAAGGAACATCGCACTTAAGCTGCAGTAAGAACTTCATTGACATATCTATATATAGATTACCATATGAAGTTTTACAGCTAGTCACTCCAATGAACTAGTTCCCTTAACTAGCATTCATGTTTATCTCCGGACATCCTAATGTCTCCAGCCAGTGAGAATCAGCTGATTAGAGAATAACTCATGCTAGTCTCAACAGAATTGATAGTGTCCGTATTTATCAATTCATCGACTAGGGACAATTTCAATACTTCACAACTGCACATGTAGAGATAATCACTAGTTGTGAATTGATCACAAATTCTCTCATGCTGTGAATTGTATCGCGGACATTCAGTAAATGAGTTTAAGATCTCAATCAAATACACGAACATGTATACTCAAATAGTGAATATTCATTTATTAAAGTAAATGATTACAATCATAAGACGATTACCTTAGGACACTTCTCTTATATTACTAACAGGAGCGGATTGGAGCTGTCGCTTATCGTCTGGCGTTACCACCGTCTTTGGCTGGAGTTCACGACGTGTTTCATGTTTCCATGTTGAGGAAATATATACTAGATCCTACACGTGTTATCGGAGGTGTCGGACACACTTCGGCCAGACATGACTTATGAGGAGGTGCCTATGCGGATTATGGACCGCAAAGAGCATCAGTTGGGGAACAAGACAGTTCGGTTGGTCAAAGTTGGTTGGCAGCCCCACTCGCATGAGGTAGCTACTTGGGAGTTTGAGGACACGATCAGAGCTCGTTACCCTCATCTGTTTACTTGTGGTGTGTGTAGTTGAGTTGCATTGTGTATTGCATTCAGTATTTATATTATATCTACGTTGTTGATATAGGTTGTTGATATGTTGTTGTTGACTAGTACATGTTGGGGCAACTAATATTTGTTGTGGTTCACTAGCTAAATTTGGGGACTAAATTTTTGTTAGTAGGGAGAATGTTAAATATCAAAAACTTAGAGGGCAAAAAGACATTAAAATGAAAATTAAGGGTAAAAGTTTAATAACCTAAACTTAGGGGGGGGGTCTTTTTGAAAACTTGCCTAAACATATAAACCCTACTTTTCCTCCCAAATTCCTTTCTTCTTCCGTTGCAGCCTCTCGACGCAGAAACCGTGCGAGCGAGGGACGAAACCGTGCGAGCAGTTCCCTCGCAGCGCCGCGCCTTCCTCTTCCTCTCATTTCTTCTTCCATTTCTTCCTCCCTGTTCTTCTTCTTCGGTTGCTGCAGCGCACACGAAAGAGGCGCCGCCTCACACTCATGTGGAAACCCTAGATTGCAACCGTTTCCCTTCAGCGTCGTTGTTCTCGCGCAAGCACGCGGAGATGAATTTGCGCCCTTGGCCACCATCGGAAAATCGCAGCCACCGCTTGACTTCGCCGCCCTGTTGATTTCGCCGACCACCCATCAGGTAAGGGGTTTCTGTGATTTTTTTTAGGTATGGGATGTTTCTTAGATCATAGATGTGTTCTCGCTAGTGTTGGCAGTGGATCAATCACAACATTTTACTTGATTTTGATTTGCAGTTGGTTGGACTTTAGAATTGGGATTGATCTTGTTAAGACACGTTTTGATTAAATCCCTAAATGCAAAATATAGCCAGCTATGTATTCTTAGTTGTAATACAAATGGACAGACCGATATCTTCTTGGTTATATATATTTTTCCCTTGTTTATATGGTTAATCACATCTTTGATCAATTAAACTCTCAAGCCATTAACACATGTGTGGGAAAAACAGAGTTGCTATGATGTTTATATAGGAATCCCTACCTTCTAAATTCAACAGATAATATAGAATCTGTTGAACAGATTTTAGTAATTAGGGTTATATCCTAATTATGTTTATTAGATATCAAGAGAGTTTTGTTTCCAATGAAAATTTATTTTAGATCCTAATTGTGCTTAGTAGTTAAATTAGCTATTTTATTAATTTTATAAAATGGCTAAATTATATCCGTAATACAGGACCTTGATTCGGACTCGTTTGGTTGATCGTGGAAGGTCCTCTTCAATTACGAAATTCTTCATTAAAAGGTGGATATTTTCTCCTTTGTACTCGAGTAATTTCGTTTACCTTAAAGCATGACTATCGTATGTCTAGTAGGTTGCTTGAACTTGTTCGTTGTCGTTTGTTATTTTAACATCGCCGTTGATACTTATTCTTCGTTGATCTTCGAGTATTCCAAATTCGTATCTGTACAGTCCTCTGCTGGTTTTCTGTTCTGTAAAGTACCGCTTGTACGCGAGTACTTAGAAGTCCATTAAACACAGATAGGTTTATTTGACATTAGAAATACCCTACCTAGTAGTGTAGGTGCATAATCGTTGGTTTTCGATTTCCTGTTGGATGTATAGATGCATCGTATACTCGTTGGATTTTATTGCATCGTTGTTTCTTCGGTTGTTCGTGCATCGTATAACATGCACTATACTTGCACGTTGCATACTAACGACTGTTGGGCTTACATTTGGTTAAGCCGTCGTTAGTTATATTGTTGCTCGATTCACTCAACTACTTGTTGTCGTGGTAGTTGTTAGAGTGCGAGCATCTGTCCTGTTATGCCAAACAGTGACACCCTCACCGTTGTTTTCGAGGGATATTAGAGTCGTTGGTGGCTCACCCTCACCGTTGTTTTTCGAGGGATATTGTAGCTGTTGATAGCTCCCCCGATGTACCGGGGTCTGGAGTGTGGACTCCCCAGTATCCTGTCCACTCAACCACACCTTCTGTGGTATTTGTTGTTGGAGTGGTGCAGTTGTCACAACCATACCCACTCGGTCACACAGATGGGATGTGTTGACGGCTTGACTGGCGTCAGGGGTGACACATGTCATTGCATCATATGCATACGTATTTCTTTTATGCATTTGCTTGTGTTTGAAGCACTGATATGAGCTATGGTTGTTGCACATGATTGACATGCATCAATATTTTGGTTTTATTGTTGTTGCGTAATTTTACGCCTGTTTAGTTGTTATTCGGTTTTATAACCTGTTGTTATATTTATGTTATGCATATTTGAGTTCCTATTTTTCTTATGGACTGTACCCTGTTGGATTCTTTACGTGTTATATCTTTTTATTATGCCATGCTTATTGTCTACTCATATACCCGCAGAGTCCGTCCGGACTCACCACCCTTGCTTTCTTTTTTGTTGTTTCAGATAGCAGGCAGTCGAAATTCTTGGAGCCAGGAGAGGATCCAGTTGCCAGTCCCCAGAGTTGAGTTGTTTCCGCATTTGATTTAGTCGCTTTTATTTCGGTACTTGGTGAGTTTTCGCATTGTATTTGTTTATCAGGTATTCGAACTGATTTTGATATTATTACAGAGACATTTGAGTTCTCTTTTTGAGTTGTGATTTTTCTTTCATGTTTAAGGTGGCTGAGCTACCCGTTCTCTTATGTTGATATTAACTGCGTGGTTGTGTTTACTTCTATTTATTGTGATGCTAGCCGCATGTGGCTAAGTTATATGGGTGAGATATTATGTATTATTACCTCATCTTATCCGTCGTACAGGGGAGATGCTGTCCGATTTTCGTGTAAGCATGAGCCTCTGGGGACATGACAATCGACCTCTAGGCGTGAATTCAAATTAGTTTCGATTAGTATCATTCCTTAGTCATTTTTTTATTAATTTTTTTCACAGTTTCATGGTATGATTTATTAGTTTAAAATCTCTATAGTTTAAATAATTTTGTGTCTCCTTTATTCTTATATAAAGGAACTAGTGTATTTACCATTACATTTTTTTTAGTTTTTAATATTAGGTTGAATAATTTGTAAGCCATTTAATACCTTATTTCTCGGGAGACTTCTATATCTCTATCAGAATATCATCTTGTCTCCATTTTACATTCCATTTAAAATTTGTTTTACTTATAAAGTTTGAATTCTATGATAAAAAATTAAATTTCTTGATTCATTTGACCTACTTAAATTTCCTAAATTAAGCTAGGTAACTAAATCTTTATCAAAAAATTGATGAAAAGACCTCTTCTATCATCCTTTGATTTACATATCATTTACTTGAACCCTATTGCATTTATCTTTAATATATCTTATTTGAATAAAATCTCGTCTTTCTCTGTCTTGCTTTATCTATTCTCCAAATCTCTTTCCCCTTCTTTTGAATTCAATTTCGATATAAGCATTTAAAAATTTCATTCTTAGCTTCATTCACTATTTTCTTAATCCTTTTCTTAATTACTGTATATTTTTATAAGTTTTTCTTGTTCTTAAAAGTATATAATTCGCTATTCATTTTTCCTTCACTTTCTTATTCCACCATCAAGATTCTTTATTTGATGGTGCATATTCTTTTGACTCATCGAGTACACTCTTGACTACTATTTTTAATTTTAATATCATTTTATCCTATATCGTATTTGAGTCGTCATATATTTCTCCTAATACTTGTAATTCTACCTTGTCCTTAAATATGCTTTGTTTTCCTTCCTTTAACTTATGCCATTTAATTCTAGGAGCTGTGTTAGGAAAAGGTCTCATATGCTATCGTAAAATCCAATATAGTTCTTCCTTTTTCATTTTTTATTCCAAACCTATAACCCCATTTACCATATCATGTTCCTTATTTTTCACTTCTACATATCCATGTAGATCTCCTCTTATTAAAATTATTTTCGTAATATTTTGTAATACCTCATTTAGATAGTCCCAAAATCTAGATTTGGTGTGTTCATCTAATCTCAGGTGCATATACACTAATTACATTAATAGTTTCTTTCACCTCTATTATGTTTGAGAGCTATAATCGTATCCTTTTTCTAACTACTCCTAGTACTTCGTCCTTTAGCGAACTATTAACAATAATATCTATTCTATTTCTTGTTTTGCTTCTTTATGTACTATAACTTAAAACCTGAATTCTTTATCATCTTTGCCTTCTTTGCTATTGATTTTGTCTCTTGTACACATAAAATATTAATTCTTTTCCTAATCATCATATTGACTACCTCTATTGTTTTACCGGTGAGCATTCCGATGTTCTATGTTCCAAATCTTAGATCATTAATTTTCTTATAATATTTGTTCTTGCCCAATTTATGGTGTGAAAATTCTTGCATATTTAATACTACATCAAAGTTCTCATGTAGATATAGTGGTCCTTGTTGATATGTTATCTTGCAACGCAAACTCTTATCTATTTAGCACTACATCCGAATTCTCATGAAGATGTAGCAATTTTTGTCGAGATGTTAACCTTGCAACGCTTTCGCACAATAGTTTGATGAATCCATTCATTAAACATTTGCTTGAAAGTCTACGCTGGCTATCAATCTTACACGCAACCCTCACCCTTTCTCAACTGGACCTGGGATTGGCTGAGGCGGGGTTTATTTACACATTGGCAACTTATTGAAAAAAAAATACAAATTTCAATGTCCCATTTCCTTTCTTTTCTTTCCCCTCAAAAAGAAACACAACATTAGCTCTTTTTCCTTGTCTCTACTAATTAAATTAATTGGGTTGTCCCATCGGATGTCCACAACTGGTGGTTCAATGGCTCCTCTGGGTATATGATGTGTTCATGTTCCGGATGAGGAGCAGCTAGAAAACAGATTGTCACTAGAGGAGGTACGGAATGTAGAACAACAGTAAGGGTTCTCCCTGTTATTCAAAGCCTTTTTAGAAGCCTATGAAGTTTGTTAGCGTATGATTTAGATGTGGATTTGCATTAGAGATAAATTGTTTACTTTTTTGCATGTAGCTTGGTGTTAAAATATTGAATTTTGAAACAGTTGTATGATCAATATGATCGAATCATGGTTGTCACATGTGTAAATACCTAATAGTCAACTAGCTTTTATATAATTTATTACCAGTTGTTTGAGCTCACTTTAATAGTTTAATGTCCCTCTTGATCAATTGTTAATTGTTGTGTGGATCATTCAACTAGTCTTTATTTAAATTCTAATAAGTGACCATGATGATTATGCAAGCCCTTTCGTTATTTATGTTTATATAGAATATGGAATTCTGACATAATCAAATTGTGGACAACCCATTTTTGACCTATTGTATTTATGGATTAAGTGTATATGGATGTTTGATTTATGGGGATGGCTAGCCATCAAGTTTCTCAAATTGTCTGTTGAATTAATTGCGCTTATTGTAATATTTCAGTTGTATATTGGGTTAGGTAATGGTAACTTATTTCAGAACTTAATTGGATTTTAGATTTGATAGTATATATGAGTTTGTAATGATCTATTAGACATAACCAAGCTTTTATCCTACTAAGTGCAATTGGATATATGGTGGATGCATACATAACATTTTAGCTGATTGGCAACCTTACGCAACCCTCCTTCTTTATGCGGGTTTTAGATCGACCATTGTGAAGGTTACCATGGGCGGAATTTTAGTATATGGTTACAATTTATGTTTCGTTTGATTGCATTTATTTGAAATAAGGTATCATTAATTCATAGAAGCACGGCTTATGCCAATATATTATCACTTGAATTAGTTTTAAGATTTTTAAATTGGGGAGCATCATCTTATAAAATATTTGGGTGATTCCTATATCCTATATTTTCTTAGACAAGTCATTGGACACTGTTTTTAGGGTCAAAAGATCAAAACTAGAAGGGAATCTTCCAAAATTTGAGTGCTTTTGGTCTGAATAGTGATTTTGCATGTCTGGAGTTCCTGCCTACTTGTTTGTTCCTTATCTTATTTTTATTAACCTAACTCTCTTTTTCTAATGCTTGTAATAATACTCACTCTATTTCTTTTCACCAACAAGGATATTTGATATGATTGTTGTCATAATATTGGAGAAACGATAAACCTAAGTGGTTGGGTTTGACTAAGGTGATAACATTTATTTTTCAAAGGGTTTAAGTTAAAGTTGATTTGTGTTATTGATATGTGCGCCAAGTGTGTCAATATTTAAATAGGGCACATGAAGGACGTAGTCAAATTGATTTGCACTCAATGGCTTGGAGGACTAGAACGAGTGTTAGGGCGTAAGGTCCTTGGAGAACACTCCGGGGAATGAACATTTAGTGCTTGCGGATGCAATCATTAGTCGTGGATTTGATGGTTTCGAAGCTTGATGTGAGATGGACTTTGAAGGTGAGGATGATTAGATGACACATGGAGCAAGCCTAGGGAGTTTAGTGCATGTAATGAACTGGAGGCCTAATGCCAGGTGTACTCTACGGCGGCTTAAAGCAAAGTGGGCACTTAAGTGAGGAGGATTGGAGGCCATGTGATCAAAGCTCAAGGAGCTTGTTGCATTTGGTGTATTGGAAACCTGGCACAAGGATATCTCAAAGATGAGAGGCATCAATAAACTTGAAGACTTTTAGGCATAAAAGGTGGGGGAGATCATGAGAGTGATTGTAATTTTCAACTTTTGCCTTTGAGAATGATGTCTTTAGCAATGTAGGAGTAGATTACCTAGTGCCTTCCAACTTTTAACCTTGGGAGCTTGACCTTTAGACTTCGTGTTGGCTTGAAGGTATAAAGCTATTAAAGTTTGATTTAGTTGATTAGAAAAAGTGGATTTAGTCAACTGCAGTAGCTCAGTTGACCAAGGTTGTAAAAATCGCTAGGCGGTAGTCGGGCGGAGGACTACCGCCTAGCGCCTAGTCGGCGCCTAATCGGTGCCTAGGCGGTGCTAGGCGGCGCTAGGCGGCATTAGGCGGCACCACGGTGGGGTGCCGCCTAGCGCCTAAGCGGCGCCTAGGCGGGCCTAGGCGCCGACTTTTACAACAATGAACTGAAAAGTCAACTAAATGCAAGACTTCAATGAATGCAATATTTTGGTTTGAGCAACACCTGATTGCAGGTGCAGTCCAGTCAATCAAGTCAAATGGAGGCTGAGCAATTGATTGGAAAAGATTTTTAGTCAATTGACAATTTAGCTGTTGGTTGCTCAACAATTACTTTTGTACTTATTAGCAATTGGGGTTTATTTCACTCAATTAAAGGTGGACACAATGGGCTTGACAAACACACATATAATAGAGAGTTTTGAGCCAACGTCTTTATATGAAAACATCTTTGATTCTTTAGTAAATGTGTGCTCAAAATGTTCTTTAAGAGTTAGTAGCTCAATCACCTCTCCTTAAGCTTTACATTTTTATCACGCGCGCGCGTGTGTGTGTGTGAGAGAGAGAGAGGTAGGTATATTGTAATCATCCAAGGTTAGAATTGTAAAAGGTTTGCTTTGTTGGCTCTAATGATGGTAGGAGTTAATTGGATTATTAGAGGTGACTTATTGGATGAGCCAATAGGCTGTGGATTATGAGTGGAGACTTCGAACTACGTTAAAGATGTGTTTGAGTTGTATTTGTTTTATTCTTATTTTTGCTACGTCCTTAATACCTGTCATGACAATTAAATTCACACATGCACTCATGCATAATTAATGAATTTGTTTGTATTTGTTTTGCAATAATTTACATTTATGGTTTCATTTATTCACTCCTTTAGTCAGTGTGTTAGACCCATTTCTTAGAAGTGTTTGAGGCTTATTTTTGAGAAGATTAACATCATATAGCAATCACCAACATGCATTTCTCACCTTTAAAATATTGAAAGGGACTTCAATTCTCAAATAAGGAAGATTGAGGATTAGTTTTAGATTGATTATTTTGTTATAACAATGAAAGATGGGTATGAAGCTCTAAGAGATGTGGATAGAGAACTGATAAAAATGACAAGATAGGTTAAAGAAGTAAAAGGATAAGTACCCGATGGGTCGAAAGACTCAATTAGCTTGATGAATTCTCTCTCCACTTAAGGATGAATAAGATTAGAAATTATGCCCTCGGGGCATGGTTGAGTTGGCTACTGCGGGGCAGATATTGTTACAATGGGCAAGGGTTCGAATCTTGACAAACCTAAGAAAAATGCCCTCCTTGTAGTGGCCAATTGCAGCTTTCCGATTTACCACCTCCTTATAGCCGTGGTTGACCGTGTGGGGCCTTTGGGTGGCGGATTCCACCTTATGCTACAAAAGAATAGAAATTATGAGAGAAGGTTATAGACTTAGACAAGGGCACATTCGAACTCTAAGATTGCTCAGTGAATCCCATTAATTACTCAATTGAATGCATTCAAGGTGAAAGGAGAAATAGTCATTCAAATGCATAGAAGATTCTTGGAATTAATAAATGTACTATGAGATATGCTTCAAAATGCTCACAATGCACTCCTACTTAAATTATGGATCCGTGTTTAATGTCAAAGGTCCCTGAGGTGTGCTCATCGATGATCTTTTTTCCAACAATCCAATCGAATGAACTTAAGCAGGATGTTGACAATTGCTCAAAGTTAAGTAAAGGAGAAGGAACAAAAAGTAAAGAAAAAGGATTAACTTTCTTCACGAGCTACTTGGAATGATATATCCACATCTGAAGAACAACAAGAGCAAAAGCCAAGGAGTAGCTACCCAACACTAATGAGGACCAGGTGTCCAGATATTTCCACCTTTCATTCACCTAAACGTGGCAGGGGTCTTTCCCTACGGAATTTTACGACTTTCGATTTGAGAAGTGTAGATGGGCCATGGGGAACGACCCAACTCCATGTGTGGTTCGAGCGCCATAGATGTTTATTTTCGTTGTGTGGGAATCGAACCCTCATTGTTTAGAAAACTCATCGTCGTTTACCATAGTATCAAGCCCCGGGGGTAGCTACCCAACATTAATGATACTAGATGATGGTGTCTCTTTAATTGATGAGGGAGTTCTAGCTCTAGCCAAGGGCCAACATTTCAAAACACAAATAGTGAAGTTGATACCATTTATAGCTTGACTAAATCCTTAGAGTAAATAAATAAAAATCTAAAGAAATTAGGTAACATATTAGACAATAAAATTAACTGATTCCCTCCGTCTTTGTGATGAATCCGAATATCATGTTCTTTTTTGAAGTTAAGGAATTCGAGCTTTAAAATAAAAGGCCTAAGCCATAAGTGAAAGATTATTAGAAAGTCTTCCCATGACAAGATATTTAGATATGATAGTGAGAGCCAAATGGTTAACTACCGGGTTAGGGTTAACTAGAGTAAGGTTTGATTATGGTTCAATTTAAAATCTATGGAAAAGGCCTCCTTATCAATAATAGTTAGAGGTCAACCAAAATCTAAAATTTATCATATGGATGTTAGAATGCAAATAAGAAGATAAATAATGTACCCAAGAAGTTTATTTTTGAGAGCCAATTAGCTATTGGCCTTAATTTGTATTGAATGCCTAAAATCTTTGTCTCTATAAGTTACGGAGTGCTAATAAATAGCGTAGAATAAATAATTCACCTTGAGTGAATTCACATCAATTAGGGTTTATACTCATCCCAAATATTATGATTATATATTATTGTAATGTCATGAGATGGATAATTAAGGATTAATTTTCTATTTATAATAATTTGGGTGATGTATATGTTATACATGTTTGGTTGCACAATTTTAATGCTCATGGAAAAGAAATATTATAATGTGTATGGTAGACACACTTATGATGCATGGATACAACAACAACCAAGCTTTTATCCTATCAAGTGGGATCAGTCATATGTATCTTCCTATGTTATTAGGCTTAATCTCTTATTACATCCTTATCTTTATTTTATCGTTGCTAACCAAGTCTTCATCTTTTTTTCATTCTCGATTAATGTGTGTATTTGTCATGGTCTTACATCGTTTAACTAGAGCATTTATTCATTGTCTAAATATATGTCCATACTACTTTAAACGTGTTTTTCGAAATTTTCTCTTATAGGTGTAATCCCGACTTTCTCTTTTATGTTCTCATTTCTTATTTTGTCCATTCATGTGTGACCACATATCAACCTTAACATCATTATCTCTATTTCTTTTATTTTCTGCTTATGTGCTTGCTTTATAGTCCAAAATTCAACTGCATATAACGTATCAGATGTAAGTGTCATTTTGTAAAACTTCCCTTCAAGTTTTAGAAATTTATAATTACAAAGAACACCTAACTCTTCTATTTCAACCATTTTCCTTATTGTAAAACATCTCTATAAATCTAAACTAACCCCCTCCCTTTATTTTATTTACAATTGTCTTACTACATCTACTACTACTACTAAATTTGAATTTCATATATTCAATTTGAATGTAGCTTTTACTCTTCACGTGTTTCATCGAGCAAAATAATGTCATCTGTAAACAATTTGTACCATCGTAATGTGTTTTGGATGTGTCTATTGAGTTCGTTTATAACTAGTGTAAAAAAAGATATGAATTTAGACACAATTCTTTATGTAACTTTATTTATATATTGAACATTTTGGTTAATTTGTTGGAGTCTTCATTTGTTATATCCTCATACATATCCTTAATTGTTTCAATATACGCTACGTTGACACTTTTCTAGAATTCGATAAGTCTTTTTTTTTGGATACTTTTCAATCAGAAGGAAGGGGAGCCTTAGTGCAATAGTATAGTAGTAAAGTTACTGATGTGTGACCTTGAGCTCATGAGTTTGAGTCGTGAAAACAATATAGGGAAAGTTGCATACAATATACTCAATGTGGTTTCACCTAGGGGTGTCAATTCGGGTGGGTCGGGTTCGGGCCGGGTTGGAATTTTTTTTTAAACTCCCAACCCGAACCTGAATTCAACCTGAAACTCCTGAACCCGAACCCGACCCGAATAATCCGAAAAAATCGATTCAAAATAACTTTTTTTTGGCTATTTTTCTAATAATTTTTCATTTTTATCTCAATACTCTATCATTATCATACTAATATTGATATTAATATATATAAAAGCATCTTAATTTTCAAAATAAAATTTGATTTAAACCCCAAAACCCCACTAAACCTTAAATTCGGGTCATAATCGAACCCGAACCCAACCTAAAACCCTCTAACCCAAATCCGAAAATTGCAAACCTGAATCCGATTTTTTTCGGTCGATTCAGGTCAGGTGATCGGGTTTATTTTTGACACCCCTAGTTTCATCCTTTCCCAGGACTTACATTGGTGAGAGTTTAGTACACTGGGCTACTTTTAAAATGTATACCTTTTATAATTGACCTTTTAGATATCTCAGATATGAATCTAAATTGACGTTTTATCACTTTGGTCTCCTTTTTTAATTTTTTTTTCACTTTCTCAAAGTTTCGTTATATGACTCATTAACTTAATGTTCCTATAATTTACAAAATTTAATATATATCTTTTATTTTTTTACAAGGGCTAAAGTACTTGCGATCGCTCTCCATTGAGCATACATTTTCTTCATTTTCAACATCAAGTTGAATAATTTTGTAAGACACTTCATACTTCTATTGGAATATCATTCAGTCTAATTGTTTTATTTTTCATTCCATTTTATATTTGTTGTACTCCTAAAATATCGGGTCGAGTAACCTACGATGAACGAATAACATTTATTAATTTTAATGACATTCCCACATAAAAATAATTTAAAAACAATTGTGCATTTAGGAACTAGATGATGAGTGAGATGCTAAGATGATACCATGAACATTGTTTTGATTCATTTATTTGAACTAAAATGCCAATTCATCAATGAATCATGTAATGGGTAATCATGGCGGAAATATATTGTACCCAATTATGTTCACTTAGTCCAAAATGATGATGGTTGAAATTCTTAGGCAGTGTTTAGGAGAGCTTTTGCTAGCTGTTTTATAGATTCTAGCTACACAGAAGCACTTTTGAGTGTTTGTGAATACCAGATTCTGATTTAACTTTTGTAACTTTTACTCAAAAGTTGGAAATAAGAATTTGATGCTTTTTTCCGCTTCTGCTTTTTTGCTTATGGTCCAGAATTAAATGTTGACATTTATATCCTTAATATATTTATCATTTTACATAATTGCTAGTACACTTTTAAATAAAATTTTATATTTTTATATTATTTATATTTTTATATTATTTATATTTTTAGTATTTTTTATACATATTTTTATAAATTTATATAAATTTAGTCATTTTTTTATATTTATATTTTTATTAATTTTATATCTTTTTTAAACATATATATTATTAAAAAAATTAATTTTGATATAATATTCAAAATATAATAATAAATATATAAAACATTATGGCAGGTGTATCAAAATTATATTTAGATAATTGAAAAAAATTAATTTATATAGTTTAAGGATATTATTGCCATTTAATTAAAAATTAAGCTTGAAAGCAATTATTAACCAAACACTCAAACTTTACCTTGTATCAGCTTTTGACTTCTATTTCCAAACACTCTATGCTTTAACTTCTTACTGACTTCGAGATAATCTCTGTAAGAATCACTTTTCAAGAAGCAAAAGCTCTGTCAAACACTCTCTTATTATGAACCAAAATACTAATTTTGATGCAATAAAGTTTTAAAAAATTATGCTTTTTAGCACTATCTATTACTAGAGTATAGAATTATTAAAATTACCTATTCATATAATTTAAATTAATGCTTGTCATCAAACTAATTAATAAACTTAATTTAACATAGATGTTCATGCGATACATGGTTTAAATATTTTAAAGCTTTTGAATTTTCTACCAAAATCCTTAAGTATAATGACTTCATATGAAAAGTATTTTTTTCCCAAATAAAGTTGATATAGATATATATGCCTACAAGATTCTATGAATTTTCAATTTGTGTATAAATTTTAATGCATTTTAAATTTGGTGTGCTGAAAGGTTTTGCATTTAGTTGACTAGATCACAAATTCATTTCACTAGATGGGTAATTCAATTGACTAGAATAACAGAGCCAGTGAGATTCAACCATTTTATGTCATTTTGATATTTCTATAGACAATATTCTAGATTATGTAGATTACTTTTGATACATAACAACACCTAAAATTATGCTTATAACTCTGGTTCTTTAGTTGCAATTTCATTTTGACAACATATAATATTATATATTTATCATGTGTGTGTAAATACCATGCTTACATTTAATATTTATACGATATTCTTATGCTTATTCTTAGACAATGAGAATCATGCTATGTTTGATTGAAATGTATGATTGAGTGCGTACTTGTTTCTGTCCTTTGATCACCATTATTACCTTATTATTATAGGGAGTTCTTACTTGCATACATTTGTTTTTAAATGATAATGGCTAGTTGATTTGTGGCAAAGGGAGAGAAATGTAGAGGATTAAAATATTAAACCTCTCCTCTAAATATATGGTAATTTGAATGGTATCTCATGCGACGATAGAATGTTAAATAGAGGGACCACATCGAAGGGAGCTTATGTATAAGGTACCTTCAATTTTGATTTCTTAATTTACTTATTTGTACTGTTTCCTATCATAACAAGATTGCCTATAATAAATCTCGTTTTTAAGTTCATTTCTTATACTTTATATATTTGTACTTAATATACACATGCAATCTAAATAAGTTATACAATAAAATAAATGTGTATGCTATACGCCAAAAAAAAATGAAAATACTATTACATTATTCATTGATGGAAGATGTCATAATCTTATGATAAATAAATCAATTTTGGGTAAAGAAATAAGAATTTTAGTTCGTAATACGTCTGTTTTCATACGGCAAACAGTAATTGATCAAATTGGCATATGAAGATACACTTGTGATATTGGAACTCATGCCTTATCGAACACAAAAAGGGGATATTGTTGGTGAATGATGTCCGCAAGCGATCATTTGCGACCATGTGTTTTTGACAAAGGGTTTAAGTTATGTTTGACCTGTATTAGTACTGATATGTGCATTATTAAATGCAAACATAGAAAATGCCTTATGAGGTGAACCTAGTAAAAGAGGGTCAATGATTTGATTTAACTTGGGTTGATGCTTTTAACCTTGAAACAATAGGTACGAAGGTGTAGTTTGTGATTTAGTTTGATCTTGGTTGGAACTTTGCATACACTTATGTGATGTATATGTAGTAAAAGAGGGATCAATTATTTGATTCATCCAACTGGAAAAATGTCAATTCAATTGACTCAGTGAAGTCCACTAAATGCAAGGGTTTGATGGATATAATATTTATGTTTGAACATCACTTTGCTAGAGGTTCAATCTAGTTGACTTGAGGCTGAGAAGTAGGGGTGAGCAAAAATTCGGTTAAACCGAATTAACCGACCGAATCGACCGAACTTAAAAGTTTGGATCGGTTAACTTGAAAGTTCGGTTTTTTTTCCCGAAAATATCGGTAATATCGGTTTAATTGGTTCTGTTTCGATTTTGAAAATCAAAATTCGCTAAACCGATTAAATAGATATTTTGAATTGAATCGAACCAAATCAGAACCGAACCAAATAGGAACTAAATCAATTTGAACTAAACTGAAATCAAACCAAATTGATATTATGAGTTGAAACAAATCAAATCGGAACAAACCAAGTCGATATTATGAGTTCAACCAAACCAAATCAAACTGGAACCAAATCAAATCGAACCTAAAATTCGATTATTTCGGTCGAAAACCGAATTAATCAATGTTTTATCGGTTTGGTCGGTTCAGTTTTTTGGAAAGTTCGGTTCGGTTGGTTCGAAAAAAGTTCGGTCGGTTCGGTTTGAACCGATTGCACAGGCCAGAAGCCTCGAATCAATTGGAACAAAATATCTAGCTCCCTGGCAATATAATTATTGACTGTTTATCAAACAGGTAGACCCTCATAGAGCCGGCCCCACAGATATGGAGGTGCACAGATAGGCGCATGGTGGGGTACAACATGCAACTCGTCAATTCTTAGGAATTGACCCTTGACTGTTGGGTCAGAGCTGTCATGCAACCACTGGTTGTGCAACATCCTGGGGCAATTATTGACTGTTTATCAATTACTTGATTGGAGGAAGATAAAATGTGTTTTTGGACCAACAATTATATACAAACTTAGGGAGTTTTGAGCTACTAACTTTGTTAGGTTTGGACAAGAAAGGATAATTATAAATTATAATATCTACACGATAAGGTTTATTTATGACACATTTTGTAGAGAGATTCTCCAAGGTGATTCACACTTTCATGTTGTTCTTTTGCTTTTTTGTTAATTTTTTATAACTGTTTTGCAGGGCTTGGGCTTCAGTTTCATGTGGGTTAGGATAGTGGATTGGACAGTCCATTAGGCCAAAGGTAGCTTATTTAATCATAGCCACTCTTGCAATCAAAGGCAGAGATAGTGCTAGAATATTTTCTGAATGGGTGCATGATGCTTTTATAAATCTTAAATATATAAAAGATAAAATCCTTGATTTTTTTATCATATCTTCCCCAAAAAGATATTCACATATTTTAGAATTATCAATATTTGTACGATTTCTGGTGTGAAATACATGAGTACAACATATTCAAAAGCCTTGATGAATGACCTATATAAATCTCCATCTAAAATTTAACTAGGGTCAGGTAGTCAGCTGCCTGACTTGTTTGATGTAGCTCCATTTTTGGCCACTGAGTTGATGCACTGTGCAAAAATTTTAAGCTAAATGCTTCGGTGCTCCTCTGCAGGTGGTTGACAAGGTCCTTTTCACTTATGATGACTGGGCTCTAGCTGACTATTATCGTGGGGTGGAGCTCCTGAGGCTTCTTTCCACTTCTCTCTTGCACAGCAATTGGTCTGATTTTCCTTTATTCAGTGATCTGCTTTTTTCTTGTTGTTTCCTGTGAATCAAAGAAGTCCGGGTTTCTTTGTTTGTCCTACGTAACCTACAAGTTTTTTTTTTCCTGTTAAGTCTTTGGCGGATATATTTTCTTGGTGTATGCTCATTTGATGTCTGTTGCAACTGCAGTCGTCAGGATGAACTATACAAACTTCATTGACTTGTCCAGTGATGAGGAATCTGAGCAAACAGATTTTGGAGATGTTAAACCTATTTTTCCTTTACAAATTAGTTATGGTGAAAGTGGATGTTCCACAGGAAATGATCAGTCACTTCATAGAGGTGTCTCTTTAAAGCAAGAATTTGAGGAAAGCAGAAGTTCTACTAGTGGTTCCAGTGTAACAGATCAAGGGGGTCCTTCAGCTAATATGATTTCTCTGAACTTTGCCTCACCATCTTCTCCTGTTCCTCTATGTCGACAATTCTGGAAATCTGGCGACTATGAAGTTGGACATGCTATATCTTCCACATCTGAAAGTAATCTTTTACCTATTATTGTTTGTGATTTAAAAATTGCTCTCCGAGGATTCTTGTGATGTTCTAATAATTGTTTTCTGGCTGGTAATTGTTAACAGTGATCTTCTTGCTATTTCTTTTGAGTAACTTGCTTTTACATGTAGTTGAAATGTAGGTTTATACACACACACACACACTCATAATCTTCAAGTCCACAGTCGGTGGTACACTATCAATACAACTAACTCATTTACTTTCAGAACACCCTCAAGCTGGAGTACCATATCTGCCACGGTACGCTTGTCACTCAAAAACATAGTCAAGCTTCATGGAGTGGCTTAGCCAAAATGCGGACTTGTTTTTAGTATGTTGATAGAAAGTAATACCTATTAATCATTCTGATAAAATAAAAGATACTTGTAACAATAATAGCCCTTGTGGATTTTCATGTGATTGTAGTTTTAGGTTAAGGGTTAGCTCTAAGTCATCATCTCTTTTACATTTGCATTAGATGAGTTATCTAATTGTATTTTAGATAGATACATCCTTAAGCTAGAGCTTTATATCTACCATGCTAAATTTGTCACTCAAAAATATAAATAAAGTTTTATAGAGGGGCTTGGCATAACTATATATTGTTGTACGTAGATTATTTGAAAGGAATATTTAGTAATTATATCATTGGGATAAAGGTATGTGATAATCTGATTTATTAGTGCTAGAGTTGCATTGGGGTCTAAGTGACATATAAATTTTCTCCAGTTATACATTTGCTTGAAGGATAAGGTCCGAGTCATTTTCCTTTCACATTAAAGTTAGATGAACTACCCAATCACATTCAAGATAAAGCTCTTACTAGTTATTTTAAGACATTATTTTGTTAATTGATGAGAGTGCAATTAGCTTAGTTTGGAATTTAAATTTATAGCTGGATTAGCTTGATTTTCTATTTTTCTCAGCCTTCATTGTCATATTTTTCTTTTACTACCTTTCATAGCTAGATTTTTCCCTTTTGCTTTTTTAGTGGATTTTTTTTTTGTTGCTTGGTCTTTATTGCCGTTTTTGTTCTCTTTTACTAACCTTCATAGCTATTTTTCTTAGTTACTCGGCCTTTATTGTTGATGTTTCTCTGTTACTTCCTTTTATATCTAGAATATTTTTATTAACCTTCACAACTCGACAATTGCGGTTAATAATATAGTCAATAATTTTAATTCAATTTATGATTGTTCTAACTTGCCTACATCGTTAATTTTTTTGATTTATTTGAACTTTAAATTTTTTGTATATTTTAAAACTAGGTAAAAGTCTTTAGTTTGTTTGAATAAAGTTTTTATCGGGAGAATTAGAGTTTTGATTGAGATACTTAGAGTTTTTATTTAAATAAATTGAATCTTTATTTATGAACAAAAAGTCTTGTATTAAAGTTTTGAATTAATATTGTTTGAAATTGTATTAACTAAAACTTGTCAAATTCATGGAATCCTAAATTGATAATTGTGAAAACTGTGGAGAAAAATTGATATCTCTCGAAAAAAATTTCTCATTCAGAATGGGAATACCTATTATATACAAAATTACAATAGAATAGAGAATAGGAAACTAATTATTCTGTATATAAGAAATTAATCTCTTTCTAATTAAGCCCCTTGATTTCTTACTTTGTTATAAGCTGTGAACAGATTTCACAGCTGTTTGACACAACTATACAAGTTGTGAAATCTGAGAGATTTCACAGCTGTCGAATCTGTACAGGTTGTGAATAGATTTCACAGCTGTTTGACACTCCTCAAACTGAGGAATAGATATTTTCCATTTCCA
Source organism: Boesenbergia rotunda (assembly GCA_024364735.1). NCBI lineage: Eukaryota > Viridiplantae > Streptophyta > Magnoliopsida > Zingiberales > Zingiberaceae > Boesenbergia > Boesenbergia rotunda. The sequence goes on along the minus strand of JAGFNQ010005037.1, from coordinate 487,368 downwards.
GCATGATTATAAGATCATGAAATCTAGAGTTGTTCAGTCCCTTTGTTAACACATCTGCCAATTGTAATTCTGCCAGGACATATGACATGCACACTAATCCTTCTTCTAATTTTTTCTTGTTGAAATGTCTATCAATTTCAGTATGCTTAGTCCTATCATGTTGAATAGATTGTGAGCAATATTTATAGTTGACTTATTGTCACAATAGAATTTCATAGGGTCTTCCCATTTGATTTTTAAATCATCCAGAATAATCTTCAACCATAGTAGTTCACATAATCCTAGAGCAATGGCTCTAAATTCTGATACTGCAGATTATCTTGCCATTACATTTTGCTTCTTGCTCCTCCATGTCATCAAATTACCACCAAGGAAAGTACAATATCCTTTAGTTGATCTTCTTTCCACTTATAATCAACAATGTTCTTCCCATTTGGCTTCTCAACAACCTCCCATGTCTTATTCTTTTCTAATGCATCCATTTTCTCCCTCATGACATCCCTCCATTCCCATTTTGACAGTGCCTCAGAAATAGTATTGGGAATAGTCATGGTATTTAGACTCACAATGAACCTTTTGTGGGTTGGTGATAGATGTTTAAGAGAGATAGTGAGATAGAGGATAGAGAGGGTGTTTGGTGCATTCTCTAGTACCTTTTTTAACCGCAATGGAAAGGTCAAGGCTATCTGTTAGGTCAGTAAGTGATTCAGTAGATTGTAAAGGTAGGTCAGAACTTACCATGATCCCAACATCAGGGTCGGAGGTTTGTGGTTGAGGTTCTTGGACTTGTATCGCTTTTGGAGCAACCTTTCTCCTTGAATACACTAGAGGGTTACTTGGAGTATCACAAGGGACACTTTGAGGAGGGACACTTTGAGGAGAGCCACTAGATGGAATAGGAATAGAAGGTGATTCGATACGAACTTGAGTAGGAGGAAGAGCAAGAGCGTTAATGGGTTCAAATGACTCACAAGTGCTATCTATTGTTACTGAAATTTCCCCCTGAGGATAGGACTTGGAGAAGAACGCGGTATGTTCAAAGAAGGTAACATCAGCTGAGATGTAAAACTTTTGAGATGAAGGGTAATAACACTTATACCCTTTTAAAGTGGATGAATATCCAAGGAAGACACATTTGATGACATGAGGGTCTAGTTTACCTCGAAGTAGACCATAGACAAAAGCAATACACCCAAATATCCTAGGAGTAAGTCCATTAGTGGTTCAGAAATGAGGAAAAAAACTTATTGAGGAGTTGCATGAGACTCTTGCTATCTAGGACACGTGAGGGAAGTCAGTTTATCATGTATGTGGTATTAAGGATAACCTCTCCCCAATAGGATTTTAGGGGCATTGTTGTGGAAAAGAATAACACGAGTAGTGTTGAGTGAATGCCCATTTTTCTTTTCTGCTATTCCATTCTGTTGGGGTGTATAGATACAAGACGAATTATGAGTAATCCCCTCGGATTGGAAATAGGAGAACAAAGTTTGTTTTAAGTAATATCTAGTGTTATCGGTTCTAACGCTTTTGATTTTTACTCCAAATTGATTTTGAATCATTGAATGAAAATTAGGAATAATAATGTTGACATCAGATTTTTGTTCAAGGAGAAACACCCATGTAACTCGAGTGCAATCATCAATTAAGGAGATACACTATCGAGCTCCAAAAATATTCGGAGTATTAGGACCCCATATCACTATGAATTAAATGAAAGGGAGTAGAACTTCTTTTGTTGCTAATAGGAAAAGATACACGAGAATGTTTTGCCAATTTGCAAACATCATATTGAAATTCAGAAACATCCAATTCTTGAAAAAGCTGAGGAGACATGACCTTTAAAATTGTTAAAGAATGATGACCAAGATTTTTGTAATGCAACCAAATATTATCTTTATTGGAAGATGTGTGAAAGGACAAAGACACATTATTCTTCTTAGTGGATTCAAGGTAGTAAAGACCACTATGTTCCTTAGCAAGGCCAATCCTCCTCCCCGAGTCCTGATCTTGGAAAACACAATAAGGGGAAAAAATTGCATGATAGTGAAGTTCAGTAGTGAAGTTTTGAATAGAAGTAAGGTTGATAAATAGTTTTGGTACTTGGAGCACATTTTTGAGGATAAGGCTAGGGGTAAGATAAACATTTCCAAAACCAGCAACAATAGCTAAAGATCCGTTGGCTACTATAATTTTCCTGTTACTTGGGGCGGGGTTATAAGTGTGAAAAATTTGAGAATTTGGATTCATGTGGTTTGTGGCATCGGAATCTATAATCCATGAGTTATCAAACAAAATGTTTGAGGTATTAATACAAGAAGAGAGTGAGGGGATATTTGAGAGTTGCGGATGGTTTATCAAGACAACCCAACAATTCTCGAAGTTTCTCAATTTCTACACTGTTGAATCCATCATGGATTGAGCTGTTGTCAATATGGGATTATTCGATCAGGTGGGCCTGAGATTTGTTCGATCAGGTGTGCTTGAGAATGGAGGGTTGATGTAGATGTTTTACATAGGATACAAAGGATTGTTGAAATGAAGGAGAGTGTTAGGTGTTTTTTGTGATTATAAAATACCTCTAAAGTTTAAAGAGAAGTCTTACATTACAAAATGGTAGATAAACCTTCTATGTTATATGGAGCTAAATGTTGGGATATAAATCGAGCACACAAGTACATGATGAAAGTCATAGAGATAATGTGAAAGTTTGGGTTGTGTCTACCAAGGGAAAACTCTAAATAGACCTAGTTAGATTTTTAGACTTGCATTAGTTCTGAACAACCATCTTCCTTGGTATCTTCTTTAGTATCTCTTGTCCAGTCTCACATTTTCAATGACATTAAGGATATGTACTCCCAGGGCAATGGTGTAGCCACAGGGCACTTTCTCAGTTTCCCATGCATCTAAGGCTTGAGTCCCCGCTTCAGTGAATTGAAAGATGAATTTTCCTTAATGGGCGGTGGACCTAAGAACACTGGGCTAATAGACTGTCTATTGACTTCCTAATTTATCTTGGTGGCCGGTGGGAAACTTTCGTGGAGCCGGACAAGTTATCCTCGGATTAGTTAAACTGGATATGCCAACTAAAAAAAAAGATACTGATTACGAAAGTAATGACAAGTCGAGAAAGAAATACCCTTATCCTGTAGTATGAAATTCTATCTCTGAAAATATCGTGTATTAAAGTAAGATGTTTGTTCGTTAAAAGTAATGTCCACCAAGACATAACTTCTTTAATGAAGGATGATAACACTTGTTCCATTTTTGAGTTGAGTAATAACTTAAATATGCAAGTGACAATATTACTTATAGTGTGCATGGTTGGATAGAATGTTAAGAGTGTTTTCATTGGACTCTTGAACCATAAGATTTTGAAAGGCAAACAATTTATAAGATGAATGAATAAGTACATCAATGAATGAGTACTTGAAAGCTTGTCAAGGTTATCAATAAGAGATCTCAACCTCTCGATTAGCTATAAAAGCTGGTAACAGTAATCCTTGCCAAGGTTACCAATAAGATGAGCTCAATTGGGTTAACTAGGTATTCCTCAGTGATGCATTTACTAGCTACCTTATTTGCTTTCTTAATGACATTTTTAGAGGGTGCATTTGAATTATTCTTTGAGTTTGGTTGACCTTTAACAATTGGGGCGGATGAAGGTTTTTCTTTTGTTTTGATTTCGTATACTATATTGCTATAATTCATCCATTGGCTTCCTATGATGTCAAAGTATTTGGTGCTATTGAATTTTTAAGGCTTTCTTCAACCCTCTCACTTGAAATTTTAGGTTCCATTTTCAACCTTAAGCTTCAACACAAGATTAATGATTCGTTTTCACATGGAGGTGAACTAACTCAGGTCTTAAGTATTTTTAACTTTCTTGGTATTGGCCTTGTTCTTATCCTTAGTCTTGTTCACTGAATTGGTTAGACTATCAATAGTACACAGTTCATCTACAAGAGAAGTGAACAAGCACATTATTGTTTTTGCATGATGCTCCCTCTTTGCTAGTGCTAGACTCATTGTTTATTGGCATCACTTGATCATCAATTGCCAACTTCATGACCTCCCCATACATTCTCGAGATTGTCACTACCTGCACATTAAATAAGCAATATCAACTCCTAAAATAGCTCTAACTTTAGTCATATTGTCAACATTAAATAATGTACTTAAGTCCAACCACAAGGAAGTATTGTTTTCCGAAGAATGCCATGCTGGAACCCATGCCAAAGCATGCAAATACTAGACTTGGGTCCAGATGCTAATTGTGAGACTAATATCGAAATTGTCACTTGAATTAATATTAAACCTTGGAAGGATTGATGTCAGTCTAGTCTGGAGTTGGGTGTCTGGCCGGATTGAGAACATGCCAATGTGGACGTGTTGCCACAAGTAGGATGTTGAAACAAGTTGATTGGGCTGTGACCTAATCTTCCCTCTTCTTCTTTTCCAATAATCTCCTGCTTCTCTTCATCTTGCCTCCTCTCTCTTCTTATTATGTCCTTCCTCTTCCCCTTCTTCCTTCACCTCTTCCTTCCAATTCCCCTTTTTCCCCATGCTGGTTAGAATGCCCTTGTCCTTGTAGCTGAGTGGAAAAGATAACTTCAATGTTCCTCCTCTATTTCTGTTGCCATTAGTGGTAGAGCCAGTTACTTTCTCCGTCATGGAGCAGCAGACATAAGGAACTTGTGATCTTCCTGGGGAAGTTACTGAACTGTATATCAGTATGTTTAGCAACTTCTTGTATCAACATCATCTGTTTTGGGCAGCATAGGCTAGACATCAGACCATGACCTCAAAAGTTGATGCTATTTTGAGTTTTTTTTTTGTTGTATCTTTGTGATGAGACTTACCTTTTTGTTACGTTTTCAGCAATTTGATATGGCAGATAAGGGTTTAAATTGTACTGTTGTTTCCCATTATTATATGATGCTGGTTGGTTTACAAAAGCATGCTTGCATTATCTGTGATTCGTTTTTCTACTTGAGCAGATGGTAGAAATCGCCTCCGCATCCATCCAAAATTCCTCCATTCAAATGCAACTTCACACAAATGGGCTTTTGGTGGTATGTGTTATATTTAAATATAAGCTTGTTTTTTTTGGTTTTATTAGTTTCTAGAGACTGTTGACTGTTCTATCTTTTTAATTAATTTGTTGCAGCTATTGCAGAATTACTTGACAATGCAGTTGATGAGGTATGTTTTATTGAAACCTATCTACTTGCTATCTGCCCATACTCAATATTTACTAGCTTTATTTTTTTCTCCTTTTTTCTGAGATTTTGAAATAACCTATCTTTTAAACTTTACAATGTTTATCATGCAATTCTCAGTTATACCAACATGAATTTTTTCCAGCGATACTAGGCCACTTGGGGTGAGCTATATCACCTTTTGCTCCAACATGAACTATTGATTTGACATTCTCAACCTATAGGTACAAAATGGAGCGACATTAGTTACGATAGACAAATTCATAAATTCACGCGATGGAAGTCACGCTTTGCTTATTCAAGGTAATTGAACATGTTGCGTCAGTTGTGCTTACATGCTTATGAACTTTTTCTTCAAGTTGGTAATGATAATGACAAGTTGTGTTTGATGAGCAAGATGACGGAGGAGGAATGGATCCAGAATCTCTGCGTCGGTGTGTTAGCTTTGGTTTTTCAGATAAACAGTCAGGACTCTCGATTGGCCAATGTACATGCATTTTGTACTTGTGCATCTGTTTTGCTTATTTATTTTATGACTGATAATGATACATAAATTTAACTCAAGATGGAAATGGTTTCAAGACAAGTACCATGCGGCTTGGGGCAGATGTAATTATATTTAGCCGTTCCAAGAAAGAAAGGTGAAAATTTCTACTTAACATCTTACTCATCCTCTTTTAAAGAATTGTTAATTGTTTCTAGTTTTTGGATATTGAAGTCTGTTTCAGAGATTCATGACATGTAATTGTTGTGTAGATGCAGAAAAGCTTGGTCTCTTAGATTTGAGTCTTATTATTCTTTCTAGTATGCGTATACTCTTGATTTTTTATTTTCTCTCTCCATTCAATAAAGGTTTCATAAATTCTACAGTTTTCGTGTTCTTACTAGAAACTGGTACATTAGGCTGCGGATGCAATTGCATATGCAGAGCTTCACTGCATGAAAAATGCATGCATTTAACTTATGTTAGAACACAATCTTATGTTCACTTAGTTCACTCATAAAAACTAATTTATTATTTTGTTTTTTTATTGTCTTTAAGAATAAACTAGCCGAGAACATGACACATAGGTTTATTTAATTTGATTTAAATATGGAGAATGAACCAAATGAGAAGCTAGGATTTTCCCTAATTGAAAGGGCTTGGATGGAAATCTTCTCTCTCTACACATGATTGGTGTTCTGGTTTTAGACTAGTGAAATTATACTAGGATAAGACTTGGTATGAGATTTAGTTTTAGAAGTTACAATATCTGATATCTCAAAGGTTAGTTTTCATTTGTACCTCAATGTACAATACTTGGTTAGAATATAAAACTGAGCTAGGATCAATACAAGGTTTTTACCAGAGTATTTGTCCTTCTAAGTTCTTAACAAAATTTAATTCACATTTTCTATAAAAAGAACTAACCTTAAATAATTGCATATTCACTGTTAGATGATTTGGTTGGTCCTTTCATGTTTCCTACCTTGATTACTATTAAAAATATGTATGCTATTGCACCTCAAATTAAAATGTGCAAATGGGGGGGGGGGGGGGGGGCGGGGAATATAATCATCAACTGTGGCATTTGGATTGATTTGAATATCTATAAAATTGGACCTAATTATAACTATCATAAGTAGAAAAATGATTAAGGAGGTTGGATAACATCGAACCTCGGGCAACCGGCTCGGCCTGACGAAGTTTCCCACCGGCCACCAAGGTAAATCGGGAAGCTCTCGTGGTCAACGATCCAGAAGTTCAGCATCCCAGGGTTTGCGTCCCATTTGGAGGAAAAATTTCTACAAAATACGTCGTAGCTAAGGATCGAACCACGGATGCCTGGGATGACAACTAGTCACGCTGCATCATAGTCCCGGGGGCACATGACTATCATCAGTAGAGGGACTACCTCAGTATGATATATTTGTTTGCCTGCAAACTTCTATATGGTACTAGAGTCATCATGCCGACATCAATCTTCCAAAACGTTAAGTGCTGATTTCCCAGCATGTCACAAGCCACTTCAATTTTTTAGCTGCTTGCAACTTGTGTATCCTTCATGCCCAACACTCCTAGTGTGATTGCTTGGAGTTGATCTCATTCACTTGCAACCTCCATCTATGCATGTGGGAGATCTCTAATCTCCAAGTCTGTGTGCTGTTTGTGACCTGCATATTTGCATGCATGTGAGATCTTCATATAAGTTTGCATGCAGCTCACAGCATGTGCATCCAGGTGCTGCTTGCATGTATTGCACTGTCACTTGGACGTGGTCGCTAACTTGCATCGTGCAATTTCTGCATACCCTTTGCCTGCATTGCTCCCACTTTGTTCATTGTTTGATCCGACAATCCTACCTACAGTCTTCAGACCGATTCATAACTCCTATGTTGCTGATCTTCAAGAGATTTGCTGCATCTTCTTTCCAAGAGTTAGATTTGCATTCTTAGCTGCAATAGTTCTTTATCCTTCTTTGAGATCCAGCAGCTCTGTGTCCTTGCTGCAATCAAGTTGGCGAGCTGTTGACCTAATCTCGACATTTGTGTAGCATGCCACTAAACTCTTGCAGGTGAATCAGGCAAACTTTTACCCTGTTTTGGAAGAAACTTTCTGTGTTGTCCCCTGCGTTCCTTTTGTTCCTCCATATGGCAGCAACTTCAGCAAGGAAAAACAGCCTGTTTAGGCCCTTGGTTTTAATTTATGTGGCATTTCTGTAAGAAGAAACAATTCTGAATATGAATACTCATTGTTCCTGTTTTAGTTAATAAGGGAGCAAACAGCTTCTTGTTCATTCATTGTTAAACTCTCTTTCGGGTGAACCTTCTGGATCTTGCCTCCGTTCAAATGCCATGTTCATGTACTACTTCACAGCTGTCACTTGGAGGGTCTTGTGACAATGGAGGTTGCTAAATAAAGCACAGTGAAGGCCGTATTAGCGGACAATGCCTGTCTAAATACACCCAATGTAGGAAATTTGGGCATGCCGGTGATGTCTACTATTCCCTTCTCGTGACAATGGAGGTTGCTAACAGAAGCACAGAAAGCTGTATCAGTGGACAATGCCAATCTACCCAATGTAGGAAATTTAGTCATGCCAGTGATGTCTACTATTCCCTTCATTGACATTCGCCATTCCATCCTCTGTATATTACCTGCAATTAAGCACAACTGATGTTCTACCTTCTCCCATCTATGCTGGTTCTAGACCTACTATTACAATTCTCATTGAATATACTCACTTTCTTAGCTCTAAGCTGCAACTGATACCTCTTCTCACCTAAATCTCGTCTTTTCTCTATGCTGCAACTCTATTTTCATTTGGGATTTGTGGATAGAGATGTTGATTGGAGTTGGACATAAGTTTCAAGGTCCATGTCAATTATTTGCAAAATTTCTATTTTCTATTGTAGCCAAACCCTCTATTCATCATCTACAGATTCATAATAACTGTAGTCGTCCTAACCTTTTTAATTTTTGACTAGATGATGTATAGTTTGTCTCATATTAAGAATCTTGAGTTTGAGTCATCTGGGAAAATATGTTTGATTTATATTCTCTGACGTTGCCTATGAATGTGCTTCTCTTATAGTTGAAGGGAAGAATCATCACTTAGTTGAAATTACTCATACATTTCTCATATGGGATTCTACTAAGGTTTTTGGGTGATGCTGTTATACTGCATACTATCTTATAAATCATTTTTTTCCCCTTTACATATGACCTCTATTCGTATCTATTGACTTTTGCCAAAGGTATTCAAATGCACTTATTTTGTCTCTTTGGAAACAGAGATAAAATATCACCTTAAGCAGCAAAGTATGTTTTCCTTGGATACTCAGTTGTAAAATGGATTCCATTGTGGACCTGCAATTGAATCCATAAGACTCAGCTTCCTACCTGACCCACATTTTATTTTGAATCTAGCCTTTGTTTTGGATCTTTCTTTTGCTCTCTAGGAGGCTATTGTAGTTGTTCTTCTCATCTAATTTCTCATTTCCTATCTTATGTGACTTTGTCTCCTAGCTTTCCCACTTTTATTTTTTCTTTAGTTTCATATTCTATTCACAAGTCTTCCAGAGGCATGTTTTCATTCAAGACGATGACAAGCTATGGTCGAGGAGATATAAGCCTTATGTTCTAATAGTACATGGGGGTTGATACCTCTTTCTTAAGTTTATAGTAGGCTATAATTGAGTATGCATAGTGAATGCATCATTTAAAGCCATTATGAACTGATTTGAAATCTTAATTGACTGTTAAGGGATACATTCATGACTAGGGAAGGGATAACGTAACACTTCTTTTCACCTATTTGATTGTCAGTAGCATATTCAATGGCCCCTTTAGCAGTTGGATATCAAGAATTCCTTCCACCACAATGATCACGTGCAAAATTTACATGGAATAACTCAGGGTTTGCTGCTTAAGAAAAGTGTGATCTAGTATCAAAGTGAAAAAGTTTCATTTATAGTCTGAAGTAGTCCCTTAGAGCATAGTTTGATAAATCTCTTCTTGAGATTGGGTTAATTGTGAGTGTTAGTAGTTATCGAGTATTTTATCTCACTTCAGTATCTGGAAAGCTTATTCTCCTTACTGCCCACAAAATCATAATTGTTTTTTATTTTTTTTAATAAGTAAAATGTTTATATCAATGCAAGTCCAAAATACAATACTCGGTAATCAGTATCATTTCATTCTATATATCATCAGGTTTCTGGGCACAGGACTGTATGTTCCCTTGCGCGAAACGGTCGAGTAGCATTGCCGACACCGAGTCCATAGCATTGGCGAGAAATCAGGAGAACAATCCATGGTCGTGCGCAGAGCATCGCGGGAATGGGTCGCGGAAGTCGCCGACGGTGGTGGAGTGGACGGGCTCCTTCGGGATCTCTGGGGTCCGTGGACTGGCGCGGGAGGTCGTCGGAAGCTCCAGCGTCGCTGGAATCTTCGCCGGACGTGCTGAGCATTGGACGGGGCCCGGGGGGGGGGGGGGGGGGGGGGGAATCGATTTTCTCACGTAAATCGATTTAATAAAAAGAAAATGTTGATTTATTTAAATCCAACTTTTTTTTTTTTTTTTTTTTTTTTTTTTTTTTTTTTTTTTTTTTTTTTTTTTTTTTTTTTTTTTTTTTTTTTTTTTTTTTTTTTTTTTTTTTTTTTTTTTTCATTTTTTTTTTTATTTTTTTTTAATTACTTATAAATGTTTTTTAGAAACCATAATTGATCTAAGAATCTACAAGAATCAATGTTTATTATTCACTCACTCGAAGTAATAACAGTAATATCAATAATTCATAGATAATAATTCTAAAGAAATAATATCATATTAGAAAATACTCCTTATGACTGGTAACAATGGATCTGTGCACTCCTAAATTTCTCACTCACCAACCACCCCCTCATCAATGATGCAACTATTCCTACCTCTCCAACAAAATGTATCAAAACCGACATCGCAAGGTGTCTGACTTTAATCAAGAAACGACCTCCTCTAAAGAAAACCCCGAAGATTCGCAACATCCGCCAGTAGGTAGACTTCTCCTACCCCATATGTAGCCACTCTTGGATCCTCTGCCATAAGAACGCAACACGAGGGCACCTAAAGGACAAGTGTTCCTGCATCTCTATCTTTCTCCTACAAAAGGCACAACACCGATCCCCCAAATAGTTAAGTCTTTCTCTAGTGGGAAGTCACCTCTGAGCCAACATCCGAAACGTAATTGCATGGTTAGGCTGGATGTAGACATTCCACACTGTTCACACCTAGGGCTTCTCAGACTGGACACCTAAAGAAGTCATAAGCCTTCGCCCCATCTCCATCGTGCTCAAACCAATTTGCCAACCACTGCATGACACCTGTTGGCAACCCAGTAGTCATCAGGGTAAGGTCACGAATCTGCAACAACCACTTGATCCAAAGAGCATTCTCCTTCACCTGTAACCGCCGAAGTACCTTGGCTAATAAGGCAAGGTTCCAAGCCTTCATGTCTCACCCAATCCACAAAAAAGCCTGCTGTAAATGCAGTCAATAATTCCAAGGGGAATATGTAATATAGAGAGCCAAAGGCACTCCACTCCTTGAAGCACTGAAGTGATGAGCTGCGCTTTTTCGGCATAAGAAAGTGTCTTCTTAGGCCAACAGTTAATGCACCATACTAAGGAATCAAGGAGTGGGTTGTAGTCCGAAATTCGTAGTTGCTCAACAACAAGCGGTATCCCCAAATATCGAAAGGGCATGGCCCCCTCCTGGAAGCCCGTAAGATAAAGAAGTCGTAGCTATGTCAAGTCATCTACTCCAGCTACACAATTGTTCGACTTCTGGTGATTAACCTAAAGCCTTGCACATTATCATAATTGTTGGTGACACTCTAAGGATATCACAAGACTGAAAGCTTATTTTCATCAGCACTTTTGGAATAAGGACATGATGTCTGTGAGACGGCCCATTCAAATGGACGATATTTCTATGTCCTAATGGAAATATGTACTGATATGCTTGACAAAATTGATATACTAGAAGCTAAGCTAATTGATAACCTAATGGATGATATACTGGAAACTAAGCTAGTTGGATAACCTAATGGATGATATACTGGAAGCTATACTAATTGATAACCTACTATATCCCGAATGTCAATCTGATGTTAGGATAAGAGGATCCATGAACTAATCCAAGAAAGTAGGTTGAAAAGAAGGATTGGTAAACTCACTACCTCATCGTTACAAGATTAGACATGTAGTTAGTATCACAAGTTTTGGTGCCATGATCATTAGGAAGCATCTTTGAGACTTGTATGGTACGTTGAAGAATTCTTCTTCTGTATCATGATCAAGGCCACCTTTAAATAGAGGTGTCAATTTGGATTGGTCGGGTGGTTTCGAGTCGGGCCGAAGCAAGAATTTTATTAAAAATCTCAATCCGAATCTGACCCGAACTTGAACTCAACCCGAACTTGACCAACCCGAATGACCCGCTCCACCCAAAAAACCCTTTTTTTGGGGTTATTTCCCTATAATTCTTCACTTTCATCTCAATATTTCATTATTGTATACTAACATTTTTCTATTAATGTACATAAAAACATCCTAATTTTCAAAATAAAATTTGATTTAACCCTAAAAAATCCTAAAATTTAAAATCAGGTCAACCCGAATCCGGCCCGAACCTAATCCAACCCAAAACCCCCCAACCCCAACCCGAAAACCCCCAACCCTAATCCCATATTTCTCGGATTGACTTGGATTGGCGGGTTGGTTCTTTTTTGACACCCCTACCTTTAAATTATGGGACTAATACTGTCTGGGTAGGTGCTGAATCCAGATAAGGTTATTAGTTATTTTCGGTGGTGATTTAATTTCTCTAAAGAATTGGAAGAAAACTGGTGATTTAATTTATCTTAAAAATAGCAAGAAAACTATCATAATCATATAAGTATAGAGTCAAATTATGGAGTCATGATCTAAAGTTAATGTGAGTTTATTTGGCAAACAATTGAAATCGATTTAGGACATATTGTAGTGCGACAACCAAGGTAAAATGCACATAGCCTCTAGTCTACGTTTCGACATGACAATAAAAAACATAGAGATTGATTTCCAATTCATTAGAGAGTGCAGTTCAATGAAGTAGTCATATCAATTTGTTAACTTCAGTGATCATATAGATTTACTAATCAAATTCTGAAGAGCTTCAAAAGCTTGGGTATATCTATAATAAAATGAATTCTTATGATATCTTCAATTAGCGTAAGAGGAGTGTTGTGAATTTAATTGCGACAGAATCAAAATTTAACTGTAACTTCTGCAAAGTCAAGAGAAGTTAAAAAGGGTGTGAGTCACATATGGAGGAAAATCAAAGAAAGCTTAATTGACATGAATTATATTTCTGGGAAAAATACTTTATTTGTCATTGTTGAATTGTGTGCAATAAAATTAAGTGGATACTAATGTTTGTTAGTTGATGATATTAAAGATAGAAGCAAATATGTAGGTCTAACCTGAGCAAAATTTCAAAATATATCTAGATGTTATTGAGAAACACAATGCCCATCTGCCCATCTTACATTTGTGTTATTTTTTTAATTAATGAATTATTATAAACATGATAATTTATTCTATAAATTTATATGGCCTTTGTTTTTTTTCTAATTTAAAATATAATTTTGAATTTTTTTTAGCTTATCTATAAGTATCTACTAGTATACTCTAAAAATGTCCTTTGTTATACAATCTACTTATTCTAATATGTAGTAGTTATATTTTTGTTATTTATAAAAATTTATCATTTGGTATATTTATTGTAGAGTAACTAAGTTGAATAAAGAACTACATTTTGTGTGCAGGCATACTAAATACTATTGATAACCAAATGACTCAATAGCTCAACTCGGGTTCAAAATCCCTTAAAAGTAATTCCAAATTTTTATAATTGACTCACGTAACCAAGGGAAAGCTATTGTCTACAAATTTGAGCTATTTTTGAAGCTTGAATGAAAACCAAATTTACAAAGATTTCTCTTGCTTAATAATAGATAAATAAATAAATAAATTTTTTCAATTAATCGAGGAGTCAAATAAATTGATGCTTTTCGCTTTAATGACCCTCAAAGCTATGCTCTCTCTCTTCATTGAAGCTTATATTGGGTTGCATGTTAGTTTTCACTATTAAATGCTCTTTTAGTGTTTTTGTAATCGGATTGAAATCACTTGGTGGCCAAACGATATACTAAAAGTTATAGTATTCTATAATTTGACACATTTTCTTTAGTGACTAAAATTTATACTCTTACTCACCTTGTCAATTAGCATTTGATGACTCCAAGAATATGTGTGAGCCAAAGCAATGTTGGTATGGTTTAGAAATCTTAGGCCGCGTTTGGTATTCATTTTTCATCTTTGTTTTCTATTTTCATTTTCTGAGAAATGAGAAAATGCATTTTTCTAGAAAATGAAAATAGAAAACGGAGCAAACCAAACACTCCCTTAGCTTTGCTCTTTTGCAATATGATATCACCAGGAGCATGATTAAGTATTTTACCAGTTGATTACTTAATACTTGGGTTAAGTACTTGTTTTATAGAGGTTGCCAAGGTGTTTGACATGCTAAGATCAAACTAATTGGCACTCCTATGAATTTAAATGTCATTAATAATACTAGGACAATGGGAGCCACTAACTGATCCTAGTAAGTAGAGTAGACTAAGTCATTATGATCTTTCAGTAGTTTCTGAGAGCTTATGTCATGATCATAGCAAGCAACTTTGAGAATTCTATAATATCTCAAGAATAATTATGGAAAAGATCTCTTGTTCGATACCATCTTCATACAATGTTGGATAGGTTTTCCTATAGATAAATTGTCCTCGAAACAAACTATTATAATTAGGTGTAGGGGTGTAAACGAGCCAACCTACTCGCGAGCTATTCGGGTCTTGGTTCAAAAAAAAATTCGTTCGAGTTATTAAGTTAATGAGACGAACTCAAAAACATTATTGAGCCAAACTCGAGCTTAACAGTATTTAATTTGTGAGCTTATTTAATTTTATTACGAACCGAGTTCGAGCTTAAGAATTAAAGCTCTAATCGAATTCGAGCAAAGCTCGAACGTCTTATTGTTCAGCTCGGCTCAGCTCGGCTCGATCGATTACACCCCAACTTTTCTGGGTTAAATAAATGATGATCGAGTTGGAAGATGCGCCCATGAAGCCCAAGTGGCATACTCAAGTTGCCATGTGCAAAATCTCTAATATGGTGTTACAAGAGAGAATAAAGTACGTGCAGTTTGATTGCCAGTTTACCAGAGAGCACAATTTAATGATCTCGTCACTTCATTTGTCAATTCTATTGATTAGCTAGTAGACTTCATAACCAAGTCCTTAGGGGATCATAGAATAGTATATCTGAAACAAATTGTTTTCCTTAATATTTATTTGAACCAACTTGAGACAGAGTGCTGTTAACCTAAATATAAATATCAATAGTATCATGTACCTATAATATTTAGGTTGATTAATAATATACAAATGTAGATGCAGAGGGTACAACCATGGGAGGATATCCCTAATAATTTTTCCATGGCAACAAGTCCTAACTATCAGGATTTACTGAGGAAAAGGGTGCATTGGCACTTTTGTGGAGACTACTAGGAAATGAAGCTTGAATATCTTTACCTAACAGGCAAGACTCACACTTTAGATTGTAAAAAATAGATGCTATAGATTTATTTGGCTAGGATGAGCCTGACAACTATCAATTTGAAATAAAAATCAAATGTAGCCACTGGAGTAGATGAGCATTTGGCCACTGCCAACTGATATAATCCTCTCGACTTATGCCTCATACTATTACTTTTCTTGCATTCAATTTTTGAATTGAAACATAATCAACTTAAAGCTTATTGAACAATTTAGTGTTTTAGTGAGTGTGCTAACAAATAATAAATCGAGAAGAAATTTAAACATATAAAGTTTAGAAGAAAGTGGTAAGACGAAGTAGGAATGTCCCAATCAACATCTTTCACAGATAAGAGTGACCTGTTTACTAGAATGACATGAATAGGATGGATAACTGTGTAAGGCCAAAGAAAAGGGGGTTGCTACAAAACATGTGCTTAAATGCCTGTGAATTTAGAATCCTTATGCTTGTACAGGGCGTAGAATCATCTTCATGAGCTAATGTTTACACAAACTGACATAATGCACTCTATGATGTCCACCATTTAAGAAAATGTTGCTACTGTTCAATTGACATTTGCATGTTGATACTATTCCATCATAAACAGTTCATGTAGTTGAGTCCATAATGGTCGAATCTGGTGATAATATAAAAATCACTGGAAGTTATAGATTGAAGCAAGAATTAGACGAGAGAAAGGAATCTGATGGTTCGGGATGTTCCCATTGATTTTAGAAGGCACAAAGATTCACTATATTCCATGGTTAAACTGCTACACAACACTACTGCTGATAAAAGGAAATCCACTACAGACACATTTTCATGTTTAGTAGATATGTAAAAGGGGAGTTTTGACAATGGTAAAGTTGTTGCTGTGTGACCTAGAGGTCACGAGTTCAAGTATTGAAAGCAGGCTCTTGCAAAGCAGGGTAAGGCTGTGTGCAATAGACCCTTGCCCTGGACCTCACATTGGTGGGAGCTTTGTGCACTAGGTTGTCTCTTTTAGTAGATATGTAAAAATTGAAATTGACAGAGCATAAGAGAAATGGTGTGTAGGGGATAGAAGGCTGACTACTATTGGTCTAAAGATGCAAGGATTGCTCTAATGCTATTATTTTGAAAACTTAGGATCAAGACAGAGGAGAAGCTTATCTTGATTCAAAGAGGGAAAGGCTGATTGGTCGCCAAAGGGGAATGCTGTTATTGCCCGAGGTTGAGAAGAACAGAAGGAGGTAGCTTTAGTTAGAGATATTCTCAAGGTAGTCAAAGAGAATGGCATTGGGAGTGAGTCTGGAGTCTAGAGTCAAGTGAGACTGCTGGGTGTATCATTTGCTCGGATTTGTGTAGAGGTCTTTTGCTTGCATTGTCTGCTTACATAGGGTAGTGAACCTTTTATTAGTTGTGGGAGTTGCTTATGAGAGGAATGCAGAGGCTCTCTTACAGTAGTAGGGGAAGGGACGAAAGGCCAAGATGCTCACTGAAATTTCGCGTGATGGTTGGCTTCGAGCAAGTTAATGATGAACACAGAACAAGATTACTCAAGGAACTTGAAAAAGGGATAGATAGTAGTCCTGATATTATGTTAGAAGTGATGGGAGAATATTAGGGTTCTCATTGTCAGTATGTGGCTCCTTCTACTACGATAGTAAATGATTTGTATCTATTATACATGAAGTGAGGCTTAAGGTAGATATAAAAAATTTTCACTTAACATAACTTGAAGTAACATAAGAGATTAAGTTATTCCTTGTTTATGTTAAAATTTGCTCCTTTAATACTCTTTTATCTAATCTACTTCTAAAAATATGACTAGTAATTTAATAGTTAATGAATGAAAGTTTGGTTGTAGTATACCATCTTAATACTTGACATACTACGACAAGGTTTAAAGTCTGTTGAGATAAATTATGATAGGTTTTACTAATTTAATCTTATTTCACTTGGATTTGTTACTTTTAATAAAACTGTATCATCGTGTCGAAAATGTACGGCTTTGGTTGTGAACTAAAACTCTGGAATCACAGGGAATAATACTTTTAACCTTTGTTATAGGATAATAGATTGTGAATATATATTTGTGCCGTCATTTTATGGCTAATTTTCATAGCTGATCTTAGTGAAACTTCATGCAATAGTAACTTTTTAGTGAGATTTCATTTATTTAGTATACGATTTTCTTCGAAATGATTTGGTTGATACAAATCCTCTTAATAAATTGAAGTCCTTAATACCTGACGAAGTTTACTTTTGTCCAGGGCATTTACTCAAAGTATAGGGCTCCTTTCTTACACTTTTCTAAGGGAGACAGGTTGTGATGACATTATTGTACCAACTGTAAGTTCAATCCTAGGAAAAAAAATATTCTGCTATCATCCTTTCTCTTTACACAATTATTTGCAAAGTATGCCATTGCTGCAGGACTCATCCCCCTTGACCAAGAAAATGCTAGTTTAATTGGCGTACACAATTTTATGCAGGCTGATTATGAATTTGACGAGCTGACTGATTCATTCAAGAGATTATATCGTTATGATGAGAAACATTTTTCTTCGAATTTATCAACGATCTTGGAGTGGTCACCATTTAACACAGAAGATAAATTGTTAGCACAAGTAAGAGTGAATTATTATTTTAATGTTAGGATCATCTGGTCATCCAATTATTTCATTACTGCCACCATGCAAGAAAATTTTGATCTTATAAAGGATGAAGATTTGAATAGTATGAAGTAACTATAATTTCTCAAACATCACTTGTTAGTATTTCCTTGCTTTGGTGGTGTTTTATTTATACATTAATGTCACATCTTTTTTCTAATTTGGTTGCCTTTTACCCGAGTGTTAGTATATGTCTGTCCAATGAAAATTCGAGGTCATCAACCTTTTTGTGATTTTATGGCATTATTTGTTTAACTTATTTTGTTGTTTCTGATTACTGAACAGTTTGATGACATAGGGCATCATGGTACAAAGATTGTTATATTCAACTTATGGTTGAATGATGATGGGAATATGGAGCTTGATTTCCGGTTAGATGCAAAGGTTAGCAAGACATCTTTAAATTTCTGAGTTCATATCTTTTCCTCTTCTTAGACATGGCAATCATGTAGCATCCTGATTTTATTTATCGCTTGTAGAAAACTGATTGGAGTAGTATTTTGACTACTTGGCTTCAGGAGGATTCAATTTTTTGTAAGGTTTAAAAACTTGCCTAGAGTTGAAATTTTGATGGTCGACTAGAACAAGTTATTTTGGTATCATGCCAAAATCTTGACAAATGGTGTTGGCGTCATATTGGAGGGCTATGGTGCGATGGTAAGAGGCGGGATGGTGTCCTAAGCGAATACTAAAAGGAAGAGAAGACAACTACACACTTAGAAGAGCTACTTGGTGGCTTCTTCTTTTGTGGATGGAGAGTTTGACCATTTCAAAGTCATTCACAAATTGAAAAGAAATATTCTTGAATTCCTACAATACTAAGGAGTTGTTCCAAGATGAAGAAACCCCACATTCAGATTTATATAGATATGGAGTGATTTTGTATGTCATCAGAGCTATATTGAGTTACCTCAGAACTTAAAGAAGCTCCTTCACTATTAGAACTTCATAAGTTGCACAAAGCTATTTCTAATTATTTGAAAGAAGTTCCACACCCCCTCTCTCACAAAAGAAATATAATTTTTAGACCTACACTCTTCGTATACTTTGAACTAGAATTTTGAAGAAGTAAGCTGCCCTTTATAAACATGTTGGCATAAGTGATTGGAGTGATTCCTGTTGGAATCGACGGCATCGCTAGAAGGGGGAAGGAAGGGGAGGGGGGATAGCGGTTCAGTTCGTTCGATCGTTCTTGTGTACTCATCTACAATAGGTTAGTGCGTAGCAGAAAGAATAACACAAACCAAATACAAGAATAGAAATAAGCATAAACACAAATCGATTTACGTGGTTCGGAGCCCTAAATTCCTACTTCATGGCCTAGTTCTAGCGATTATCTACTAGCTTTCTCCTTGCTAGAGACCTTTCGGAGGCGAAGAAACATATTACAGAACACTTGTTCTTACAAGCAAATACAAAAGTGAAAAGACAACAATGAATACAATCTAAATAGACAATTTACAAACGAAGACTTTGCTTTGTTCGTTGTTGAATGCTTTTGGATTGCATTCTAAGGTCTAGAAATGCAGACAACTCTGGTTTAACCGTGAACATTGGTGTCCAAACAGTCGAGTGCTTTAGCCAATCCAGAAGCCTTTTGTTTGCTGCAATATTGACATCAATCGACTGATAGTGTTCACCAATCGACCATCAATTGACTAATTTAGTCGAGCTTCAAACATTATGTTTGTTGCTACAATGCACATCAGTCGGTTGATCAATCCCATCAATCGACTAATTGTGCAGCAAACTACTTAAACTCCCTCAAACCCCAAATTCGAAGTTTAGGAGCTATCAGTCGATATTATTCATCAATCATTTGATTATTTCTAAATGTAGCCTTTCAAGCCAATTCATACTTTGCTTAGTATTTGGTTGATCTCAATTTACTAGGACTTCCTTCACTTTATACTCGGACAACCTTGACATGTCGGGACATTCTGTTACCTAATATCTGATCAACCTTAACTTGTTAGGTCTTCAACACTGTTAAACATTCGGTTAACCTTAAACATCACTATTGCCTAGTATCTAGTCAATCTTGAATTACACTTTTTGTTTCATGCCAAGTGTTCGATACTCTATGACCCATTTGTAATTTGCCTCTTAAGTGTGATCGTATTGGACTTCTAATTGCTAAGTGTTCGATCAACGTGATCCACTTGGAATTTCTCTTGCCATCTCCATGTTGGATTTTTGACTACTAAGCAAGGTTGTAAAAATCGCTAGGTGGTAGTTGGGCGGAGGACTAGCGCCTAGGCGGCGTTAGGCTGCACCAAGGTGGGGTGCTATTAAGTGCTACTATGTGTCCAATCAACCGTGACCCACGACTTGTCACTCAACTATCCACATTTGAGTCAATCTTGGTCAACCTAACTCGAGGTCGATTGTCTGCCTCCCGCAATCTCTCCTTTCACTTAATATCTCACTTTCGCCAAATATATTGATCAAACTTTGAAACTCAAGTCCAGTCAACTCGACTTAGTCAACTTTGTCAAAACCTTGACCAAAGGTCATATCAGCAATCTTTCCTTTTTAATATTTGACAAGATGTTTAAATTATACTAACTCTTTATCCCAATATTCTATACCTTATGCTAAAACATAAATGAATAATTTAAACTTTTCATTCTCTCCCTTTGGCATATATAAAAATGACTCTTTCTCAAAATCCTTTCTCTCGTTCCATTCCAAACTTTCAACATCACAATGGAGGTTCCCTATCTTTCATTTTCTTCAATGTTCAATCTTGAACATATAATATATATCCTCTTCGTATCTTTCATTCTCCCTTGTCCTCTTCGTATCTTTAATTCTCCCTCGTTCATATCAAAGTATGACTTTAAGGTGAACTTCCTCTCAAGGCATGTTACACTTAAATGATGACACCAAAAATGTTTTGGAGTTCTTATACCATTAGGAAATTTTAAAATCTAAATCATGAGGTTATAAATTCAACCTAAATTCTTAACCTCCCCCTCGAATCCTCATTCTCCTCTTTAAAATTCTTCTCATTTTCACAAAGAAAATGCTCTTTCAATGCTTATCCAAACATATCAAAGGGTAGGGATAGTTAACATACCTAGGAGTGAGCTCAACCAATTGAAACAATCCTATTCCAACCAAAACTCACCATAACAATCAACCGCTATTAGCCAACAGTCAATTGATACGGGCAATAATCGACTCATTCTCTAAAACAATTGTGAAATTTTGCACATTAAAAATAGTTGAAATTCTAAAATACACAAGTAATTCTACGATTTTCAAAAATAATGAAATTTCATATAGACATTTATGTCGAATACTATCATGGAAAATAATTTCATATGAAAGTACATCTTAATTTTGAAAAAATAATACAAAGTTGAAAACCATTGAAATCTTTAATGTTTCATTCTAATTTTGTATCAATCTAATCAATGTTGATTCCTATCAACAAATAGACTTCACCAAAATTTTTCAAAATAATTATAAAATAATTTTTAAAATTAATTTCCAACTATAATCTATTAGCTAAATATGTATGGCTTGTACATTAACTTTTTTCATGATTGATCAATACAAATACATGTGATTTGATAAAACTCAGTTCATTTATATTTATCAAATCAACATTTTGAACTTAGCTCATCATCCTAACATTTCACTTGTATATTAATACACACAAGTCTTCTTATGGTTCTTGTGAAATGTAAAATGAATTTTCTTTAAGCTAAGAGATTATGCATCTCTTTCTTGACATTCTTTATTTGAACAACCCATCTACAATGCCAAACAATGTCATTTGCCCTTAATTATAAGGAATTAAAATAATGCATAAAAATAATAATGGCGTATATCATATGCATAACTTTCAAAAGAAATTTAGCATAAATAAATTATGCATGTATGACATGCATGATATGTATCACACATATCATGAAAAGATATAAATAAGTATGCAACCATGTGTGATATGTTGTCATGACATGTATCATGACACATTAAACATAGCAAGCAAGCACAATAATGTAAAAGTACTTAAATATCCACTCTTAGTGTCATCATCTAATCATTTTGCCAAATATAAAATTTGGCATAAGTGAACTAAACTCTCTCGATTGTGCCAAAAATTTCAAACTTGGAACCGTATTGGATTATATCCTATTGTGCCAATTTGATTAACTTAAAAAATCAATTTTTATTGACGCACCTTGATGAGATTTTAAATTTTATTTTCAAGATATCACAATACCTAGAAAATGTACTCAAATATCAACTTCATCATGATTAGGTTAACTACCATTCCAATTAAGATTGATACACTTTATACCCATCTAGTATTAAGAGATGATACTAGGAATCCAATACTTATTGGAGCTCTTTTTTTTTTTTTTAACAACCATTCGTGTTTTATTTCTTCAATGAAAACCCAATATTAGAAGGGAAACATCCAAATCCTCTAGTATCGTGGTTACAAGACTCTAATGGATTTACAGTTATCTCAATGTGGAAATAAAAACATGACTTATATACAAATGAACAATAAGTAGGAAAGTCCTAATCGAATTCTATAGACATTTCAAATGTTAGGCTCCTTCTTCAGCTAAACCTCACTTTGATGCTGCATAGGCTCACCAATCACATGCTTCAGATAACAACGCTTATTCTATTGTTTGAAAAGGAGGATCCTTAGAACCCGAAGTTCACTTTAGGCAAGTGACCAACCCTAAATGAAATTAATGCGTCTTTACCGTAGCCGTTTCTATGGACTAGATAGATCTATGGTGGATCTATTCACCTCATAGGTTTTTTTTGGCAAAACCTCAACTATAAACGGATTTGATTTGTCTTTACTGGATCTGTTTGCTCTGGACTAGCTAGATCATTTATGGTGGATCTACTCACCATCCCTATCTACTTCCTTGGGCTCCACAAGGATTTTTGCCAGGACTCAATATGTTTTAGCCATGTTTATTACCGGCGCTTGTGGCACTTGCGCATCCATCCACCACACAAAATCAGTTTACTCCCCATAGAATATGTGACTCACTAGAAATTTCAGAATCTCTTGTGTAGGCACAAAGCAGTAGGTATTGCAACTTGAACTCCCAAGAGTATTTAGATTCATGAATGGGGCGAGACAGTACCCTTTATGTGCCAAACACATCTCTTTCTTCAAGCCACTGAACCATATTATCATTTCAGGCCCCATACGCATAATACCAGCTTGGGTCTTGCATAATATCAGATTAATTTTCTCTGCATCCTTAAATAAGGCGTCCTCAATTTGTCCAGCCTGCATATTCCAAGTAAATTTCTGTCTATGTCCTTCTCGACTAGCATTTTGTCTTCCCTCGTGTTGAGAGCTTGGTTATCTAGATAGTGTGCCGCTGCATTGGCTTCCCTATACACATGAGAGATTTTTATATTGAGCTTTGTGACCAGTCCTCTAATTTTCATAACCTCCTTGCGAAAATCCCAGCAGGTTGTAGTATTTTTTTATGATCTTCAAGGCCATCAAAGAGTCTGATTCCAGCCACACTGGGAAGAGGTTCTATACTTCGCAAAGCTCTAAACCTATAAGTATGGCTAACAGTTTTGTTCATATTAGATCCTTCGCCAAGGGACCCTTGTTTAGCTAAGATTAGTTTACCCGTATGATTTCTGATGATAACACCAAAGGACGAACCTCCAAGGTTGCCCTTCGAATAACCATCTGTGTTATGTTAATATCGTTAAGGGGCTGACATATTCCAATTGACGACTTTTACCGTGTTAACCATCATGGGTCCCAGGACAATTCCCAAAGCTTTGGACGCCGGTGAGAAACCCCTCTAATGCTTGCACTTGATTACACCGGCCAAAGTTCCCGTGACTCAATATTGCTCAACGCTTCGTATTATTTTCGAGGTTATCATTTTGACTCCCCGTTGTTTGCTATCGTTCCTTGCAGCCCATATAAACCAAATGATTAGGAAAGGCATCACTTCCTTTATATGATCTTCAAGGCTCCACTCCGTTCCATGCCTCCAATGTTCCCATGTGTAAAACTTGTCTACCTTGAAGATTAGCGCATAATGAAACCACACCTCCTTTGCGATAGGTCCATGGAAGAATAAGTGATCCCAAGATTCCAGGCCATTGTAGCATTGACATCTTGATGCTAGTTGCACTCCTCTTCCTTGTAGCACAGAATCCGCTGGCGGCTTATGCTGTAAGAACCTCCAAGCAAAGACTGCAATGGTCGGAGTGAGAACCTGCTCCAAATCACCTTCCTGATAGGTTCTGAGGGGAGAACTTGTCTCAAGTTGTTCCATGCGGACTTCCGGGAGAATTTTCCGTCTTTACTCAGTTTCCATGTCAAAAGTCCAACTCTTCTGATTGAAAAGGCACCTTTGCTACCTCTGTCGCAGCACTTCGTGTTAACAAACCTTCGATTTTGCGTGTGTTCCAGCCCCTGCCATCCATTATATCTGCTATCAGCAGTTTATGGTTCTCTATTTGTGTGTGCTCTCTGAATAATGGTCCTCTGTCCGACCAATTTTCATACCCAAAGTTCAGCTGGCCCATTCCAATAATCCAGCCTATGTTCGGTTCTGCCAATTCACAAATTTGTAGCAACCTTCTCCAACTTGGTGAAGCATTGCCTCGCAAAAGGACAGTAGATGGGTGTTTTGTTTTGCAATACATACTACTTAAAAAGTGCGGCCAAAGGCGTAGATTATTCCAATCTATACCAAAGTTTTACATCCATAGCTACGCCCACTTCTGCTAACTTTCTAACACCCAAACCTCTTCTAGCTTTGGTTTGCTGATTTCCTTCCACGATATCCAGTGTGTTTTCTTGTGAGATTCTGTAGACCCCCAGAAGAACCTGGCGAACATCATCTCTACTTTGTGTACAATGTTTATTGGTGGGAAAAGAACCCTGCAGAAGGTACAAAGGCATAGAGCATAAAACACATTGCATCAGAAGTATTCTACCTCCGTGTGATAGCCTCGATATGTTCCATCCCTGAAGCTTTTGCCTTATTTTTTCTAGAAGCGGCAAGAAAAATTCTAACTTTCTTTTGCCCGAGAAGATGGGGATTCCTAGGTAAATTATTGGCGTCTTACCCTCTTCAAAACCTGTGGAAGTTGTAATCATTTGCTTTCTAGACGACATTATGTCTTTCGAGGGATAGAAGAAACTTTTCCCTACATTGATCAGTTGTCCCGATTGAGCTTCAAAGTCATTTAGGAAGTCCTTAACTTTTTTTACGTAGTTCAGCGAGCCATCCATAAAGATCATTACATCATCTGCGTAAGCTAGATGTGAAATTTGCATCTTGCATCCGTTGCTGAAATAAAAGTTCAGGTTCTTGCAAAACAAATCATCCAATATCCTGGAGAGCAGTTCAACAACTATAATAAAAAGGAAGGGGGAAATGAGATCTCTTTGCCTAAGTCCTCTTTTAGCTTGAAAGAAACCGGAAAGATGACCATTTTTACTTACCAACTTTGGGTGATGCATCTGCTGCTGATATTGATTACGGGAATTCAAAAGCCAAAAGCCTCCATAATCTTGAAAAGCAAACTCCACTAAACTCTGTCAAACGCTTTAGCCATATCCAATTTCAGAATTAGGTTTCCTCCTTTAGCCCTAAAATTCAATTTGTGATTAAGTTCCTAGGCAAGCAGAATATTGTCTGAGATTTATCTTCCTTTCACAAAGCGCAGAGCGAGATTATTTTATCTAGAATGTTCTGCATCCTTGATGCCAGCAGTTTAGAGATGATCTTATACGATATATTGCATATGCTAATGGGTTTAAAGTCCTTCCAGTTTTGCCCACCATCTACTTTGGGGATGAGCACAATTGTTGTAGCGGACATACCTTTCGGCAACATTTCACCATTGAAGAATTCCAAAACTGCTTGGTATATGTCTTCCTTTATAATGTCCCAACAAGCTACATAGAATGACACTGAGAAACCGTCAGGACCTGCGACACTTTCTTTGCTCATTTCCCCTATCGTTTGCCTGATCTCTTCCATAGTAGATGTTCCACACAACATTGCATTCTCAGCTTCACTGATTACTGCAGGGAAACAGCTCAGATTCAGACTGCTGCTATTATAGTGATCCCCCGAGAGTAGTTCCTCAAAGTATCTGGCTCTGGAAGCTCTAATGTCCACCGGTATCTTTAGACATTCTTCCTTGACCTAGATTCTGAAGATTATATTGGATCTTCTTCTTTGTACCATGCTGTGAAAGAATTTTGTGTTTTTCTCCCCCTCGTTCATCCATTTGTTTGTTGCCCGCTGCCTCCAAAATTCCTCCTCCATGTTAAGTGTTCTAAAAAGATTTGCTTGGTTTGGCCTTGTTAATTTTGCTCACCTCCGTTGGATTAGAGTCAAATAATTTTTCTGCAGCAGAATATAACTCTTCAGTCTTTCGAACGTTGTCATGGATGTTCTCAAAAACTTTTTTATTCCACCACTTCAAATGATTCTTTAGCCTTTTGAGTTTGACTTGTAATTTTGCCAATCCATTGGCAGGACACGACAAGTTCCAATTAAGTCTAACCGTTTAGAGGAAACCATGATATTTCAACCACATTTTTTGAAATCTAAATGAAGGGATTGGTTTCTCCGGTCTCAAAATGTAATCAGCAAGGGGCAATGATCTAATGTTGCCCGACTTAGATGCTCCACGCAAACGGAGAACCCTTGACTTTCCCAAGATGAGGAAATCAAAATTCTATTGAGCCTCTTCCAAACTCTATTGTTTGTCCAGGTAAACTTGTCTTCCACAAATCTTGCATCTGTCAAACCACTAATCATCATAAAATCGGCCTGGAAATGGAACCTGATGAGTGTTCCTCAGCTTTAGAAATCACATTGAAATAACCACCTACTATCCACAGCTCATTACTGTTTGGTTTTAATGCCTCCAGTTTGTCCCATAGCTCGTATCTATTGGATCTGCTGCACTTGGCATACACTATCGTGACAAATATGCTCCTAGGGAGCATTCCCAATTTCAGGTTGAGATGCAGAAATTGGTCATGATCCTCAAGGACTGAGCAAGTGATTTCAAAGTCATACACAAACCAAATTTTACCAAAAGTATTAGTTATAGCATGTATCATCCCTAATCATCTACAAATAAAACGATCATCCAATGGAATAAGTGACTCTAAGATACTCAAAAAGTTGGTTTTGTAATGGTTCTTCAAATGGTGAAGCCTTCTAAGAGATGCTGCTTCAGCTTCTACTTCAGATGGTTCTTCACTGGAGGTACACCATTTCTGTGTTATCTTCTTCTACTTCAGCTTCTACGAAGGATTTGTACTGAACTATACCTTCTTGATCTTCCCATTGCTCTTCTAAAATTGGTTCCATGTTAAGATGACCTTCAGTGTGTAAGTTTCTCTCATTTAGTGTCATTGTGTGTTGGATTTACTATAGCCTGGAGATAAACGTTTGCAGTTGGAACAGGCTTGTGGCCATATTACTTTCTTCTCGATAACCTCTCTACGTATCTTCCTAATAACTTTTATAGGTTTCTTAGAAGCCGTAGTCATTGTAACTTCATCAAGGTCGGATGACCTCCTTTGTACCTTGACTTTACTCATAGACTTAGAATTTGTTCTATAGTATAAAACTCTATTGTATTAAGACATAATCTATTGGACTTAGGTTTATATCCCAAATTTTTCTTGCCCTTAGATTGTTCTAGCCTATCTCATCTTAGATTTTTCTTTTTAACCCTTTAAACCCATTTTCTATCTTCCTAAGGGTCTTCTTCAATTCATTTAGTCTAAGACATTGATTCTTAATTGGCCATTTCTAGCTTGATCATTTCTCTTTTTAGGCATGCGTCTAGTCTTCTTAGGGGTTTTGTCAAGCTTTTTTTCTACCTCCCTATCCTTAGGTGGGGTAATTCTCGCATGATATAACCTAGTATTGTCTTTAGGTTTATCAAATCTTCTATCTTTCTGATAATTAGCATTTAGAAAGGTTCAAGTACAAACAAAAGCTTTACCTGCAAAGACGTTTTAGTACACAAAATAAAAAAGTTTTACTTGCAAAGACGTTTTAGCACGGGGAATTGAGGTCCCTTGTAAAGGTTCAAGTACAAACAAAATTAGAAATAAATCAAAAGTATCCTAAATTAGAAATAGTGATTAAAAGGCTCAACCTAACTTGGAATAAATATCATATTCTCAATTATGACAGATATCAAATTAAGAATTTTCATAATTAACTTATACGCCTAATAAAAATATCTGTGAACATAAAATTTTAGAAAATCTAAAACCATATATTCTCACTTATCAAGACGTGTTGAGCATTTGCATATCTCAATGCTTAAACAATATATCACTTTAGGGACAAAAAGTGTGGCATGGAATAATATTTTAAATTTAACCCTTAGATATGTAGTTGTCCTCTCTTCTTGGTCATTGTTTTTTCTTCATCTCTCTTCTATATTCACCTCTAATTCATGATTGGCTATATATGCCCACGCTCCGACACAATAGTTAGAAGTTATATATTTTTGGTCAAAGGTTGAAATTTTGATATGACTCAAGATTTTAAATTTTGCTTGGAATAAATTTTTGTCTTGGCATGTGTCTCTTGTATCACCTTAGTAGAAAATTTAGTATAGTGTGGTAAGCAGTAGGCATGAAAATCAACTTTTGAGATTGAGAAGATTTAGAGTTATAAATATCTACAGAAGGGCACTTGCTAATAAAGGACTTAGTTCATTTGTCATTGTCAAATGGATATCTTACATTTTTTTATTTCAATATGTTTATTTTGTACATATTTCTCATTTGATTTTTTTTTTGGATGGCATTAAAAATTGTAATCTGTAAGTTTAAACTTGGTTGGTAGCATATTGATTGTTTTTCAATGGGTGTCAACTCAATAGGAGGCATGGCATCAAAGATCTTTAAGGTCAAGTCATTTAAGGGGATTTATGTGGTTACCTTTTATCATTAGGAAAAGGTTCATTTGACGAACTGAAACATTGTTGGTAAAAAAAATCAAAAGGAGTGTTTAATTAGCCATGTCATCAAAAGGACGCCCCACAATCACCAGCAACCTTTAACCCACTAAGTGGGTTGGCTATATTAATCCTCCTTTGCCATTGGACTCAACCCCTTACTATATCATCATCTAATTTAAATGAATTTTATTTTCTTTTATCTTTGCTAACCATGGCTGCTTCTTTAGTCTCCTTCTTTCTCTATGAATGCACGTATTTGACATGGTATTACATCACCTAACTGGGACATTTATTGGATGTTTAAGTACGTTATCATATAGTCTTAAATGTATATCTCATAGAAATAATCCTTTCTCAAAGAAATAATCCTATACCTATAGGCTACGTTGGTAAGGGGTAATCTACTCTGTAATGTAATCCAGATTACATTACGAGATTGATTACTTAATTTAGTACAGTTTTAAAACTGTAATGTAATGTAATCTGGATTACAAAAGTTAGTTAAAGTTGTGTAATCTGGATTACAAAGTAAACTGCATGCAATCCTGGATTACATTCCAACCTCAATTACATTATAGGCTTGATTATATTACCCCTAGCCAAACATAGCCATAAAGATTATCAAATTTGAAATAAAATTGAGTCTTTAATCATGGCAATTATTAAATTAGCAACGGCCAAGGCTAGCCTATTCTCCTAAATTAAAAAATTTACCAAAATGAATTTCTATAAAATCTAAAAGCTTTTAAAAATTTAAATCTTTGTTACCTAACCCATCTATTATAAATTGAAAATATGTGTGTGGTGAATACACCAATATTTTGGTATAAGGGATTTCCTGATTAAATACTTTCAACAGAAAGAAACAACCATTAGACATTGCTACATATATGCTTTCTCCCTTTGAACCCTTTCTTAAAGGTATTACATCAACATACTGGAAAATCTGCAGCTTCACCTTGTGGTTGAATAATCTATTTGCAGGTTTCCACATTGCATTTGATTGATTCTCTCTTTGCTTCTGACCTTGTCGTCTCAGCTTTTTGTCACCTGCTATATGTACCATTTGCAATTGACCCTATTAGGTCAATGGTGCGCAACCTTGCATTTTTGCAAAAGATTGTTTCTGCGACTCAAACCCGTGACCTCAAGGTCCCATGACAACAACTTTATCTTTGCATCAAGGCTCTCATTCATAGACGAACTCAATTTGATCAAAGATATTCCTTTTTTTTTTTTTTTTTGGCTATTCCAACCTTTTGAAAATCTTGCTGGATGTAATACCTGTGATAACAATGAATATTTGCCTTCATGCTGTTTGTGTAATAATAGATTTACTAAAAATATATCATTTCTAGCCGTTCTCAAATTAATCTATTTTTGGGGGGTATTTATTGGCTGCAGGATATTATGATTAGTGAAGCACAAAGACAAGTGCAGAAAAATAAACTTGACAGTAAACAAGTTGCAAATAGGCTACGTTATTCTCTTCGAGTAAGTCTGAACTAGTAATATATGATCTTGAATAGTATTGCCTAATATAACTATCGCTGCTTATCCAAAACTATACAGGCATACATATCCATCTTATATCTACGGATACCACAAAATTTCAGGATAGTATTGCGTGGGGAAGTTGTTAAACCTCACAACATAGCTAATGATCTCATATATCGAGAATGCATATTGTATAAACCACAAGCATGTGGAGTTTCAGAGGTTTGCCTCTTAACTTGTTTCACCTCTAGTGAGCGACTTTTGTTATATGTTTTGTATGTCTCAGTAACTAGTCTTCCAAATTTTCATACATCTGCGATTTTTATGTTAATTGACTATTTTTTCTACACTCCTCAATTACCTGTCTTAAACATTTGTATCTGAGATTTCTGTTGATTGTAATTGTGTTAGCTGGATAAAGATATTGCACCTAAAATTAAATTGGATGATTGTTCTATTTGTGTAGTGTTTTAAAGGATTCCAAAACTAGCTACCATAGTAACTTCTTCATGTTAAGTTAGAATATTCATCAGATACTTATGGTACAAACTAGAAGAATGTTTAATATTCTTATACATCATTTATGGGTTGTTGATTTCGTTCCTTTCTTAATTTAGGCTTCTATTGTCACTACCATTGGATTTCTAGATGGCGCTCCAAATGTTAATGTCCATGGATTCAATGTTTACCACAAGAATCGCCTTATATTGGTTTGACATTCTTTCTTTCACCATTTTATTAGTATTAATAGATCTTCTTTTGTTTGCCTATTTAAATTCCCATGAATCATATTGTGATATCATCCGCAAGTGAACCTGGAAATGGATATTTTGCCTTTCTGGTTTTTTTAATTCAAATGATTCCGACTCAAGCAAAGTTTGCTTGCTAAATTCTGACGTAATGTTGTATGACTGTATAATTATTCTAATAGCGTTCTTTGCACCTGCATTTGCTGCCACAGTTGCACATCAAGTACTGTGTTGCATCCAAGTATGCTTTTGCATATACCTGCATATACATATAGCTTTGTATCACTTAAATCCTCATTTGTTTCTCCTTTTCCAAGTTATTCTATTGATTCAATATCAATCTCTTTGAATAAACTAGATGAGTGCTCTTAATAGTATAAAATATAAACCATGAATAAATGAGAGGGAAGACATCATTAGTAAAAGGACTATTTGATTGTTGGGAAAAAAAAAGATCACTCATAACAAAATTATAATTCATTAAATGATTATGATTTTGTGCAAGGTTCGATATGTTGTGTTGCGAGGTTGTGGAGGGCGCAGCGTCCCCCGTGAGGGTCACAAAGGGTGTTGCGACCCTGCGCCGTCCCTCCGCGAGGGTTGCGGTGGGCGCTACCACCCTGCGGTATCCCCCTCCGTAAGGGCCACAGAGTGCCACGACGGAAGCTGCGCTTTTGTGGTGGGATGTGTGAGCACAGAGGAGAGAAGTAGTCGGAGAAGTGGGGAGACAAGGGAAGTTGCGTCGACCTTGATTGCTTGCGTGGATGACGACAGCGTCGGGCACAGAGAGGGCGGACGCAAGAGGAAGAGAAGCGGCGACAGAGAATTTAGGTTTTAAAGACTTTGGATTTAATCAGAATACTTGATTAATCAATTCCGAAGTTAAATTGATCAACACCTAATTTAAATAGTCCAAACATATCTCATTAGCATATATAAAAATTTGTTTAATGATAATTGAGAAAAATTTAATCACTTTATTATTGAATGGTGAGACATATTTATATACAAACTAGGGATATATTTTAGGAAACTATAATTAGGCTAATTAATAATTAGCTTAATTGCAGATATATATTAACTAATATGTATTGGTATTATAGTAACTAATATATATACAGATATGATATCTAATATATTTAGATAATACTCTCCCTCAAGTTGGAGCATAGATATTAATCATATCCAACTTGTTATAAAGATAATAAACCCGAACTCTATTTAAAGCTTTTGTGAAGATGTCTCTGAGTTGTTTTCTAGTCTTCATATATTTTGTAAAATCAAGTTTCGTTGAATTTTTTCACGAATGAAATGACAATCAATTTCAATGTGCTTGGTTCGCATGAAATATATGATTCAATGCAATATGAAGAACATCTTATCACACCATAGTTTAGTTGGTATTGCAATCTTAAGTCCTACTTCAGTCAAAAGTTAATATGTCGACATTATCTCACATACAGATTGTGTCATAGTCCTATATTTTGACTCTGCACTGGATTGTGACACAATGTTTTACTTCTTACTCTTCTATCAGACTAACTTTCTTCCTACAAAGATACAATAATCTAAGTAGATCTTCTATCCATTTTAGAACCTACCCAATCTGCATTTGAAAAATATTCAATATGTGTGTGTCTATTATTTTCATATACGATACCCGTCCAGGTGATCCCTTTAAGTAACACAAAATTTGCTTTAACACTACCCAATAATGAATGGTCGGAGATGAAATAAACTTATATTAACACTAACCGAATATGCAATATCTGAATGAGTCACGGTAAGGTAATTCAACTTCCCAACAAATCTTCGATATTTCTCAGGATGTTCAAATAGTTTTCCATCTCTTGTGAGGTGTATGTTTTGAGTCATTGGAGCACTACTAGGCTTTGTTCTTAATTTTCCTGTCTCAGTTAATAAATTGAGGACATATTTGCTTTGAGATAGAAATATACTTTTTTTTTTACTCCTTGTAACTTCGATACCCAAGAAATACTTTAGCATCCCCAAGTCTTTTGTATGAAATTGAATATCAATCAAAGATTTAAGAGATGAGATTTCCATAGTATTATTTCCAGAGAGATAATAATATCATCCACATAGACAATTAATAAATGATATCAACTCTTGATTACTTGTAAAACATAGAATGATTAGATCTGCTTCTTATCATACCAAACTTCCAACAACCTAATTAAATTTTGCAAACTAAGCACAAGTACTATGTTTTAAACCATATAAAATTTTTTGAAGATGGCAAACTTGCCCTGACTCCCCTAATAAAACCAGGAGGTTGCTCCATATACACCTCTTCTTGAAGATCATCATGAAGAAAAACATTCTTATTATCAAGTTGATGTAAAGCTAATGATGTGCAACGACCATTGAAATAAACAATCGTACAGATGTCATCTTTACAACAGGTGAAAAAGTGTTAGAATAATCTACTACATAGCTCTATAGCCTTTAGCAACAATACGAGCTTTTAATCGGGCATCTGACCCATCCGAATTAACTTTAACTGCGAATATCTATTTGCATACAATAACCAAGTCCAAGTGTCACTGTCATCTAAGACATTCATCACCTCTATCATTCCATCTTTTCAACTAGGATGAGATATGACTTCATGAACAGTTTAAGGAATAGAGATAGAGTCAAGTGAAGTAATAAAAGAACCAGAGGAAGATGACAAATTGTTATAAGAACCCACAGAAGTAGGATAAGTACATTGAGGTTTACCTTTGCATAACGCAATAGGAAGATCATTGCTCGGGATAGATCTGGATTTGACAACGAAGTAGTAGATGCAGGACATGAATCAGGAGATTGTCACCTAGACTAGACTTGAATAATAGGTGACTTGATACGAGACGGTTTTGGGACGTGACTAGAGGATGTGACAGAATACACCATTAAGTCATCCTCCTCACTTTGACCGGTTGGAATAAGTGACGACGAAAAATAAGGTCCGTCTTTGATGAAGATAACATTAATTGAAACAAGATATTAATACTGTGGCAATAACATCTATAACCCTTCTGAAGACGAGAATAACCAAGGAAGTTACATTTCAAAGACTTGGAGTCTAATTTGGTGACATGCAGACGAGATCCTGAACAAAATAAGTGCTACCAAATATCCTAGTGTTAATCGGAAACGACTTATTGGGAAAGAAGATTTTGAGGCGATCTCACCGCGAAGAACTGTGGATTTCATGCTCTTAATAAGAAAACATGATGTAGAAACCGCATCGGTCCAAAAAAATTGGGAATATTTATTTGAAATAAAAGGGCTCGTACAGTCTCAAGAAGATGTCTATTTTTACGTTCAACTACACAATTTTGGGATGGAGCATCAACACTAGGTTTCATGAAGCATACCATTCTGACGTATAAGAATGGAATAAACTGGACATATATTCCTTCGCATTATCACTTCGCAAAGTACGGATAGACGCATTGAACTGAGTTTTAATCTCAGCGCAAGAGACACAAACCAGAGAAAACAACTCAGAGCAATTTTTCATTAAATATAGCCAAGTTTTATGAGAATAATCATTTACAAAAGTAACAAAATACCTAAAATCGCATTTCGACAAAATAGAACAAGGACCATAAAATATCGAAATAAACTAATTCAAAAGGAATAACATGTTTATTTATTCTAGGGCTCGTACTAAGACGATGATGTTATGCAAGCAGACACGACTCACAATCTAACGAAGACACCTTATCATACTGTGGACAAATCTTTTTGAGCAAAGGAGGAGATAGATGTCCCAACCTGCAGTGAGTCTCGAAAGGAGAAGTGACACTTGAGCAA
This sequence comes from Boesenbergia rotunda, assembly GCA_024364735.1. Lineage (NCBI taxonomy): Eukaryota > Viridiplantae > Streptophyta > Magnoliopsida > Zingiberales > Zingiberaceae > Boesenbergia > Boesenbergia rotunda. Next base: position 452,270 of record JAGFNQ010005037.1, on the reverse strand, counting down.
GTAAAAGAGTTTGGGAGCAGTGTATCAAGAATATAGAGACCTCTAGATTTGTGTCCTTTATCAATAATCTTCTTTGTCAATAAATCCTGAAATAAACAATAATCAGGAAAAAAATGAGATGCAACAGTTAAAATTACGAGTTTGTTGGCTGACAGAGAGCAAATTAAAAGAGAAACTCGGTAAATGTAAGATAGAAGACAAAGAAAGTAAAGGGGTAGGATTGATAGAGTCAGATCCACGAACACAAGATGGAGACCCATTAGCTAAAGTAACAGGAGTGTTAGCTTTGGACTGGAATGTAAAAAAGATATTAGAATTACCTGTCATATAATTCATGGCACCAAAATCAATTACCCATTTGGAGGATGAGGAAAGAAGACATGCATTTTGTTTACCTGAATGAGCAATCACTGATAGAGAAAGATGAAGACTAGCGATTCATGATATTTTGATAAGTTGGCAAATTTATCCGCAGAGATAAGGACTGATTTATCTAAGGCATCATTAGTGGATGCAATATAGGCCAAGTGTTTTCGCTGATTTTTATATTGAAGCTTTCTACATTTAAACTTCGTATGACTTGGCTTACGAAAGTAGTTGCACATATTATCGCTTGAATTCGACGTTTAAGCTTCAAAGTCCTGGGATCTACCTCCTTTATTTCCACTAGTCACTAATCTTCAAGGCATATAACTAGTGTTACGACTCACCAAAACACTACTAAGTAGAACGGACACAACATTTTCTGTACGAAAAACACGACTAAATATGTCATGCCCCCGGGGACCTGCATGTCCGATAGTAAACGAACAGTATCTCCCATGTACGATGGACAATCTAAAATTCTTATGCATGACCTACACATTCCCTCATCTACTTCGACCAACACAGCCGGAACATAGCATAAAAGGAATATGAAATGCATCACAAACTATCTAGGTCGCGTACCGTTGTGACTACAACAAAACAAAATGCCAAATGCCCTCCGGGACAAAACAAACACACAAACCCACCAGCAGAATCACGCACAAATACATCTGCACAGTACGGAAAAGAAAATACAAGCTAATGGCAATAAAATGCAAACCAAATCCGACGACTCGCCTGGAGTGACGGGCTGTCAGGCATATCTTGGCAAGTTAAAGCAGGTCATCTTGAAAATAGAAAACATACTAACAGGGTGAGTCGAAGTTAACTCAACAGGTATAGAGATAAGATATGTATGATATCAAAAAAGCTATACAAGCTCTATAGATAGAAGCAGATACAGTCTCATAATGATTCCAGAAACATGACTGAAATATTATATGAAATGTACATATCAGAGTCAACCAATCCTAGGGGATATAGATCAGAGATCCCCGATAAAATCCTATGAAATGTACGTACCACACGAGCCAATGAAGGGTCATAAAACCATATGCAAATACCACCTATATGTCCATGTCAAACATATACAACAAACATAACTCAATCAAGTACAGCAAGCACAAGAAAATACAACGATGCATCATATGCACATGATGCATTATCATGTGTCACCTCTGAAGCCAGTCAAGCCACCGTCACATGTCGTATACTAACGGTTGAGTGGGTCTATACGTACTTAGTCGCCATTGCTTTAGAGTGACCGAGTAGACAGGATGCAGGCAGAGTACCACACTCCGACCCCAAGCGAATGGGGGAGCACCGCCCTCATCCTCTCGAATCACTGGAAAGGGGAGGGATCTACTGAATACATATCACTCCGATCTACCACTGCCCTTGAGTGGGTAAGCATGTCCTGACAGTGGCAAACTACCCACACTCTGAAAAATGCTAAGCCTTGAGTGGTTGAGTGGGCAGATTCTGATATGACTGTAGACACATCTCAACTACAAGGGAGCCAAGAGTCGATAGTTATGTAACAATGCAAGGATGATGCATGATTGTAATTAATGCAACACCCACTAGATCATTATCAATATCATAATATGGCACACACAGGTATGAGTCATATATCATAAGCTAACCATCATGCAACTAGGTATACAGGTAAAAGTATAACCAGTGGTTAACCCAATGTCAGGTATAAGATAACACAACTAATTCTAAGCACACGTTCACACGTGCATACTCTAAGAGTAAGAGTATCAAAAGTGAAATTGTATAGATCAAAAACGACTTCAAGGAAATCAGCCGCCCCCCACCCCCCAAAAAAAAACTCGAAGAATCAAAGCTTTCCTCTACGGGGTCTGGGAGTCAGAAGCTATGCTGGCTAACACCGGCAATAGCACCGCCCGATGATAAATCGTGTTGGGAAGAAGATCAAAGGCCCGTCGCTTATCTAAAGAAGATGACATGCCTAGGAAGATTCGGCGTTCTCTTGACCCTCCAGCGAGCTTTTGAGCGAGGAGAGACCGCCTCGGGTGAGGGAAAGAAGAGAAAAGGAAGAAGATGGATGAGGAGTTGAGGACGTCGACTCGATCACACAGAGGAGGTGGACTCGGGCGGAATCAACGAAGCCGATGAACTTTGGGTATTTTTATAGGGATAATAAATTCCATTTAAACCTAATGTTTAATAATTCTTTTGGAAAATAAATTTTTCTCAAATAATTCAGAAATAACCCATCTCGCTCCCATTGATCCCCGTGAACCGTTCCAAAATTTCCAGAAAAATTTCCAAATTTTTTCTATTTGATTATTTTCAATTTAACCGTTACTGATGATATTTTATTTACCGTATTTTACAAAATACATCTTGTAAAGAGAAGGCCTGAGAACCTGATAGAACTTGTGACTTAGCAGACTCAAATTCAGGAGATAGACCAACAAGGAAGCTCATGATAGTCATTTGTTCCTGTTAACGTTGTTGAACCTTCACATCGGGGCTAAAAGGCAACAACATATTAAGCTCCTCATATGACTTTTTGAATGTCATAAAATAGTTGATTAGAAGTTGATCTTGTTTCTCCGCATGATAAAATGTTTTGCAAACCTCATACATGCATGAGAGATTCCCTTTTCCAAAGTACAAAATTTCTAACTAATCCATTAATTCTTTAACAAATTCACAATGATTGATGAAATCTATTACCTCATTATCAATACAATTCTGAATCTGAAGGAATAAGCAAGCATCTTCTCTAAGCCATGTCTACTTTGAATCATGTGGAGGATGGTCATCAGTCAAATAGCCATCTTTATCAATACTTCGTAGATAAAATCAAACCGTCTTATTCCAATTCAAATAGCTTAAACCATTTAGCTTGTAGTCTGTGAATTTAAACATCACAGACACCACATCCGTCACAAAAGAAGTTTTATTTTCAACCATTAGATTTTATCTCAAAGGAAATCAAATAAGAGACGAAGGAAATCCAAGACGCTGCGGTGGCTGCTAGAAAAGTAGAGCATCGAAGCTTCTTTGTTTTTTGTAGTAGGACGACCAAGACGCCAGGAGAGGAGAGAGATGCGACTGCTTAGGCTGGAGGATTATGCGCTAGGGCTGGAGGCAGCCGTGTAAGGCAGTGATCACGGTGTCGAGGAAGGACAAGACACAGTAGCAGCTACTTAGAGAGGATATCAAGGAGAAAGTTAGCCGGCGTGGCGACGACGCGCAGGCACAAGACAAAGGCAACGGCGGTTAGGCACACAACATCGCGAGCATGTGTGACAGAGACAGGTGGGGCAACAACTCTGCCATAAGTTCGAGGCATCCAGTGTGGTCAGCTTCGCGGGCTGCACACGACGTTGGTGGCCACAACCAAGGTCAGTGTCGGCAGAGGAACACGACACGACACAGGTTGTGCATGTGCGTGATGCTATGACATGCGGCGGAGAGGAGTTCGAACGCAGCGAGACGATTTTTCTGTCAATTGAATAGGAGGCAGAATCAGAGAGAGGCGACGGCGGAGGATGGCTTCGTTGCGCGCAGGCTCCTAAGGCGAACGCGAGGGGCGAAATGCGAAGGGGTCTTTTTTGCACGGGAATAGGTATAAAAGAAAACCTAATTTCGAAATTCTAAGGGGGCGTTTGGTTTGCTCCATTTTCTATTTTCATTTTTCAGAAAACCATATTTTCTCATTTTCTGGAAAATCATTGTTGTAAAAGTCAGCCTAGGCGACCGCCTAGGCGCTAGGCGGCACCCCACCGTGGTGCTGCCTTGGTGCCGCCTAGCGCCGCTCGACGCTAGGCGGTAGTCCTCCACCCAACTACAGCCTAGCGATTTTTACAACCTTGGGAAAATGACTTTATTTTATTTTCTAGTTTTCCAGAAAACCCTATATCTTTTTTTGGAAAACAAGGTTGGAAAACGCAAAACAAATACGTTTTCCAGAAAATCGCATTTTCTACATAAAATGAAAATGGAAAATAAGCGTACCAAACGCAGCCTAATTTTCTCTTGGCTCGGATACCTTGATAATTTTGAAAATTATAATAGTGAGACATATTTATTATTGAATAGTGAGACATATTTATATACAAACTAAGAATATATTTTAGGAAACTATGATTAGGCTAATTAATAATTAACTTAATTGAAAGATTTATATTAACTAATATGTTTTGGTATTATGGTAACTAATATATTTACACAGATATGATATCTAATATATTTAGATAGTATTTAATATTCTAAAAATTCTGATAAAATTTTATTTTATTTTTGGTTTAGTTAATTTTTTATTTTTTAAATATATATTTTTATAAGTAAATTATTAATAATAGGTATAAAATATTAAAAATTATTTCAACATTTTTTAAATAATTTTAAAAATTAATAAATATTTTATAAAATAATTTAAAATTTTTAAAATAATTTTAAAATTAAATTTAAATTTAAAATAATCTCTTTTAAAAAAATATAATTCTTAAACATTTCAAATAAATTTTTAAAAGTTAAAAGTTTAACAATACATTCCAAAAAATAATTTAAAATTTTTAAATACTTTTATAATTATTTTAGCCTTTCAAATGATTTTATATAATTTTAGATTTAATTTTGAATTTTGAGAATTATATTTTAAAAAATTAAAAATTTATTAGGCATTATCTTATGAAAAATTTTAAAATATAAATTTAACATCTCAAATATAAAAGATATTTAATAATCAAATATTAATAAAATTAATATACATTTAAATTTAAATTTATTTTAAAAAATATTGAAATGCTATTGGCATGGCATATTAAGGTACCGTTCTAGTCCAGGATTGAAACTTCGGCATGAGTTGAGATTTTAAATCTTGATTTTGTGAAATTGTAAGTTGATTTTATTTGCTAAATTTAATAATTTTTCTACTTTTTTGCATCAACGTGATAGTTTTGTCTATTGGGAAGCATTAGAAACATATTATTTGCATTTTTGTTAACAATTCTGTGTGTGTACACTATATTTATATATTATTTACTTAGAGTAAACTCTTCATAGTAATTGAACTACAAGTCGTAATCTTAAAAAATTTCCTATTGACTTGGGAAGATTCTTCTAATGATTTACCCTTAAAGTAGTCCTCTAATGACACCATAATTAAAAGCCTTTATGTAATTCTTGAAGAACCAACCAAATTGAATGAACAAATCGATAATATATCATTAAAGATTGCTAAAATTGCATATAAATTCTCTAGTTAGACATTTACACGTATGTGTCCATTTGTAGATTTTGAAATTAATGTTTGTCAATTTTTGTTCCTTTGTGTACTCTTATCCACTAGACACTAAAGTGAGAGTTCTATTGTGTATGCATGAGCCCTAGAAATTTCATAAGTTTTATGCAAGTATCTAGATTCATCCTATTTGTGAGAAAATTGATTGTATGTATGTCTATTTAATTATCAGCTTATTTTAATGTTAGCCCAATATTCAAATTAGAAAAGTATGTTATGTTACTAGGAGACACTTGAGCCTTTTCTATACATGTTGACTTTAACACTGGGGAACCATGGAGACTACTTCCAGTTCTGAATCAGAGACTGTTTCCAAACTCATTAGTAGGGATGACTGAAAAAGAAAAAAATCATTGGTTAATTCTCTAAAAATTAAAATAAAAAGGAAAGTACATCAGCTTCTCACTCATTGGAATGGTTGTTCAAGAATGAACGACAAAGAAATACTCAACAATCTTTATGAGGCAAACACTTCTACTTAGGAATAACGACCAAAGAAGGCGCTAACAACTCACTCAGAATTGAGTTCTGCTTGATTAAGGAGAATAATACAATCCAAGAATTGGAGATCCATTTAGATTTTTTTTAAAAAAAAATTCTAGTTTACAAGTTTTGAGTTTTTAAATTTTCAAGTGATTGTTGTATTTCTTATAATAGATAAATTAGATCTTTTAAAATTTGGTTATCATTTTAGTAATAAAATATGCCCTTTCTTAGGCAACTTGATCTCATTTCAAGGCTATAAAAAGGTTGAGATCACATTTATTAGATTATCTTTTAGTTTGACAATATTTTCCCTCCTTGTTAGTCGAGAGTTTCGGTGTTGGTTGGCATGATTTGTACGTGTTGAATAAAAAACTTACTCATCTTGTATTTTGGAAATTCTGCAGAATTCTCCATAATGTTTGCCAAGTTTTGTCACTTTCTTGTTGAGTAGTTTACAAATAAGAAAACCATTTGGTCTCCTGCTATTAGCGAGTTCTTGCTTGATAGTGATATTCCTCACTGTTTTTTGGATTGGATTTTTGGTTTCAATCATACTTAATAATGGAGTGAGATACAACCCATTATTGACAAAGCTAGTTTCTTGCTTGTGTTTTTGTCATTGTTTTTTTTTCTGAAACTGATTCCTTTCACTTGAAATCAGTATCTTTCAAATGTAACACAGTACTAAACATGCAATGTAAAATATTTTGCAGCCTTACTGGAAAGTTGCAAATAATTCCTATGGAAAAGGCAGAGGAGTTGTTGGTACGCACTATAATTCCTTCCGATGACACTTTTTTTTTTTATTTCTATCTTTTTGTCACGCTGGAGGCTCCTGCTCAAAGTCTATCCTCAACTGATTTTCCAGTTTCCTATAAATTGTCAGGTGTACTTGAGACAAATTTCATAAAGCCTACTCATGATAAGCAGGATTTTGAGAAGTCTGTTCTTTACCAAAAGCTTGAGAGTCGCTTGAAAGAGATGACATATGAGTATTGGTAAGTCTGGTTGTGCTAGGACAGGAAGAGGAGGCTCAAACCTCAGAGTTCTTTGCTCTTATCAATATTTTTCCCTGTTTGATGAGAAGTTGTTGCTTGCTATTAACAATTGTAGATGAAGTTTTTTACGGATGGTTTGTGCATTTAAAATGATTTGCATGAATATATATATTTGCATTTTTGAATTGGTTGACTGGCAATAAGTTCCTTTTTGATGGCAAGTAATTTCAGTTGGGATGGTGGAAAACAATTTCTATAAGGATGATACTTCAGAGCTTTGAGGATTTTTCAAATCAGAATTTGTTTCTTTAACCTTTCATGGGGTTTGCAGTAGCAATTATCTGTTTATCTACTTGTATGTGCACATGAGTATTTTTAATATGTCAAATTATGAGAAATTATATTGATTCTCTTAACAGGGATCTTCATAGCCATTTGGTGGGCTACTATAACAAGAAGAAGCCTGCAGCACCAAGTCCATCTACTCTTGTTTGCCAGATGCCTCGGTTGGGAACATCTAGCTCTTTAGATCTGGTTGAGACTAAGCATTTTACACCAGCTAACCTGGAGAGAGCCATTCTCATTACTGCATCCACACAACCTATATCCTGCATAACACCTACAGACTTAAAATGTGATGCTAGTATACAAACCAGTAGGTTAACTATTTCCTTCAGTCTTACCTAATTTATTTTTTTTTATGCTTACCTCAGTTATATTATGATGTTCAAACCAGGACTACCACTCAAAAGAAAGAATGAAAATCAAGTTGGTGCCACACGAGAAGCAAAAGTGCAGATTTCATCTAATCCATCTGGATCTAGAAACATCAAGGAGACTAAAGTATGGAATTTTTTTGCAATGGGCTTCTGATAACTCTGTTGTTTTCACAAGATATGCAACAAAAATTTGATACAACCATCTTCCTATGCATGAACTAAATGCAACAGCCAGTGTTGAGACCATTATGATATTTAACTTGTTCATTCTGTCGTTCTTGGAACTTTGGATCTAATAGTAGAACATGAAATATAAAACTTTTCTTCTATGATCAAGCCTTGGGAAACCATTCTATTTTTATGTATTGATTTTTTGTTATTATCAATCAATGCTGGAAGGAAATTTTCTTAGAACTTTTTTTTTCTCACTGAAAATGTTCTTATAGCCAGACATGCACTATATGAAATCCTGGAGCATTTCTAGTTTTGGCTGTGAGAAATAATATGATATTTAATTCCATGGCTTTCCTTTATATGCTATTCAATAAAACATATAATTCTAGATGTGTAATTGTAGAAATTTTATTTCTCATATTGTTCTGGCGGCAGTAACAAGTCCAAATTGTTATATAATCATTAGACTTAACAAGGTTCTAAAATAAAATGTCCTTTGAGAATTGTGATTTTGTATGTCAATTTAGTTTATATCCCTAACCACAAGCTTTCTCATCTTGCATAATGCATGACATTTGTCCAGGATTCCGGTTCTAGTGTGCAACCAATTCTTGATATTAAAGCAATGACTCTAAAAAATAAGGAGCTACGTGATCAGTAAGTATCTATTTGTTCCCTTCCCAGTGTTTTGTTTCTCCAAAACGTGTTTTTTACACTTCACTTTGTGGATCTGTTCAATAATGGGAGATTTTTAAAACTCATTGGTGCTACTTATACAAGGCATTATTTTCTTTTCTTGCCATTACTCATCTTAGCTAACCTCATTTGATTATCTTTAAAATCTTGTGAAAGTAATGTTCGTATCATTGGTGTTACCAATCTTACCAGAGCTAGAAAAGTTATTGGATACAATTGTTTGCAATTTTTTTTACCATTGTTTTTTGTTTTCAGGTGCTCGGAGTACGAAGAGATGGAGAAACAACTTATGCAAAAGGTCTCAACCCTTAGTGTTTAGCTGAAACTGCGATGTTTTTTGCATTTTAAGTAGCATTAGATATGACAATAATATCTGCTAAATTTCAGTCATAATTCATTGCCTTTTCCTTCTACATTCAATATATTTAAACTACAAACTTCGAAATCAAATTATATGAGATTTTCTTCTGTCCTCTTTCCACCTTCCCCTTTTCCACTCTGTAAACGAAGTGTTGTACTGACCGTTTTTAATGCTCATTCTTTCCTATCATCACATATATATGTTCATTTGTGTAGCACCGGATAGCATGATAATTTTTCAAAATTGATGTGCTGTTTAAGGTATTATTAAATCCATGCTAGTGGTCGCTTCTTGGTAACTTATAGGTGAATGCTTTAGAGTGTGATTTTTGGACTGCTGAATATTTGTTGATCTTATTGGCAGGCGAAGAAACTTAGAGCTGAGCTTCTAGAGGTTTTAGAGGCACACAAGAAATTGCTGATGATGTCATACCAGTTGAAGATGTTAAAACAGAAAGACTGTAGATCATTCTATCTAAAGCACGTCTATTAGTCATCCTCTAAAGGACGACCATGATCCATTATAAACTGCCCAGAATCTTAAAGTTCTTGGAAAGGATGAGTTTTGTATGGTCATTATTCTCATGTGAGATGAATCCTGTAATCTGGTTACCTTGTGCTTAAACCATTCTCGGTAAGGCTGTTGTAATTTGTAACAGTATATGAGTATAGTGGTTTTAGCATTCCATTGTGAAGATCATTCATTCCCTTTTCGAGTTTATGGCAAACACAGTTTTCATGTTGTGTAACAATTAGGTGACAGGTGTTATGCATATAATTTTCGCGGCTATGAATAAGAAGATGCCTTTCAGTCTTAGGTAATCGATCAATTTGCAGGATCAATGGATGGAGTCTCCCTTCGCATAGCATGTCAGCCAACTGGGGATGAAATGTGAATATCCCGATTAGCGTAACTACTATTTGTATCTCTAAATATTGAATGTTCAATGTGGTCTAGTTAAAGTTCATCACTATGTTGAAGACAATGTTGTAGTTACAGTTAAACATTTTATTTAACTAAATGTTTTGCATTGATACAGAAGCACTAGCTCTTGCTTCTTATTTCAAGTTAATGAATTGAGTTGGCAATTCGATTTTAAAAATACTGCTTGCAGCGGGAACACGCACAAGATAAAAGCTGGTATTATCGGAGGTATATGGATGTTTGAACAAAGTCGTTAAAGTGAAATTTGATTATGTCAAGCTTGTTTATTTTATTGGCATCTTGTTCTAACTTATTCCTTAAAAAAATAACTTCGAATTTTTTATGGAGCTCAATTCCAGATATTATTTCTTATAATTTAGTGAAAATATTGATATCAAAAGATTATAAGGAGTGTTATATTTTGTCTTTAAAGGGGTCTTCAATACATCAAATTTCCTCAATGTGGGATTTTGGTGAAGTGTCTATGGTATTTAGTCTTATTTTTGTAAAAAATTATTTTCGAGATTTGAATCTTTGACCTTAGGTCGCACGGCAGAAAACATCATACGATACTTATTATGGTTTGTGCCAAATTGTGAATGAACTATGAACTACTGTATGATTCTTCAATTGCATTGTTTATAGCTTCCAAGCTATGCTGTAGCCGAAAGCTCATTAGTTATCTCTTAAGCATCTACAGTTTGATCCTCAGATATGATAAATTTTGCATGAATTTTTTTCTAAATGGGACGTGCAATCGTAGAATGTTGGATTTCTGGACCGTCCGTCATGAGTGTTTTTCGATTTATTTAGTGGTCGGTGGAAAATTTTCGTGAAACTAGTTTAGTCATTTCAAATTCGATGTTATCCAACCTAATTAATTATTTTTCAATTGCATTGTTTATATCTTAGCTAGAAGAACTTATTTTTCCAATCACAGATGTTTCCTAAAATTCATTAAAAATTCATTATTACTTTCTCCAATTTAAGAGAACCCATTGTCTAAGAATGTACACTGATGTTGAATAGAAAGGCAAGGAGGTCAAGGTGCTCTCAATGAGGGTCACTCTGCCACAAATAGAGAGAAGTTTTACCGATGAACCAGTCTTAGATGTACCAACATACACACTAAATGATTTCTGAAAGTCAGTTTGCAATGCAATGTACTGAGATGATAATGGCAACAACACCTTTTATTTCGAATTAAAAACGTCATTTGCCTTTGCTAAGAGAAGAGCATCGTCTGCAAATTGTAAAACCTAGAATTCTTTGTGCGATCCCCACGTGTATTTAGACCACCTCCCTTATTAATTTTTAGCCTATATACGATCTTAGCTATCCAAGTAGCAGGAAGACATTGGTCCTTAAAATATCATCCAAAGCATATCTGAAGGATTAAGGCTTCATTAAGTGGGCTAATACTAGATTAACATCACACACAACAGTTGCCTTTAAACAACAAAATCTCAATTAAGTGATATAATATTTTATGCACGAAGGGAGTTTAAGATATTGGATGTGGATTCAATATATAGATTCGTTAACTCGGTTCATTAACATTAATAAGTTGTTAATGAGAAATGAGCTTTTATGTGGATGATCTCTACGGAATGGACCAAAATATATAAAAGAAGATGTTCATTGATTTGGGCATCTTGAATCTAAGATTCAATAGAGCTTCTTTATTTTCCTCCTCTCTTTCCCATTGAGAACAACTATGGATTTTCGTCGACTCCTATAGAAACCATTCCGTTAACAAGATAATTATGGGATTTAGTGAATAAGAGAATTATGTTCGAACATTTTACTCAATAACAAGACAATTATGAGAGTTCATGAACAAGATAATTATTTTAGGGGGCGCTTGGTATATATTCGGGAATGAGAATAGGAATGAATTTGATTAAGGGGTTAATGGGAATGAAAATGATTGCTGGATTGTGGTGCTTGGTATAGATATTGGAATGAGTATTATTCCCATTAGGGGCTACTTGATTTAGCTTAGATTAGGGAATGGATATCTACTAAAATTTTCATTTTATCTTTATTAGTAAAAATATAAAAATAATTACATACTCATGAACAAAACTATTTTATTTAAAATATATATAATATAATGAATCTTTTTGGTGATAATTATATTGAATTCAATGATATTTTAATTCAATACTTATTTATTCTAGATTCATTGAAAGAATGACCTCTTACCAATCTTTTTTCTTGGTGTGGTCGAAACTCCAGATTGTATTAAACAATCAATCTGATTCACCAACGTAGTTGAAGCACTAAAGCACTAATTTGCTCACAAAAATTACAGCAGCGACATAAGCAAAAGGAGTCACAAGTCACAACATTCTTATTTGAACACAGAGTTAAGTTACAAATTTTCGTTCAAATATAAGCACAAGGATAAGAAAGCATCAAAAGTAATTCAAACTGTAAAAGTGACATTGTTTATTTCACATTCAATTCACCAGTATGAAAGCACAAAAGGATTATCACAAGGTCCAAGTATGAAAGCACAAAAACTGAACAATCTCCAAGTACAAAAGCGACAATCTCCAAGTGCGAACATGTCCATTTCAAAATTCAACATCATCACAAGGAAGCAATTATAAGCAACTAAGCACAAAATCTTTAACTTCAGAAGGATCCAAACTGAACAATAACTCAACCTTCACCGGATCTTCACAAATGACTTGAGCAGCCTTGTACTTGTTTTGACCAACAAACTCATGTTTATCCAACATCTCAAGAACTTGTGGCATTTTCGAAGATTTACCTTGAATCCAAGATGAAATCGACTCAAAATGTGAGTTAACAGTCTGCATAAATCCATCAACTCGATCACAGAGTGATTTGAAGTCATAATCAATATTCTACACTTGTGCACTTTTTCCCTTCTTTGAAGCCTTCTCAAATTTGTCATTGGATGATTTCCTTTTATCTTTAGACTGAGATGCTCTAGATGTAACAGATGTTTGTTGATTTAACATTGAATCAAAATCCACTTCATTTTCAGTATTGTCATCTAATGTAGTCAAATCAACATCCACATTGTCATCTAATGTAACAAATGTTCACTAAGGTTCATTGAAATAAAGAACAACCATCACACTAGTCAAAGTCATTTTGCATCAAGTACCCCATTTTGTCGATTGTTAAACATTTGGAGTGCTAAATTATTCCTAAAAGTTGTCCACTGATCAGTTGGGGCAATTTTCCATATGTACTCTGTTTCGTTCTCGTGATCACTACCATCATCTTCACTGTGCTTTTCTTCATCAATTATACACTCCTGAGGATCATGGCTCATGAATTTACGGATCAAGTTGTGAAGCAAGCAACAAGCAATAATAATACAAACTTGTGTTTGAATTGAAAATAATGAAGGGGAAGCTAAAGGGGCGTTTGGCTTGAGTCATTTTCCATTTTCATTTTCCAGAAAACCGCATTTTCTAGTTTTCTGGAAAATGACTTTTTTTTATTCTCCAGTTTTCTAGAAAACACTATGTTTTTTTCTGGAAAACAAAGCTGGAAAATGCAAACCAAACATGTTTTCCAGAAAATCGCATTTTCTACAGAAAATGAAAATGGAAAACAGACTGAAAAATGCAAACCAAACGCCCCTAAGATTTTCCAACAACCCTTCAACAATCTAAAACACCTCTCGATAATATTTCTTGCTCTTGAGTGTTTCATGTTAAAGTATTCTTTTGTTGTCTCGGGATGATGACCATCAAACTCATTGAGGTGATACCTATGCCCATGATAAGGTGCAAGAAATCCAGCTGAATTGCAATATCCAGCATCTACCAAATAATAATAACCTAAAACATTGAAACTATTTAAAGTTAAATGCAAGGCTTACATAAATACAAGTTAAAGTATAAAATTGTTTCCTATTTACCTTGGGGGACTTTAAGTCCAGATGATCTACTGATGGCATTATGAAGAACCCGACCATCATGAGCAGAACCTTCCCAACCAGGTAACACATAGATAAATTACATTTTCGGGCAACACACTCCCAACATATTTATAGCAATCCCTCCCTTTCTTGTGCAATAACGTAGTTTTTCTTCTTTAGGAGGGATCACTTGGATAAAAGTACCATCTAAAGCACCTAAACAACCCTGTAATATTCATATAAGTTAATAAAAAATTTTAAACTATGAATTAGATATGATTGCAAGGTTTTACATTAAATGGTTTCCATCTGTCTTCTTCGCAGTTATCACGAACCGGTTCAGATTTCTTTAGTAATATGTTGTACAATTGTAAAACTGTCCGAAGACACATATTGAATTGATGACTCACTGTCTCCCGACTGTTGGTGCAATCTTTGTTAGGTCAGGGTTGACCTAGTTTGACTAGGCTCGGGTGAGCTTATGTCTAGTAAGCTTGGTAAGCTTAAGGTTGGATGTTTCTGTTGGGTTTCCCCGACGGTTGCTCATGGGAAGCCTCTCCATGTCCCCGGATTAAAATTTCTTCAATCCGAATGGAGAACAATTTCCCAAACAACTGACTCATCATCATGTAACTGATTCGAGTGACTGCTTGAACAAACTAGTTGTTCAAGCAATCTAACTCGCCTAACCGATTAACCACAGAATAGACGATGAATGGATCGTCGATTTTTGTGTTTATCATCGGGGTCCATGACATAAAATAACATTTAATAATTATCAACATGAAATATAACCATATGATAATGAAACAAGATCAAAGGAACCAAAACAAGATGTTATACCTCTTGTTTACCTCGCGATCTCCTATTGTGTGTCCCAACCTCTTCTTGGATGTCAAGTGGGGGACGATCTTCCAAGAAACGAAAGCCACCAAGACCCTTCTTCCTTCTCTTCTTGGTTGTGCCAACTAAAGAAGGAAAAAATTCCTTCTTAATTTCTTCAAGTTGTGCTGTCGACCAAAAGAAGGAGCTCCTCCTTCCACCTTGCACCATCCACCAAGTAGACAAAGGAGGAAGAAGAAGAGGAAGAATAGATTCCTTCCCTCTAACCAAAGCCACCCGGTCTCCTCTTCTCAATCTTGCGCCGGCCAACAAGAAACCAAAGTCCTTGTAGCCACCAGCCAAGTAACTCCCTCTCCACCTTGTTGCCGCACGCCCTAGAGGAGAAGGAAGCCAAGAGATGAAGAGATAAAGAGTGGATGTGAAGATCTTCTCCCTTCCCTTTCTTCTTGCCGCCACCCTCTTGCTTCCTCTAGCCAGCGCCCACAAACCCTAGGAGAGAGAGGATGAGAGGAGAGAAAAACACAAGGCTTAGTTCTCTTGATTGTGTCTTGGTATCATGACTACATGAGGTATATATAGGCTACAATAGGGACCATGAGGAGGAGTTGGGTTTTGACCACCTAATAGATCAAGACCCGATCCATTAATGATGATCCAATCCACTAAAGGATCATCATTGATCTACCTCACCAACCCCCATATTTAAATATGGGCTCCACCTATTATGTGTACAAAATTCTCCCCAGGTTTAAGATATCGAATGTTCATTAATTAATTAAATTACTGACAATTTAATTAATTAATATCTAACTCCATGAGTAGTACCACTCAACCTTATCATCATGTCGGACCAAGTCCACCTACAGGATTTAACATGATGAGCTTTATGAGCTCCTGAATGGGCATCATCAACCTGACGCACCAGGACATGGTTTCCTTCTATAATCAATGACACATCATGTAAATAATATTATTTCCCAACTTACCGGGCCTATCAATTTAACCAATAAATTTCGCCAATTGATAAATCAAAGAAATAAATATTAAGTACATGTACCCGTTATTATATCGGGATTAAGAGCATATACACCATAATATCTGTGGTCTGATTCAATTATATAGTCAGTATAAATTGAATCACCTCTATATCGGTCCTGCTTAATACACACAAAGTGCACTAGTATAATTCTATAGTCAAGATAAACCAATATCAAATTACACTACAACCATGTCAATGGTTTGTCCAAAACCATCTAGGTTGTGAGCCTCTACTTATACTCTACAAGAGGCTGATAATATGATCTTCTGTGTGGCACCACACACCATGTTATCTACAATGTAATGTATCAGACAATATGCACATAAATAACCAATATAAATATGCAAATAATGATTATGTGATTCTCATTCAAAATGTAGATGCCCATACAAAAGCTAGGCTTTTAGTATACATTTTAACAGTTTCGATGTTTGATAATGATATTTGAATATCGTGTGAGTCAAGTGGGCCAATGTTGACTTGAAGACATGACTGGAAAAGACCTAGTGGGACTAGGCACACCTAGTGGGACTAGCACACCTAGTGGGACTAGGTGAAGTCCAGGTGGATCGGGGAGATCGTACGCTGGCATGGGAGAAGACCTAGTGAGACTAGGTGAGGTCCAGGTGGATCAGGGAGATCGCACGCTGACAAGGTGGAAGTCTTCCGAGAGACTAGACCTAACTCGAGGGTTAGGCAAACCTAGTTGGGAATCAGGTTAAGTCCAAGTTGGGAGCTAGGCAAGAGAAATCCAAGTTGGTCAAAGAGTTGATTGGAGATTTGGTAGAGAAGTCCTAACAGGTCACAGTTGACCAAGGTTAGTCAAGGGAACCCTAGACTTGTACACACAAGTTAAGGTTGGGCTCAATCGATTGGGTAATCGATTGGGATTGGTTTCTTGCGAAAAAGAGCTTTCTTGATCGATTGGGTGATCGATTAAGGAAGGTGTGAATCGATTAGATAATCGATTGGGAGAAATAAGTTGCGAGAATAGAAGGTGGTTGAATCGATTTGGCAATCGATTCAACCTTCCCTTAATCAATTGGTCAATCGATTAAGGTGTCCGGTAATCGATTACAGCAGTATTGCACAAGAGCACAGAAAGGTGCTGAATCGATTCAGCAATCGATTAAGTTGTCTTAATCAATTGGCTAATCAATTAAGCTTCAAAAATTAGTTGTTGAACGGCTAAGTCTGACGTGGTAATCGATCGGGCAATCGATTAGGGAACCCTAGGCGTCGGGTATATAGGGTTTTCACGCAAGTTTGAAGCGGCATCGCTCGCGCAGCTCTTGGACGATTCTCCTCCTCCTTCATCGCCATTTCAAGTGAGGCCTTGGAGCTTAGTGTTGTTGCATTTCCAAGCATTAAGAGGCGATTCCAAGCTTGAAGAAAGCAAGAAAAGCAAAAAGAGCTAAGTTGTGTAAACTTTGTAAGATTTCTATTGTATTTGTTTGAGTTTCTTGTTGTATCTTCTTGTAAGCTTGTAAGAGGTTTCTCCACCTCAAGAAGGAGATCTTTCATAGTATATGAGAGAGTGAGGAGAGCGGATCCTTGGATTAGTCACCTCAAGGAGGTGGATACTAAGTAAAATCAAGGTGTTAGCATTGCTCAAGTCTTCCGCCACAACAAATCATCAATGAGCAAAGATCGGAGCTAATCACCCCCCCTATAGCTCTCCTACCGGTCCTAACAAGTGGTATCAGAGCAAGGTTGCTCTTCTTTGGACTCATCGCCAAGAGAGCAAGAGCTAGAGGAAGAAAAGGAAGTTTTGAAGAAACCCTAATTTCAAGAAGCCATCATCAAGAGGGCTTAACATAAAAAATGGAGTTCGGCTACGACATTCGAGCACCTCCACCGTACGACAAAGAAAATTTCAATCTTTGGAAAACCAAGATTGAAAATTTTCTCATGATGGAGATAGAGCAATGGTTTGCTATAATGGAGAGCTTTGAAGCTCCAACAAGTACTAAAGGAAAGCTCCTCAAGAAAAGAAAATGGAATGAGGAGCAAATCAAGAGATGTGAGGCCAACGACAAAGTGACCAAGTTATTGGTCAATCTATTGCCAAGCACCATCTTGGACAAAATTGGAGAATTTCAAGATGCCAAAGAGCTTTGGAGCAAATTGGCAAAGCTTCATGAAGATCACTCCACTATACCAAATCAAGACAAATCCAAAGAGGGAGATTCATCGGAGGAAAAAGATTCGGAAGTTGAGAGATGCTCAACATCCGAAAATGAAGTTCAAGAAGCCTCCACTTCAAGGATTGAGGGGGAGAAAAATTCGCCATTGACATTGGATCAAAGAAAAGCTTTAATGTCATCATCCGAGGTCAATAAAGAAGAAGAAGAATTAAATGCCACGTCTACACCCCATGAAGGTATAAAAATTTCAATTGGTAAAAATAAAGATCACATTATTTATTTTGAGTGTAGGTAAAAAGGACACTATAAGAGTAAGTATCCTAATTTGATCAAGATGAAGGTGTAAGTGACACCCAAGACCAAGGAGAAGCCAAAGGAGGTTGGCCCCGAGGTACGGAAGGATAAGAAGCACATTGTGTGGTTCTTATGCAAACAAAAGAGACATTATCGGAACCAATGTCCAAAGGGGAAGGATTCGACCAAAGCAAAGAGGAGGAGTTCAAATCAAAGGGGAGCCTCCAAAAATAAGACTAAGGTACCATTTGGTAATGGTACTTATTTAAATCATGATAATATACATGTTAGAAATAAATATTATCATTTCAATGTTATTTATCATGAAAATAGGAGGTATGAAAAGCCTAAGAAGAACTATAGAGCCTTCCATGCTAGGACTACCACATCTAAGGATAGAGAACAAATTAGAACATTCCATGGTAGACCTATCCAACACAAGGCCAAGAAGAATAATCACCAAGGTTATATTAGAAAACCAAGCCAAAGGCTTTGTCAAGGAAAGAGTTGTTGCTCCAATAAGGCTACGACCAAAGAAGGCCTCTGTGACTCGCCAAGACCTGGAAGTTGATTATCAAAAATCAAATTCAATTTACTACTTGATAAATTTGAATCTAACACAAATTTTAAATTAAAACTTAGACTTAACATCTTTTCAAAATCAATAATCTTAACTCTATAATTTTTTAATAAAAAAATTAATTCAACGTTTTCAAAATTAACTGTCTTTCAAAAATTAAACATTTATTTTGAAAATCTATCTCACAAAACCCATAAGGTCAACATGTTTGATAACTTTAGATGTGGGTGAGATAGACTAGGTAGTGAAATTCAATTTAAGCTATCCCTACCTCTAATGAATCCAAATCAATACATACTTTATGTGTATGAACATAAAGATTTGGACCAGTGGATGTTGGATAGTGGATGCTCCAGACACATGACTGGGGATAAATTAAAATTCACCAAAATCAAGTTCAAGAACCTAGGCTCAGTAGCATTTGACAACAATGCTACACTTAAAGTAATTGGGTCAGGTAACATTGAACTTAATTCTAATTTTATTATTAAGAAAGTGCTATTGGTTGAAAATTTCAAATTCAATTTGCTTAGGATTAGCCAACTCTATGATACTGGTTACATAGTCACTTTCACCAACTCTGACTGCCTTATTAGAAATCTACAAGACTCAGAGATAACACTTAAGGGTACTAGGAAAAATAACGTTTACACCATTAATCTACCCTTAGTACCAAAATATTTTCTGACTCAATTAGAAGAATCTAACCTTTAGCATAGGAGACTAGGTCACACTAATACCAAACTAATTTCGAAAATTACTCAACTTGGTTTAAATAAAGGTGTACCTAAAATCAAGAATTTTGAAAATATAATTTGTAACTCATGCAAACAAAGCAAATAAACTAAGTCAACTCATACGCCAACCCAATCAGACTTAACTCAAACCACACTTGAGCTCCTACACCTTGACCTATTTGATTCACATGGAGCCAAGTCACTAAGCGGGGATCGGTACTGCTTAGTAATCATCGACGATTACTCTAGGTTTACCTTGGTTAGGTTTTTGAAAACTAAGGATGAAACCCTTAATTCATTTAATGACTTATGCAAAATAATTGAAAATCAAAATGATACTAAAATTAAAAGACTTAGGAGTGATCATGGGGAAGAGTTTGAAAATCAAAAATTTGAGGAGTTTTGTAAAATTAATGGGTATATCCATGAGTTTTCTTATCCTAGAACCCCCCAACAAAATGGGATAGTTGAGAGAAAGAATAGAATCCTTCAGGAAGCCGCTAGGACCATGCTCAACGAATATAACCTAGCTAACCAATTTTGGGCAGAAGCGATAAATACAGCATGTTACATTCAAAATAGGGTATTAATTAATAGAAGACACAATAAGACACCCTATGAACTCTATTATCATAGATTACCTAATTTATACTATTTAAGGGGTTTTGGATGCAAAGTTCATATTTCGAATACTAAAAATTACCTAGGTAAGTTCCATTCAAAGTCAACCCTAGGGACTTTCTTAGGATATTCCACAACTAGTAGAGCTTATAGGGTTTATAATAAACAAATCCACAAATTTAAGGAAACTACCAATTTAATCTTTGACGAAGAGGTTGAACCAAAATTTGACAATCAAAATCTAAACCCATCAGATCTTGCTAAAGAAGACAGTGAATCATTAATTGAACCATCAATTGAACCACTGATTGAACCATTAAATGAACTATCACTTGAACCAACTATTGAAGTATCAACTGAACCAATAACTGAACCAACCCAAGTAGTTGAACCAAACACTGAACCAAACCGTCCAGCCGGACGTGAGGCTGAACCTAGCTCTAGAAGAACAAAGAAACCCAGACTCAATCATCCATCTGATCAAATCATGGGTGATCCAACCTTAGGAGTCAGAACTAGATCTTCTTATAGAAATCTTAGTCAGATCACACTTATTTCAAAAATTAAACCTAAGACTATAGAAGAAGCCCTACCTGACCCAGATTGGATCATAGCTATGCAAGAAGAACTAGCCCAATTTAAGAGAAACCAAGTCTGGGAGTTAGTACCTAAACCTGAGGGCAAATCAATTATAGACACTAAGTGGGTGTTTAGAAACAAACTAAATGATCAAGGCGAAATTGTGAGAAACAAAGTCCACTTAGTAGCTAAAGGGTTTAGTCAAGTTGAAGGGTTAGATTATGATGAAAGCTATGCCCTAGTAGCCAGACCTGAATCAATTAGAATGTTATTAGCTTTTGTAGCCCATAAAGGGTTTAAACTATATCAAATGGATGTCAAGTCTGCCTTTCATAATGGATTCATAAAAGAAGAAGTACATGTAGGGCAACCCCCAGGATTTGAGGACTTAGAAAAATCTGAATATGTATTTAAGCTTAGGAAAGCGCTTTATGGGTTGAAACAACCACCTAGGGCATGGTATGAACGATTATCAACCTATTTAATTTCTAAGGAATTTAACCAAGGTCAAATTGACTCCACATTATTTGTTAAAACCTTAGAAAAAGATATATTTATTGCACAAATATACGTTGATAATATAATATTTGGATCTACTAATTCTAATTTTCTAAAAGAATTTGTCAAAATCATGGAGAGCGAATTTGAAATGAGCTTAGTAGGTGAGCTCAACTTTTTCTTAAGGTTACAAACTAAACAAACTAGGGATGGTAATTATGTCCATCAATCCAAATATGCTAAAGAATTAACAAAGAAATTCAAAATGGACAATTCTAAAAGCTTAAGTACTCCTATGGCTACTAATGTCAAAATTGATAATGACCCTGAGGGTAAACCAGTTGACTTAAAATTATACCGGAGTATGATTGCTTGCTTACTATACTTAACTACTAGTAGACCTGATATTTTATTTTCTGTAGGAATGTGTGCTAGATACCAAACCTGTGCTAAAGAATCCCACTTAGTACCCCTAAAGAGAATTCTAAGGTACATTAAGGGTACCCTAAATGTAAGTATTTGGTATCCTAGGACTTCCACTTTTGAATTATCAGGATATTTTGACTCTGACTATGCCGGTTGTAAACTAGATAGAAAGAGTGCAAGTGAAAGTTATCAATTGTTAGGAAATAGTCTAGTCAGCTGGTGTAGTAGAAAGCAACACTGCGTAGCTTTGTCCACAACTGAAGTAGAATATGTTGCCCTAGGAGAGTGTGTGGCACAACTTTTATGGATGAAGCACACTCTTAAGGATTTCTAGCTAGACTACACCCAAACTAAAATTTTTATTGACAACATTAGTTCAATCAATTTGACTAAGAATCCAATTTAACACTCCCGAACCAAACATATTGAAGTCAAACATCATTTTGTAAGGGATCATGTAGCCAGGGGTGAAATAGTACTTATGCATGTAGACTGAAAATCCAATTTAGCTGACATTTTTACCAAACCCTTACCTGAATCTGAGTTTAGCTTACTAAGAAGTCAGTTAGGGTTGTGCTTAGTAGAATAGGATTGTTCTATATTTTTTCAAAAATCTTTTTTATTTTCATTTTTTTCGAAAATTAGCATTTAATATATTTTGAAAAATCATTTCTTTTATCAAGTTGTTGAAATTTAAAATGATTTTCCGACTTAGATTTTTTTTAAAAAAAAACTTACCCCCTTTAAAACTAGGGTTTTTGCACAAATTGACTTAGCTTAGGCCTTAACCCTAGAACTGCATGCACCTATAGATCTAGAAGTCAGCATTTTCCAAGCACCTTATGGTACTTTGATTGATAACCTAGACTGGGTTGAGATGTTTAGGTCTATGATTTGATTCAAGATGTTTTAAGTCAGTGCATCTGCAGTAATTGGGGCGATAAATATAAATTGAACAGCAATCAAGTTAAGTGTTCAAGCTTAGCAAATCTAACTTGATCAAATCACTTAACTTGGCTAACCCTAGTGAAAACTATAATTTTATTACAGTTAGGAAGTAGCTAACTGGGTTAGACAAGACCCGAACAAGTTCAGATTAATTTGTTTGGTCCTTTTTCTTGCTTGAGTTCACTAGAGTTGGTTAAATACGGATTTACAATTTCTTTTAACTAGCTCTAATTCGAAATTGACTTGCAATGGTTGTTATCTATTTTTTTTGATATATGGCAAAGGGGGAGAGAGAAAAAAAAGGAGAGTAAATTTTTTATTCAAATTTTCAATTTCAAATGTTTCATTTTCAAAATTTTTATCTCTCTTTCAAAAAGTAAAGAAGAATTTCTAAGTGCTTTCAAAAATTTCTAAGTGAAAATTTTTCTTAAGAAACAAAATTTGCCTAAGCAAAAACTTTTTGAATTCTTTTCTGGCAAAGTATTTCTAAGTGAAAAATTTTCTTAGTGAACAGGATTTTTTTGCAAAAACTTTATCTCTTTAAGCAAAATTTCTTAGGTTTCTTTTAAGTAAAAATGTTTTTTTCAAAATACACAAAATATTTTCCAAGCAAATTTTTCTAGGTGTGCAAAAAGCTTTTCTTAGTAAACTAATATTTTTCAAAAAATTCTCGAATGGCACAAAATATTTTCCAAGCAAATTTTTCTAAATGTGCAAAAGTCGAAACTTTTTAAGAGAAATTTTTTTTGTGGCTAAGTAAATTTTTTTTAAGGAAAATTCTTTCTCAAGTGATTTTTTTTTGGCTAAGGAATTTGTTTTCTTTGCAAAAATTGATTTAAAGTCTTTTTGAGGTAAAAGTTTTTTAAGTTTATAAAACCTTTCAAAAGTAAAATTGTCTAAGTGTAAAAGGTTTTTGTGCAAATACTTTGCTGGATTTTCAAAAACACTTACACAAAAACAAAATGCTTTGCTCTATTTACAAAACACTTAGTCAAAATTCAAAACATTTAGAAGTTTTTCAAAACTGCATATCATTGAAAATTTCAAGGGGAGAACTTTTTCAGGGGAGCTTAAATTTTAAGTATCTCTTAAAGATTAACATGTTTGTCAAATGTGCTTTAAATGTTTTTTTAACTTAACTTTTTGAACCATGTTGTCATAAATCAAAAAGGGGGAGAGTGTTGGTGCCGGAAGCACCAAAGTCAAACCTATGTTTTGATAATGGCAAAGGGTTCAGAAGTTAAGGTTTGTTGTGATCTAACAATGCTAATCAAGTGTGCAGGAAAAGTCCTAGGTACACTAGGCACGAAGTCCTGGTTCTAAGAATTGGGCACTAAGTCCTGGCCACGGGTTAGACACCTAAGTCCTAACAAAAGGTTGGGTAATAAGTCCTGGTCGAGGGTTGGGCACCGAAGACTTGGTGAGTGAAGTTGGGCAATAAGTCTTGGCCGAGGGCTGGGCATCGAAGACCTGGTGAGTGAAGCTGGGCAATAAGTCTTGGTCGCGGACTGGGCACGAAGACTTGATCCGGGGGATTGGGCAAAAGTCCAACCAGAGGAGCCGATTGACAAATAGATAAAATCTCCTGAGAGGAGTAGGTGAGGGTGCGTTCCCCGTAGGAGGGAACATTAGACATCGGTTCGACCTAGGGTTCCATTTGGGAAGCCCAACTCAGAACCAAGACAGCTCAGGTTGTAAATCATGCTTAAATCTATATTATTTATATGTTACTTGTTAGATCGTTCCAGTTGCTAGAGGGGGGTGAATAACAATTCTTCGAACTCGTTCTTCCTACGTTGTTAGTGTGCGCAAGCGGAAACAACAATAATAAACACAAACAATAAAGAAAGCACTGCTAACAAACCGATTTACTTGGTATCCACCCCGAAGGGTGACTAATCCAAGAATCCGTCGGTGGATGACTCCCCGGATAACCTCCGGCTAGCCCTTGTCGCTCCTTGTGGGTGGAGAAACCTCGCCACAGCACTTCGACAATCCCTGAGCACAAAGACTACTATCTTGCCTTAACCAAGACAAGATTCGTCAAACCTTTCAGTCAAGACAAAGCCCTCTTAAATAGAACTAAGTCTGAAACCCTCGCCACCAGTCGACTGCCCATTTACCAGTCGACTGGTCTAGCCTTAATTGCTAGCCAACGGCTAACCCAACAGCTAGTTTTCGGGGTTACTAGTCGACTGCTCCTGGGGCAGTCGACTGGTCCAGGCCTGAAAGCATTCTGTGAGTTTTATCAGTCGACTGCCCCACTCACACACCTAGGGTTTCCCTTTCCGAGTACACTTCTCTCAGCACTCGAACCCTAGGATTTCCCGAGTATAATCACACAACACTCGTACCCTCACGACTCGACTGACTCCTCATCCACAGCCTCTGTTGGTGCAGGAAGCACCATATCGAACCTTGTTTTGATATTGGCAAAGGATTCAAAGTTAAGTTTGTTTGTGATCTAACAATAGTCACTGAGTGTGCAGGATACAAAGTCCTAGCGAAGGACTGCTAGGCACCTGGCGAAGGAATGCCAGGATACAAAGCCCTAGCGAAGGACTGCTAGGCACTGGCGAAGGACTGCCAAGATACAAAGCCCTAGCGAAGGACTGCTAGGCACCTGGCGAAGGACTGCCAGGATACAAAGCCCTAGCGAAGGACTGCTAGGCGCCAGGCGAAGGATAGCTTGGGACTGAAGCCCTAGCGAAGGAATGCTAGGCACCGGGCGAAGGACAGCTCGGTATCCAAGACCTGGCAAAGGACCGCCAGGCAAAAGTCCAACCAAAGGAGCGGTTGGCATCAGGTACATTCTCCCGAGAGGAGTAGGTGAGGACGCGTTCCCCGTCGAGGGAACAGTAGGCGTCGGTTCGACCTAGGGTTCCATTTTGGAGACCCAAAGTCAGAACCAAGACAGCTATGGCTGTATAATCTAATATTTTATTGTTTTATTGTGTTTTGGACTAACCTTGGATGTAGGACCGAAGGAACGTGTGTCTGCAGCTCAGAAAGCCTCAAAGGAATGAGGCAACAGCTGACCAGGGCGCCCGGAGTGTCCCGGGCGCCCCCAAGGTGAACACAAAACACAAGTAAGCAAGATGGGCTTCGACAGTACAACTCCCGGTCGCCCCCGTGCTCCCGGGCGCCCTCGTGCTCTCGGGCGCCCCCGCTGCTCCCGGACGCCCCCAGCGCTCCGGGCGCCCCCAAGCGCAAGCATCGAAGCTCAACCCAGCGAAGCCGAGGGATAAGATTTGACCCTGTCAACTCGGGTGCCCCGGTCAAAGCTGATCCCAAAGTTGAAGGGATCAGACGCTGACCGAGACCGAGCCGGATCAACCGACACGTGCGGGGGCACCCCCGACGTCCCGGGCGCCCCCAGGCCTTATATAAAGGGCCCTCGACCCCAAGCTTCGAACATCACTTTCAAACAACGATTCTACGCTCTTCTGCTCCCGCGCTCGGCTCCGGAAACCTCCCGACACGAGACTCAAGCGCCGACGACGTCCTCCTGCTCCGAAAATACCATCTACTCAGGACGTCGGTAACGAAGAGCTATTTTAGTTTACTGTACTGAATTCTGTAAAATCTTTTGTAAACTATTTTTGCGACATATAGAATTGCCCGCAGAAACCGGTCAACGACCGTGGGCCTTGGAGTAGGAGTCGACCTAGGCTCCGAACCAAGTAAAACTACCTGTGTCTGTGTGTTTTTAACTTTAATCTTCCGCTACGCATTTTCTCTTCAAATCCGAACGATTTCCGATATTCACCCCCCTCTATCGGTTCTCTCGATCCAACAAGTGGTATCAGAGCGGGGAAGTTCAAACTTGGTGCAACCACCAGTTTGAAAGTTTTTCGGATTTACAAAATTTTTAATCTTATTTCTTTTCTTTCTAGTTAATCAACACCGCTCGATCTTATTCGCCTTTTATTTTAAAATAAAAATATCTGTAGGTGAATTTAAAATATCCTTACGCCTTTTTCGATTTTAAATTCTCATTTTTTCACCATATGTTAGAATTGTTAAAATAATCAATTTTTGAAAATTTGTCATAAACTTTATTATTATTATTTTAATATTATTTTTTCTCGAAATTCGTGCTACCCTAATTCGAGCATAGTTTTTTTTATTGACTTCTTACTTTTTTCATCATTAATCAGAAGTAATAAAATCAATATTTTCAAAAATTTGGCATAAACTTTTTATTATTTTATTATTATTCTGCCTCGAAATTCGTGCAATATTTTTTTTGGCTAGTTTTCCTTCTCCCGCACTACTAATCCAAGACCAAGTCTTGGTACATTTTTGTTATTTATCTTGTGTATGAGGTTAAACTAAATGGCCAACCAAGAATGGAACAGTGCCCGTCCACCACTTTTCTCTGGGGAAAATTTCAACACCTAGAGAAGTCTAATGGAATCCTACCTGAAGGCCAATCTGGAACTTTGGTTGATAATCCAAACGGGGTTCACATCCCCACAGAAGAAGGAACATCGATCACTTGGGACAAACTGGATGAACCAACACTGAGGAAGATCGAGACTGATGCCAGGGCAACAGTAATCTTACAATGCGGGCTGACCAAAGAAGAACTGAAGCGGATTGGATCCTTCAACTGTGCCAAAGAGATGTGGGAAAAGCTAATCAATCTACACGAAGAGAGCTCCGATGTTGAGATCTTAGAAGCTCAAGAACAAGTAGCTGAGATTGACTTAACACCCAACGTCGAAATCGAACCAGAGTCAAACGACGAGGTTACTGTGACAAAAATGGTAACCAATTTTGAATTTGTTCCAGAATTACAATTAAATAATCAGACTAATACTATAATGGTCGAGGAAGGTATAATTTCAAATGCAGGGAAAACTCCAAAGAAGAAGCTTCAACCGGTACCCGAGTCCGACTAAGACTCGGAATCAGAAGACAATGAGGGAGATCGACCCAATATGGTCCGATCAGCTAGTGATCATTACAAGAGCACTGAACAAACGATCGGGAAAGGTAAGGTTACAGTATTTGAAAATCTATTATTTACCATGAATAATATGATTGAATCTTATAAATTAGTTAAGGCTAATTTGTTAGAAAATTTAATTCATAATATTACTGTTTTTGATAATCCAGAATATTATTACGATTATGATGTAACTTAGATCATTTTTTTTGCTTTAACTGTATGTTTTTTTATTTTTATGTTTTTGCTTAAAATTAGGATTGATTAGTTTAAGGACAAAACAGTTTAACTGAAAGTTGAACAACATAGTATTGGGTGGAGGTGAGATGATAGTACGTTAGGGAAGCCATCTTGGCAGAACTAGCCGAAGCTACCGATCCAAGACCCGAGCTAGTTAGACCAGAATTTTTTAAAAAGTAATTTTGAAAATGAAATTTCACTAAAAGGCTTTGTCAAGGAAAGGGTTGATGATCCAATAAGGCTACGGCCAAAGAAGGCCTAGTGCCTTGCCAAGACCTGGAAGCCAATTTTTGAAATTCAAATTCAATTTACTCTTTGTCAAATTCGAATCTAACACAAATGTTCAGTTAATCTTAGATTCAAATATTCCTTTTCAAAATAAATTTAAAACTAATTATTTTCAAAATTAATCTAACTTTTCAAAATTAACCATGTTTTCAAAGCTAAAATATTTGTCTCACAAAACCCATAAGGTTAACATGCTTAATCACGTAGAACTGGGTGAGACATCTAGGACCTAAAAGTATAATTCACTATCCTTTTAAATAAAAGGTTTGCAAAAGTTATTCAAACTTATCTCTATTTTATTTTGTCAACTTATTGTACTGTACCCTACTTTTTCATTTCTAACATTTTTTAATATGAAATTTCATGTTAAAAATCTCGATAGACTCGTTTTAAATATAATCTAGGGCTTGTTTTGTTTTAGTCATTGATTGGTCAAACTTGGTCAAAATAGTCAACCCTAGTCAACATAGTCAAACCTGCACACTGAAACCCCTTAAGGAACTTAGATAAAAGTCAGACTGTGTCGGATACAGGGGAGTTTCTTTTAATACTTTTCAAAAAATTTAAATTTTAAAACCTTATGCTCTAAATCTTATTATCATCTCGATAAGGTTTTCAAAAATTGATTCAAAAACCTTCTTATACTACTATCTGTTTGAAAAATTATCATTATTTCAAAATATTTTTCGAAAACTGTGTTATCATTTCAAGTTATGTTTTCAAAAATGTATCTCCTTGAAAATTATCATACTCAGAAGGTTATTCAAAATTATTCTTTTGAGTTTAATAAACCCTAAAGACACAGAGGAAGGCCCACTTCATGATCTACAAGGACTCCTAGGATGTGTCAAATTTAGGGGGAGTTTGAGTCAAAAGAAGATTTTTTGAAATGTTTTTTTTGTTTTGAATTGTTAGATAAATTCCTTTGATCTGAACTGAACCCTAAAGACTTAGAGGAAGAATACTTATGGTCAACAAGCTTCCAAGGATTGCGTCAAATTTAGGGGGAGGTCAAATTAAAAGAATTATTAAACATTTCTAAATAATATGTTTTCATACACTATATTTTCAAAATTATGTCGAAAACATATGTAATTTGTCTTACAAAATATTATTTTAAAAATATTTTTGTGGCTCATAAAATTATTTTTGAAATACCTTAGAAAACAATACTTGACATTGGAAAATTTTTTAGGACACTTAGGAAAATATCTTGTAGTTAACAAGGTTTCCTAGGATTGTGTCAAACTGAAAAAGAAACCAAGTAAAGTATCATGATCTTAAAATAACATTAAATTCTTTTAAAATACTATGTTTAAAAGTACTTATATTTTTCAAAGATTGCATGATATCTTTTAAAAGTACTTCTATTTTTCAAAATGTAATGTGTTCAAAAGTACTAATACCTTTCTGAAGCAATAGTGTTCTAAGTACGTGAATTTTCTAAAGACTTGACTACAAATACAAAATCTTTTTTCAAAAATTGCACAATATCTTTCAAAGCGGAGTTTTTTTTGCAATTTAAGTAGTGTTCTTTCAGAGTTATACTTTATTTTCAAAACTCATAAGCTCTGATACACACATTTTTTTTAAATCTTCTTTCAAAAAGTTTTTATTGATATATGGCCAGGAGAGAGAAAATTTTAAATTTTATCTTGTTTTCACTAAGTATTTTTAAGTGCTTTAAAATTGGTCTAAGCACTAAGTACATTTATTTTGGCAAATATTTCTAAGTAGATTTTTCCTTAGTAAACAAAATTTGCCTGAGCAAAGACTTTTTAAAAATTTTGGCAAATGTTTGTCTTAGTGAAAAACTTGTCTGGAAATTTTTTAAAGATTTTATTTTTCAAAATACACAAAGTATTTCCAAGCAAAGTTTTCTCCCAATTCTCAAAAGTTGAACCATTTGTTAGGGAAATTTGGCTTCAAAAGCTTGCCTAAGTAAAATTCTTTTTGCAAAGCTAAGTAAAAGTGTTGTAACAAAATTTAAGTTTGCAAAATTTTTTTTTAACTTTTCCTTGTTCACCCATGTTTGTTTTTGATATATGTCAAAGGAGGAGGAAAGGTCAAAGTTAAGTGTTAAGTTAAGTATTTTATAACACAATGATTCAGGGGGAGTATGAGAAAAAAATTTTCTGTTCAAATTTTATAACACAATGATTCAGGAGGAGTATGAGAAAAACATTTTCTGTTCAAATTACATTGGTTTTAGACTATTCAGAATTGCTATGTTTTATTAGTCTTAACCTTCTTGATTAAACTGTTATATGTTTTTTACTTAACTTTGAATTGTGTTGCCATAAATCAAAAAGGGGGAGATTGTTGGTGCAGGAAGCACCATATCGAACCTTGTTTTGATATTGGTAAAGGATTCAAAGTTAAGTTTGTTTGTGATCTAACAATAGTCACTGAGTGTGCAAGATACAAAGTCCTAGCGAAGGACTACTAGGCACCTGGCGAAGAATGCCAGGATACAAAGCCCTAGCGAAGGACTGCTAGGCACTGACGAAGGACTGCCAGGATACAAAGCCCTAGCAGACTGCTAGGCACCTGGCGAAGGACTGCCAGGATACAAAGCCCTAGCAAAGGACTGCTAGGCGCCAGGCGAAGGATAGCTTGGGACTGAAGCCCTAGCGAAGGAATGCTAGGCACCGGGCGAAGGACAGCTCGGTATCCAAGACTTGGCAAAGGACCGCCAGGAAAAAGTCCAACCAAAGGAGCGGTTGGCATCAGGTACATTCTCCCGAGAGGAGTAGGTGAGGATGCATTTCCCGTCGAGGGAACAGTAAGCGTCGGTTCGACCTAGGGTTTCATTTTGGAGACCCAAAGACAGAACCAAGACAGCTATGGCTGTATAATCTAATATTTTATTATTTTATTATGTTTTGGACTAACCCTGGATGCAGGACTGAAGGAACGTGTGTCTGCAGCTCAGAAAGCCTCAAAGGAATGAGGCAACAGTTGACCAGGGCGCCCGGAGTGTCCCGGGCGCCCCTAAGGTGAACACAAAACACAAGTAAGCAAGATGGGTTCGACAGTTCAACTCCCGGGCGCCCCCGTGCTCCCGGGCGCCCCTGCTGCTCCCGGGCGCCCCCAGCGCTCCGGGCGCCCCAAGCGCAAGCATCGAAGCTCAACCCAGTGAAGCCGAGGGATAAGATTTGACCCGGTCAACCCGGGCGCCCAGAGCGCTCCGGGCGCCCCGAGCGCTCCGGCGCCCGAGCGCTCCGGGCGCCCCGAGCGCTCCGGGCGCCCCGAGCGCTCCGGGCGCCCGAGCGCTCCGGGCGCCCCGGTCAAAGCTGATCCCGAAGTTGAAGAGATCAGACGCTGACCGAGACCGATCCGGATCAACCGACACGTGGGGGGGCACCCCCGACGTCCCGGGCGCCCCCAGGCCCTATATAAAGGGCCCTCGACCCCAAGCTTCGAACATCACTTTCAAACAACGATTCTACGCTCTTCTGCTCCCGCGCTCGGCTCCGGAAACCTCCCGACACGAGACTCAAGCGCTGACGACGTCCTCCCGCTCCGAAAATACCATCTACTCCGGACGTCGGTAACGAAGAGCTATTTTAGTTTACTGTACTGAATTCTGTAAAATCTTTTGTAAACTATTTTTACGACATATAGAATTGCCCGCAGAAACCGGTCAACGACCGTGGGCCTTGGAGTAGGAGTCGACCTAGGCTCCGAACCAAGTAAAACCACCTATGTCTATGTGTTTTTAACTTTAATCTTCCGCTATGCATTTTCTCTT
Organism: Boesenbergia rotunda; assembly: GCA_024364735.1. Taxonomy (NCBI): domain Eukaryota; kingdom Viridiplantae; phylum Streptophyta; class Magnoliopsida; order Zingiberales; family Zingiberaceae; genus Boesenbergia; species Boesenbergia rotunda. Next base: position 420,401 of record JAGFNQ010005037.1, on the reverse strand, counting down.
CAAATCCAAACGATTTTCGATATTCACCCCCCTCTATCGGTTCTCTCGATCCAACAGCCTCGACTATTGCCTTCGCACCCTCTTCATCTTCGGCTCCCGTCCCTCGGATGCACGCAAGCCTCCAGCTTGCCTCCATGCCATCCTTCACGCATGCCTCGAAGTCTGCGCCCCTCGGCTCATCGTCCCTGCTCCACCAAGGTCCCTCGGGTGCACACAAGCCTCCAGCTTGTCTCCATGCCACCCTTCACCGTACCGAGGTCGTCCAGTGAAGTCAATATGTGTAAACTTGTGCAACCTCCACACTCAACATACACATATTAGAACACAAGGGAAACCTAACTTAAACCTTTTGCCCAAACATCAAAACACTTGGTCACTCCGGACCACAGATTGCCTCAACATTACTTGTGTTTTGAAACTAACCCTGGTTGCAGGAACGAAGGGATGAAGGTTTCTGCTCCCAAGCGCCTCAATGGTGTCAGGCGCCCTACTTGACTAGGCGCCTGTGTTGAGACAGGCGACCCAGACAAAGTTCAATTCCAGAACCACTCGAAGAAAAGCCTCAAGACTGCACATGAGGCACCTATGTTAACACAGGCGCCCCAGTCAGCTCAGGCACCCTGGTTGAGGGGATAAGCGCTGGCCGAGTCTGTAGATTGAGTTTCGCGCAGTGAGGGCCACATGTCAGGCGCCCCCTTCAACACAGGCTCCCCGGCTACGAGTATAAATAGAGGTTCACCCCCTTGGCTTCAGAACAACTTCTTCCAATGCATTCTAACAAGGGCTCTGCTCTGAAACGCTCCGTGCTCAAGATTCAAGCGCCAACGACGACCCGTGGCTACGACACTCCAAGATTCCGGTCGTCGGTATAATTTTCTTTTAATTGCTGTATTTTTAAATTCTATATTTGTACTCAAGTTGTAACATCTTTACGCAATATAGAATTGTCCATCGTAAATGGTCAAGGACCGTGGGCCTTGGAGTAGGAGCCGACTGCGACTTCGAACCAAGTAAAAATAAATGTGTTAGTGATTGTTTTGCTTTTCCGTTGCGCAATTACTCTTAGTTTTTCCGAAAATTTATTGATCGATATTCACCCCCCCCTCTATCGATTCAAACCAATCCCATAATTTGTAGGAAGAAAGATCGAAAACTTGTTATTCACCCCCCTCTAGCAAACGGTAAGGTCCTAACAAGTGGTATCAGAGCGAAGGTTCGCTCATCTACAAACTAACCACCGAGAGAGCAAAAAGCTAGAGGAGATTTCGATTGAAGAAAAGTTGGGTGATGGCATCACTGTTCCACCTCCCTATGATCGCGAGGATTTCGACTATTGGAGGATGCGGACAAAGACTTGGTTTGGCATGGATTGGAAGTACATGATTGCGCTTGAAGAGCTATTTGAAGCTCCAAGAGATAAGCATTGGAAAAAGCTCCGACCAAGATATTGGAATAAGGAGCAACAAGCACAATCAAAGGCAAATGAAATTGTAATTTCAATTTTACTTAGTATTTTGCCTAATAAAATAATTAGTGGTGTATGTGAATACAAAAGTGCACATGAGTTATGGAACAAGATGGTAGCATTCCATAAAAACCCTACACAAGCTCAAGAAGTGGAAGAGCTCAAGGAAATGAGCTCAATGGTCCAAGAAGAGGAGAAGAACCAATCGGGTGAAGAAAGAAGCTCAACATCCGAAGAAGAGAAGAAAGAGAAAAAAGATAAAGAGGCATCCATCTCCTCAAGTGAAGTGGCACAAGAAAGTGAAAGATCATCCACTTCATCAAGGGAAGAAGAAGAGGTTTCCACTTCAAGGATTGAGGGGGACGAGAGACCACCCTTGATACCGGAGCAAGAAGAAGCATCCACCTCCACCAAAGTAAAGTCTAAAAATCACATCATTTGCTTTGGATGCAACAAGAAGGGACACTACAAGGACAAGTGTCCATTAGGTAAAAAGGAGGTAAACCCTAAACCCAAGTCAATTCATTTAAAATCTAACATGGGTTGTAGGGAAAAGGAGGAGAAAAAGCACATTCGGTGTTACACGTGTGGTGAGCTATGCCATTACCACACCAAATGCCCAAGGAATGGAGAAGTCAAGAAATTAGAGCATTTGAGAAAGTGGGAGAAGAAGGAAAAGGAGAAAAGCTCGTATCAATGGGGAGCTACAAGGGTAAGGGAGGTAATCCCTAACTTTAAGTATTTTTCAAACTCCTCCATGAATGTTAGAAGTAATAAAAATTATGTACCTATGCATAATTTTGGTTTTAAATATCATGATAAAAATAGGGCCAATATTGTTCCCCAAAACCCTAAGGAATTTATGTACCATGGTAAACCTAGGAGTTTTAAACCTAAGGACCAAGGCATTAATCCAAAGAAAGGAAGACACATGCCTAGGCAAATTGGTAGATCTAGAAATGTCTAAAGTGGACATGGTGATACTAAGGTAAAGAACCTAGAAAGGGAAAATCAAGCCTTGAGGGCAAGGTTTGATAAATTAGAGAAAACCCTAGATAGACTCACTAGTGGATCTAGGGGCTTGGACATAGTGTCAAGAAGTCAAAACCCCGACAATGGTAGACCGATTCTAGGATATCGACCTATTAGATCAAATGCTATTGGGAAATCATATGCAAGGATGTCATACGACTATAGCAAGGGGAAGACCAAAAATGGCAAGGGGAAGTCATTTAAAGGGGAGAAGAAAAATTTAACTAAGGACAAGGTGTGGAAAGTAAAGGAAGCAAGGGGTGTAGGTCAAGAAGTACCGGAGGTACACATGTGTGACCTTGCCATTATAGATGAGTTACCTAGGGAGGTGACTAAGGCTAAGAACTCAAGGGGGAGCTCTAGGAGTCAAAATGGGATCCATGGTCAATGGATCTCAAGAGGGTTTCTCCAAAAGGACTAAATGAATTATGGAATGTGCCAAAGAATTTGGAGACAAAATTGAGACTTAATTCTAGAAATTTGGCACATTAAAAGTTAGGTATCATGCAAAATATGACAATGGGACTATATTGCACGGGAATTGATTGTCAATGTCTAGATATCATATAAATCAATGCTAGGGATGCATTGTGGTAGAGAATAAGAAGATACATCAAGAAGAGATCAAGACTAGGAGTTTAGGTCAAGGATAAATTGAACAAATTAGATAGGTTTGAATTTCATGTTAAACTTGGGATTGGTAATAGATTTACTTGTAAATGTATTTTTTTCAAGTAGACATAGGTGCCACAAATCTCTCCACGAAATTTTAGATTTTTTGGAGATTTATGGAATTAATTATGCGTTTTTGAAATTAGGACGGAAAGACTGAAAATAGGGTACTAGTCGACTGATTCAAGATCAGTCGACTGGCCAAGTTCAATTCAGAAACTAGGATTTCTAAGGCATCAATCGACTAACCCCCAGTCAGTCGACTGATCCTTCTGTATGGTTTATCATTCGACTGACCTAGGGGTAGTCGACTGATCTGTGATTAATTTAAAAGGAACAGTCGCGCGGGGGGTGGCTGAAGCTAGGGTTTCAGCGCCACCCCCTGCGATTTCTCTCCTCCCTCAACCTCCCTTACTGCTCCAAGCCTTCCCAAGGCCCGAAAATCACATTCCTAGTCTTCCTCCAACTCAGATCTAGGTTTAGGGCAAGAAGAGCATCTTCCTTGAGTCAATCTTCATCAACATTCATCATGCAACGTGCGGGAAAACGGTAACCACTTGTGTGGTTTATTTTTCGTGTTTAGTTCATGATTCATGACTAACTTGTCCCATGTTGCTTGTTTTTCTTTGTTTTCCTTCTTTATGGGATAATTTTTGGTACATGCATGGGTAAATTGCATCTTAGAGTTGTACAAAAGAGAAGGATGAGTGAGGGACCATCCCAACAGTATTTTGTAAATCCTGAGGCACCTCGATTCCGTTCGGAGGAATGCTGGTGGAGATTTGCAAGTACTGACTTTGTATTAATGAACTATAGGTATCTTAACCGTTCATATTTCAAAGAAAATACCCCTCATATTGTTGAGATGATCACTCATTTTGGTTTAGAGCAGCTAATCTATTGTCAGCACTATGTTAACCTTGATATGTGCAAAGAATTTTATGCTAATCTTACATGCATTAGTCCCGATGATGGGACATATGAGTCCATGGTAGCAGGAGTTATCATTCCCTTTTAATCTATAGTCTTAGGATCATTTTTAGAGTGTAGGGCTTCCGATAATGTGTTTACATGTTTTTCAAAAGTTATTGAGCCTTTCGCCTTTCCTAATGTAACCCTGGACCAAATCCATCACCACTATTTTGAAAGACCTCGACCTCATCTACAGCGTATCATTACAGCCAATCGCATGACTCCAGTCAGCAACGTATTGTACAAAATTGTCTTAGATTGCATTTTACCTATTGTCACCAAGGGAAGGTCGAAGATTCGACTGCCTCACTTGGTAATGATGTATGCATTAGAGAGGAGGTTAGATATTGATATCACCTTGCATGTATTTGCATCCATTGTCTATTTTTCGCATAGTGTCAATACAAAGATCTATATGCCTTTTGGTCATGTTTTCACCGAATTCTTTGAGTCTAGAGGTATTTGCACTACTAGAGGTCAAGTGCATCGTCTGTCCAAGGACTACGATCAGATCGGTTCACGACAGCTGTCCTTGGCGGGGATTGAGTGCCAGAAGGGGGTGATGGTCTGGAGACGTCGTCCTGGTTCCTCCAGTTCAGATGACGATGAGGAGGCTGCGACTTTCAAACGTTTCAGCAGCGGTAGGTTGATATGCAGCAGCGGCAGGTTGACATTCAGGGAGAGGTCCACGAGCTCACGAAGAACTTTCAAAGGTTCCAACAGCGACATGATGAGATGTACGTGATGATGCAGCACTGGAACCTTATGTATCAGGCCCCTCCTCCTCCTCCTCCAAGCAATGACATATAGTTCGGGTTGATTTGGTGGTGCTAGTGTTGAGAGTGTGTAGCTTGGGTTTTTATATTTTATCTCTTAAACACTTAATTTGGTATTGTAATATTGGGAAACTTCGGGGCTATGACCCTTGTGGCACTTGTTATGCTTTAGTATGGGTTTATATGAAGGTTTTAATTCATGTTTGGTATTGCTTATAAGAATCTTCAATGCATGACTTGATATTGCCCATATGGAATGATATTATCTTGCTATTATGGGCATAAGAAAATTTTCATGTATATGTCTATATCTAGAGATAAGGGATAAAAGGGGGAGGTTTCATCATGTGCTTTATCTTGAAAAATTATATGAAAGGAGGGGGGGGGAGATTTGAAAATAATTCTATGGTTCAAATGATATAGGATAGACTTGGCAAATACATAGATTCAAAGTTCGGATAGAAAGTTGATACAAAATGAAGCATTCTCAAAGAATTAGAATTTGTGTCAAAAAGTCAAGTATATTTGGTATTTTTACGAAACTATATTTTTTTGAGTTAGAATATATCTTAAGAAATATACTTACAAAATTTTAAAATTTTTTGAATTTTATGGAATTTTCTAGGGGGTTCTGAATTTTGGCTGAAAATTCAGAACTGCTGCGTATCAGTCGACTGCCCTTGGGGCAGTCGATTGATCTTTTTGTGGGTTTGTAAATTGCAGGGACTAGTCGACTGATGCAGGGGCAGTCGACTGGTTTTGCTGTTTCTGATTTCTGGGGGTTTTCAGAAATGGAGAAGTGTTCTCATCGACCCTAGGGTTAGGATTGCTTGGGGCAACCTTTTTGATGATGTCAAAGGGGGAGAACTTGTGGTTTTAAGTTAGGTTTAACTTAATTTGGTGTTGTGAAAAATTGAAAATTATGTGGAGGGCATAGGTTAAGGGGGAGGGCATGTTAATGTCTCTTAATATGCTATGTCTTTAATTTTCAATTGTTATTGTTGTTTTTGCACCTAACTTAAACATATTGCCACACATCAAAAAGGGGGAGATTATTGGGGCAATCAGCCCAAGTATGATCGGGAGGATCATGGGTTTTGATGTGTGTGTCAATATGATTAAGTTAGGGTTTCATGTTGATCTAATATGTGTATGTGAGTGTGCAAGTTTGCAGAATACACATAGACTTGGTTGGACGTCTTCGGGTACGGTGAAGGGTGGCATGGAGGCAAGCCGTGGGTTTGTGTGCGCATCTGAGGGACCATGGGCAAAGCAGGGACGATGAGCCGAGGGAATCCGACTTCGAGGCGTACGTGAAGGATGGCATGGAGGCAAGCCGAGGGCTTGTGTGCGCATCTGAGGGACGGGAGCTAAAGTCAAAGAGGGCTTGAAGGCAATAGATCAAGGCTGCTGGATGAAGAGTCAACCAGGTCGTAAGGTTTCGAGTGCTGAGGGAATTGTACTCGGGGGCTAAGTCGTGAGGGATCGAGTGTTGAGAGAAATGTACTCGGAAAGGGTAACATTAGACTTAGGGAGTGGACCAGTCGACTGGTGAAGGACCAGTCGACTGATATGGTCCACAGAAAGATCAGTCGACTGGTGAGGGTGACCAGGTACTGGACCAGTCGACTGGTAACGGTCAAATCAGTCTCGAGCTCTATTTAAGGGAGCTCGTTTATGATTGTTTCTTCTTGGCGAAACAAGCTTGGTAAGAGCTTGTTAGTAGCCTGTACGTGTTCAGGGGTTGTCGAAGTGTTGTGGCGAGGTTTCTCCACTCACAAGGAGCGACAAGAGCTAGCCGAAGGTGCTCTGGGGAATCATCCACCGAAGGATCAGGATCGTCCACCTTACAGACAGCCGTGGAGTAGAAGTTTCATCTCTGAACCACGTAAATATTGATGTGTCTTTCTTGTTTGTTAGTTTTAATTTTTATTATTCCGCTTGTGCACTATCATTTGTAGGAAGAAAGATCGAAAACTTGCTATTCACCCCCTCTAGCAAACGGTAAGGTCCTATCATAAATAACATCAAAAATAAAGAAATAATGAAAAGAAAAGGGCAACCGGATTTTACTTGGCTTGGAACCGGGGAGGTTGCTAATCCAAGATAGAATTTAGCTCGATTCTCTTGAAAAAATGCATTCGGGCGAAGAAGCCTCTTACACATGGAAAAACTCAGAAAAATATTGAAAAACAAGGAAGAATTAGAATGCTATGAATCAGTGATTTGGAAATGATCTCTGGGGCCTATTTATAGCCCCGATCAATTCTATCTGAATGCTGACATGACATTATAGGGGTGCCTGAGTGGTCGAGGGCGCCTGACACGTGGCTTGTATGTTATCCAATATGCAACATTCATAAATGACTAGCTATAGATGAAAATTCACTTGAGGGCGCCTGTATGCATTGAGGCACTTGGGTACTCAAGTGCCCCAGAGCTTAGGGGCTCTCGAGTATATGGGCGCTCGAAAGCATATGAGTGGCTGATTTCCGACTCTTCCATAGTTAGGCTCACCCGAACCCTCCTTTGGCCTTCTCCTCGAGCGAGCTTCCTCCCGGCTTCTCGCCCATCAGACGTCGCGCGCGCCCTTTTCGCTCCACCGGCGCACTCTTCCGCAGACCTCCGCGTCCCTTGGATGCACCTAGCCCGTTGGCTCCCTTCTTGTGCTATCCTTCTCAACCGCTGCTTCTTCCGCTCGACTTCGTGCGCTCTTAAGCTCCTGTACAATTAGAAACAGGGATTAAAAATCAACAGGAACTAACTTGACTCAGTTGACCACATCAAAACTAACCTGGGGTACTTACAACAGAAAGAAGGTTGAAGAGAAGGTTGGATAGTCAGCCTAATGGCGTTGCTTAAATTTGTGAAAATGTGGTGTTAAACATTAAGACTTCGAGTGAATTTAGTAATTGGCGAGATAATTTGGCAAATGACATGTTTAATGAATGGAAAAGATCTAGATGAGATCATTTGTGTAATTTTTATTGAATTTTTATATTTTTGTAAATGAGCAAAGACCACCATCTTTATTCTGTTTTTTGTAATTTACATGTGACATGTCTTATCTGTTGGGTTCTCCCGGCACCAAAACACAAAACGCAGCGGAAACAAGAACCCTCGAGCGATCCATGCGAAAGAAAATTCGTACGAAGTTCATCTATCTAATATATCTATCTACAATGTATACCTTTGGAGCATGCCCCTTGCTTATCCCGCTCGTCCAAGATGTGCCGGATCTCTTGCACGTTCAAGTGTTCGTGCCTCTATTCGTATCCACACGGACACAATCTCTCAACTTTGGGAGAACTACGTTAGTTGTGCTAGCAACTTGAGGTAGTTCACAAGACCACCAAGAACCCACAAGGGTTTCAGCCAAGAGGGAGGAGAGGAAGAAGAGAGGAAGGGAAGAAAGAAAAGCGCACACACACTCCTCCTTCAAAATGACAAGTCCCTCTTTTATATTCATCCCATGAATTTGAAGAGTCTTTTGTCTCTTTGACTTCTCTTCATTAAAGCCAATAAAGAGCACATCTTTCCATGTGACTCTTCACCTTCACTTCATCCAATGATGAGAGACTTTTCTCTTTCCTTCTGCAATTTCGACCAGGCCACTTGGGCTTCCGACTAGGTCTCCCGAGCAAGTCCCCGAGCTCTCGACCTAGTCTGCCGAGTGCTGACCCAGTCTGCCGAGTACCGAGCTCCCGACCCAATGTGCCGAGCTCCCAGCCCAGTCTATCGAGTGCCGAGCTCCCGACCCAGTCTGCCGAGCTCCCAGCCCAGTTTGCCGAGTGTCGAGCTCCAGACCCAGTCTGCTGAGCTCCCAGCTCAGTCTGCCGAGTGCCGAGCTCCCGACCCAGTTTGCCGAGCTCCCAGCTCAGTCTGTCGAGTGCCGAGCTCCCGACCCGCACTCCCGAGTTCCCAACTCGAGCTCCCAAACTGATCTCCTGAGTTCCTAACTCGGGCTCAGATCTACCGAGTTCCCAACTCGGGCTCATATCTCCCGAAGCATCATGTCCTTAGTGTGTGACCCAATAGGTTCTCGTGACATTGGCAATGCACCTAAACACTTTAGACACATAAGCAATGAACGACATCTAGCAATGCATCAATGTTACCCAAGTAACAAGAAAAGTCGAGATCCGACTAAACCTCCGTGACTATGATAATGTATGACTTTGTCCTTCTATCCTTGATATCTAGATTGACCAATGAGGCATAGACCGTGTCATCCTCAATCAATTTTGTGTTTCTTGATCCCCGAGTAGACTCACTCAAACAAATGAGCTCAATATCTCATATTGACTCATTTGAGCATGACCATGCGTTTTAGTAGTCCTACTCGATCAAGGGGCTCACAGATATCACTCCCATCATATGGGAGGGATAGATCCCATCTACATCACTCACATCCCTCCGCATAATTCATTACATGCCCAGTGATCGCCTTTATAGTCCACCGTGTTACGGGTGACGTTTGACGATACCAAAGTACATAACTCCTTATGTAGGGAACCGTAGTGACTTCAGGTCTAAGGACTATTCATACCAATAGTCACATGAGAAAGTTTATGACACTCATATGACAATCTATGAAACTTTGTCATGGCGGGTCAATTCAGTACACATTCTCTAATGTATACCCATGTGTCAACTTGATATCACATATTCATGACTTGCGAGCTCAAGTCATCAGTTGACCTACATGCTAGTCTCCATGCATTAATATTGTTCCTGAATATTAATTCTTGACTAGGAATAATTTAGTGTAGTGTTCTCTACATTATCTCACTATCGATTCAACCAATCGATATAATGTAGATAAGAACTTATTACACAAGGACATTATTATACTTAATTATTCGACATAGAATACAAAGTAAGTATAATAACAAAACATACCTTTATTAATAATAGAATATGATATAAAATGTCCCTAGTTAATCATCACATAATTGGCTCTAGGGCTCCTACTAACATTATCTTGATTATGTTGAATTGCAATAGCTTTTGTTTGAGTTATTTGAATTGCATTGTAATTCTTATTTTTGTATTCTATTTTAAAATTCTCTTTATTTGAGTTGTTATTTTTTTGTGCTATAGGTAAATATGACTTCTAAACCTTCAGAAGAATCTTACAATTCAAAAAGACTAGGAAAAAATAAATATCAATAGTCTACTATAGAAGATGTTGTACTTATCGAAGCATTGATGCAATTAAACAATACAAGAGAGCTTAGAAATAAGAATGAGAAAGGTTTTATACCAGGACATGGATAAAAATTACAATTAATACTTGAGGTTGGTTTTCCTGAATATGGAATTAAGGTAAAATCATACATTGAATCAAGGTTATGAATTTTTCAAAAGATCCACAAGTTAGTCAAACTTGCTGTAGCAAATTCAAATTGATTTTTTTCTACAACAAGTTCGATTAACTATAAGAAATCTATTTTCTTCGATTAACTATGAGGAATCTATCTTTTTTATAAATTTTTAGATGTTTAGATTTCTATTTGTTTGAAAATAGATTTTTAGATTTCTACCGTAAGGTCTTTATTTAATTACTTAAATTTAATTATAAAGATATTTTTATTATTTTATAATAATATTAATTAAAAGTGATACACTCACTTGGCACTTCTCACCCCACCTCAAGGTATTTAAAAGGAAAATAAATCATAATTATCGAACGACGTCTTGGAGAGATTTTATTTCTCAAATGATTATTCCTTTGAAATTCGATCTCTATTCCTTTCTGATAATCTATCATCCGAATACCAGTTCAATTATGTGCGTGGGAACAAACTTAACTCACACTTGGTAAGAGTTTAAGAAGTTTTAATCCTAAACTAAAACAAAAAGCAAATAAAAAAAATGGATTGTAAAAAGTTTTCTTAATACCTTTTGCCAGATCCAGCGAACGAACGGTCAGGATTAAATGAAAGAAAAAAAAATCCGAGCATGACCATGAACTATTAAGGTGGCACGCGATGCGATTCCTTCACACGTGCGCTCCGTTCGCGTTCTTATGGCCGCTGAAGTCTCCTCCCTTGGCCATGCTCTGCAACTCCATGCTTTGATCCTCAAGACTGGCGGCGACCACCGCCATCCTCACTCCTCCCTCGCGTTCTCGCACCCCGGCCGCTCCTCCGCCACCGTCAATGCCGTCGTCCGATGTTACGCTCGGTCCGACCGCCCACGGGAAGCACTCCTCTTCTTCTTCCACTTCCAGCGGTCCGGCCCCATACCGGACCCCTTCGCCCTCACACTCCTCCTCTCCTCGTGCGCCCGCCTCCGTGCCGCATACGAGGGCCGCCAGCTCCATGCCCTATCTGTCAAGCGCGGGTTCTCCCCCAACCGTCGCGTGCAGAACTCACTCATCCACATGTACTCTGCCTGCGACTTCCTCGACCATGCCGCCCAGGTGTTCGATAGGGTGCCCGAGAGAGACGTCGTCTCTTGGACCTCCATGATCAACGGAGCGGTCGAGGCGAACCGACCGCTTCACGCGCTCCACTTGTTCGACTCCATGCAGAGGCATGGAGTCGAACCAAATGATGCGACGATCGTAGCTGTGCTCGGAGCCTGTGCGGAAGCAGGAGCTCTGGGCCTTGGCCGTCGAGTGCATGAGATGGCTGTTCGGGCAAGGCTTGATTCTAAGCCTAAGGTCGCAACGTCCCTGATGGACATGTACACCAAATGTGGCTGCATTGCAAGTGCCGAGAGACTGTTTGAGCAAATGCCAAACAGGGATCTGTTCGCATGGACAGCTATGATTTTCGGCCTGGCAAATCACGGGAGGTGCGAGGATGCTCTGAAACTGTTTTACCAGATGGTGGAAGATGGAGTGAGGCCTAATGATAGGACGATAACAGCTGTGCTCAGTGCTTGCCGTAATGCTGGAAAGGTTGCAGAGGGATATCGTTTCTATAATTACATGCACCGCTATGGGTTGAGGCCGAGGATTCAACATTATGGGTGCATGGTTGATCTACTTGCCCGGGCTGGGCATTTGGACGAAGCAGAAGGATTTCTTCGAAGGATACCAATAGAGCCTGATGGTATCATGTGGAGGACTCTGATCTGGGCCTCAAAATTACATGGAAAATTTGACCATGCTGAGCGTTTGATGAATGAATGGAAGGTGCTTGAAAAGAATTCCAGTGAAAGTGAAAATTTTGTGCTGATTGGCAACATCTTTGCATCTAGTGGGAAGTGGGAGGACAAGGCAAAAGTTAGGGAGTTAATGCTTGCCAGAAGAATTAACAAAGTACCTGGTTATAGTAGGATAGAAGTTAATGGCATAATCCATGAGTTTGAGGCTGGTGATAGTGGGCACCCCGAAGCAAAGAGGATATATGAGAAAATTAACGAGATGTCACAGAAACTGAGGTTAGAAGGTTACACTCCAAAAGCATCAGAGGTGTTGCTTGACATGGAAGATGATGAAAAAATTCTGCAACTGCATCATCATAGTGAGAGACTCGCAGTGGCATTTGGGCTGATCAGCACTAACCCAGGGGAGAAAATCCTGGTCGTCAAGAACTTAAGGTCTTGTGAGGATTGCCACACTGCAATGAAGCTCGTATCTAAGGTCTATGATCGAGAAATAACCATTAGAGATAGAATCAGGTTCCACCACTTTGTCAATGGTTCTTGTTCTTGCAAGGATTACTGGTAAAAAGAATGGTATGCTTCAATGAAATTTCACATATCCAGTGGCCAAATGGGTGACTAGATTATAACTCAGTTGACTGAGAGCTAAAAAAAAAAAATGAATTAAGAACCTTTTCAGTTTTTGTAGGTTCTGCAATATCCTGAAAATTGGTTTTCAATTCCCAACTGCACGGTATAACTGTTTTTCCCCCTGATGCACTTTGCTGTGTTGAAATTGTCTAATGTATACAATCTGCCTAGGTTGAAGGATCATGAAATAATTTTCCATCAGTAAGAGTATTCGAGATCATGATGCCATGAAATTGGCTTCAATATCAGATCACTGCAATTTCACATTTATGAGCATCACATGGCATATTTTGGTTTCCTCAATTATTAGCAATTATTTGTACTACACTAACATAAACAGTTCCTATTCTAGAATACCATGCAAATCTTAGCTTCTAGCCCAACAGTTCATGCAAACACTAGAATCTTGGCGGCCCAAAATTTTCTAGCATCAGCTCCTATTTGGGAGGTGAACCTTTTGAAGATATGCTAGTCACTCCACAATTCTGTAAAGGAAGCATATCCAGTTGCATTCTTATTTGTGTACCTTTGGCAAATGATTACATGATTCATAGGTAAACAAAGATTAATGCGTCAATAATTTCAGTTAGAGACACCAAACTTACATCTCTAGTTGGGCTGCCAAACACATTAACCTCATATAAAAGCTATGACAAGATGATCATCAATTATTTGTGCTGGAATCATATTTATTGGCAGGGGCCATTTTAATTTTATATAATAACCTCCATCTAACTACATCATTGTATCATTAGTCTATCTTTTTGCTCCTTTTATGTTTATTCTAATGAATTGACAACCATGACCGCTACTGCTTCCACTTCAAAGTTCAAAACTAATCATTAAGCTTTTTAAACAAGCAAGTTGCAGGTGATTTGAGATATTATTCCTCGTTCATCAACTGTTGTGTTTTTTTTTTTCTGAATTTGCATCGGTAACAAAGCTCCTCAAGATAGTTATCATCTTCCATATTACAATGTCTTAAATTGATCTTTATTCTGATCCAATGATCAACCATTTTCCCTAGTACTTATGGAGTCACATCCCTTCTTGGTTTGGTGTTCAAACTAATAATTGCTAGCAAAAATCTTCATTCTGCTATACCCATGTTTTGCAAATTTTTCTCTATCACAAAACAGAATAGAATTTACCAATTTTGCATCATAGCACATTTAACTTTTGCATTTCCTCTATCCTGAAAACTTTTCATGAATTTTTAGTTAAATTCACTAATCGTTTTTAAGTTTTAACCTATGATGTAGGAAGTCCTAAAGCTTTTTTATTTTTTATTTTTGACGCACTTCCTGATCTTATTTTGAACAGCATGACAGGTGATTTCATCAACCCAATACACTCATATAAAGGTATATCGTTAGGTAATGTAAGTTCACCCACTTTATTGACTTCTACTTGAAAGCTATATTTTTTTTTTTTTCAACCGAGAAGAACAATTAAGAATGTGGTATGCAATTGGCTTCGTCTAGAAGTGAACTCAAAGAAGGTAATCACCACCGTCATGGTCAGCTTCTATCATGCTTACTAGCCATGCCTTGAGAGACAAGTACAACTTCATATATAAGTTCATGATGGCAGATATTCAGTTTTTCAATCGGAATATTCACTGGAGCAATTATAAGTAATGGCATTCTCATTTGTTTTTTTTTCCTTTCCCTCCAAAAGCATAAGTAGAGAAAATCCCGTGCCAATCTCACAATTTTCAAGTAGAATACATACCAAAGGATCAGTTCGAAGTTCATAGCTTCTTTCATTTTGATTCTACTTGTATGATGTGGCACACAATGTGATAATAGTTTGAAAAGTATGGGTAGTAGATTAGAACTGAAATCAACAGATTTTTCTGTCCCTTGTTGATTTTTTTTTTTTTTGCATTTCACAAACATGGGAAGATGATGCGCAGGACACTGACCTAATTAAACCAGATTTCTTTTCTTTTTATCGCTTTCAATAATTAAATTAGGTTTTGACCTTGGATTCAGATGCTGTCACATGTTACCATCAACAATGATTTATTAGTTCTGTAAGTTTTACTACAGTTGAATTAAAATTACTGAATCAATTATTGATCCTTGACCGATCACAAACAAAAAAAAAGTACACACTGTATGCATATGCATACAATGTAAGGATACTATTGAAGACTACCACGGTCAGCACAGCCGGTTCCAGCCTGGGAAATGCACGATAAATGAAAAGATTAAAAAAAAATCAGGCCCTCAACCTCTTCAATCTTTTATGTAAAAATTAGAATGCCCCAATTTTGATTACTATGAAATTGGCACTTGATTTCCTCTAACATGACCATTGTATCTCACTTCACAGTTTGATTGGAAAGTATGTGTACCGAGCGTGTGACAGAAAAAAAAAAAACTTCGTTCCAATGTATGTGCATTTGAATGTTCATTTTTTAAACCATTTGATTATTCATACTAGCAATTAGGAATATTTTTACCTTATGACTGTTTACTTTTTAATAAATTGTATATAATAAACGCATTTAGAAGTCATGGGAGTACTTTTATAATAATAGCCACAGGAACATTATTTGCTGATTTGTTTCATTGTGATTTTTCTTTTGTCTTTTTTTTTTAAATATTCATGAACAGTTGTGGTGGCCAGCTACCAAACTTCCAAAGAGAAAAGAGGGTGGAAAACAGACATCAGCGACAATCATATTAAGCTGGTATTATATGTCTGTTTTCTCTTTTTGTTCAAACAAGCACGAATATTTGCTGATGCTTTCACCATGAAACCAACTATATTCAATTTTAATCCATTCTATCAATCAGTTCAAGTAATGTGTTAGCCTGAAACACACAGACATGGAGAGAGTAGAAAATAAATAAATTACTTACAACCATTTCATTATATGTAGACAAGTCAGCTCCCTTTATAGGAATCTTTCAGAGACAACTCATGGTCATGAGACACACACCACTAGTTGCCTTGCTGAAACATGAAATATCTTCTTCATTTTCAATACAAACATACAAACTGCGCCAGACACCTGGCCCCAATAAAACACACCAGACACCTAGACAATGGCCCACTAATCATAAATCACTGAGTCACAGTAGCTACCCTCCTTAAACATCGATGGTTTCTCATCTGTCAGTAATGCCAAATGTTTTCTAATGATGCCATGATGGGCTGGTTCATGCACCAGTTCCATGGAGTGTTGAAGTTTTCATTGTTTTGGGGACCATCACAGAGGAGGCCACTGCTGATATGGTTGTTTTCATTCAGGCAGAGAAGGAACTCATTAAGAGACTGCAATCTTCTGGTGAGCTCCATCAACTGAGCCCTGAGAACAGAGTTCTCAGCCTCCACAACAAAGTATTGCTGTGTGATGAGTGTCAACTGTGTCAAGGCCTGACTGTTCTCCTTCCTCATTTGGTTCACCTGTGCCGCCAGATCATCCAGGTGCTTCTGCTTGCGCATCCTTGACCGCCTCGCAGATTCGCGGTTTGATATCTTTCTCTTCTGCTTTTTATGGTCCATCAGTGCCTGTAGATCCACTTCGCAGAAGGCCGAATTCTGCAGCAGGCTGGAACCAGAAGAAGTCCCAGATGGAGAAGCCATGGCCGCTTTGGGGTTTGGCAGCAAAATGAGTTATTTAGCAAAGCTATCTGTAAAGTTTACTGCTGGTGCTTCAGGAAAGACTAGATTCTGAGATAGGATGCAACTTAATTATAGATTTAGCCAATATTATTACTTGGATTAAAATTAAGAGACAATATATGAGAAAAGATGGACGAGTCCCAGACTTTCAGATCTCAGAACAAGTTCATGAAAACACGTAGAACCAGTAGAGGAAGACAACAGAGAAGGATTGAACAAGAGGAGACCTGCGCCTGAGGGTGGAATTTATCATAAAACCAGAGAGAAGTATCTCACTTATAACAGGCGACATAGATTATAAAGATGAGAAGCAGACGCTGCATGTGAAAGAAACTAAGAGGTTTCAGGTGCAGAAAGATCAGATTTTGGAACTAAAGACTGAAAAATCTTCGATCTCAGGAGCAAGATGGCATTTCACTCCAAAGATCAACCAACAGCGAAGTTTGGTTCAAAAATCTGGAGTGAATTTTGGCAGAGTCTCCCCCTGCAAATGACTCTGGATGCGACCAACGAGGGAGACTGTTCCTGGAGCAACAGCAGAAGCAAGAACACAAGATTTAGCTGTTGAGTTTTGGTGATCCAGAACCCAAGAAAAATCTCAAGAGGAAGAATACTAGAGATAACAAAGGGAGGGAAAAAACAGCAGAATTTCTAGTAATTAAGCAAGGAAGTAGAGGAGAGGAGGAAAGGGAATTGTAGCCATGGAGAGGGAGTCAATTTATAGAACCAGAGGACTCAAGCGGAACCGAGATTGTAATTTTGATGGATAGCAGAGGAGAGAAAAGGAAACGGACTGTTAGGAGTCATTCAAGGGCATTTATGGAATTCCATTCAACCGTCCAGTTGCAAATAACCACATGTCTTGACCAGTCTCTCACTCCATTTGGATGTTTTGGTGGAACAGATTCTGCTTCTATAATTCAAAGAGAACTTTATCAAAAACAATTATTCAACTGAGAATCTTTGAACAGTAAGTAAAACGGGAAGAATAGACGTTTCAGCTAATTAGTACTCTGAAGGTGTGCATATAAGGTTTTTTTTTTTGATTAAAGAGTTGCATATATTATTACGAATTATATAGTCTTATCTTGAAGATTTAGTGTATGACTAAGATCTATATAGTCAGTTAATTCAAACGGATGGGCTATTGTTATTGTCTTTGTTGAGTAAGCATCTAGAAAACTACAAGAACAATCACTTCACATGATAGTTAGATGCATTTGTGGCACTTCTATATCCGTTTATGTTTTGTGGTGCTTGTTTAATTCAGCAAACATCCAAGACAAGTGTTGAAGGAAAAAACGGACATGTATTTGCACAATTTATTCATGGTTTAGTCTAATCCAGATTGCTGCATTCAGTCTGAACATTATCTAAACATATCCATCTGCTCATTACATATTTGATTATAGACTATTAGTACATCTTGGACTTTTAGAGACAGGATTCCTGAATTTTAGTTTTCCAGTGGTTATTTTTGACTGTATGACTTGTTTAAGGTCAATTTAGATTAAAGGAGAGCCTCATGCACGAAGATTGTTTCCTCGACTTAAACTTGTGACCATGTGATAGCAATTTTTCTATTTCTGCAAGGTCAATTCAGATTCAGGTATCAAAATTCATGCGCAGTTTTTTAAAAAAACATTTTTGGTTTTGAATTTTTTAGAGAATGGCAGGAAATATTTGCTGGATGATTTACTGAAAGATGCATCTAAAGTCTAGTATTATTAATGGTTGCACTTTAATTTATAAATTGTAAAAGGGGTCACTTGGGTCACTTTCCATAGTAGACATTTTGGAACCATCTCTCTGTTTGCCGCCCACCTGCCCCCACCCCACACACTTTGGCTGGTCTCTAGAACCATAAAAAATACTTTGATCTCCAATGGACAAAATCATGCCCTTTTTTTTATTGATTATTTGAGATCACTAATGTATTTATGATACTTTATAAAGTCGAATGATACCCTGATCATTAAGATGCTTTATTTTAGAAGATTACTTTGATGTCATTCACATTGTTCTCAAATTTCATTCACATTATTAACTTTTAATTTAAGTTGTTTTTAGGAAATACACTGATGGCATTCTAATGGTTTCAAATTTCAATTCTGAAAAATATTTTACAGCAGAGTGAGTCTTTCAATTTTCCTTGGTTGCTATTTTCCAATAGCACCCTCATTACCTCAATGCTGACAGGGATTCCTCAACTCTGCGCAATGGCACTTGGAGCAACAAAGAAAGCAAATGGAATCATAAAAAGGTACCCTTAAAGCAGCAGCATCTGGTATATTCTCTATTACTTGCTTTGTTTCATATTCTGCTATTCTTCTCCCTTAAGACTCTCCTTTGATGAGTTAAGCCAACCCTCCATGACCGTTTATAGTCGTTGCACTTTCTCTTTTTAATTAGGGATGATAATAGATTGGATTTAAATCGGATTTTATATTTTCTGTCCTCATATATATCGGGATTAGATATCTATCCTTATACTCATACCTATTCTATACTAATAATTTTTTTCTTCTTTCCATTCAACTATCATCATTCAATAAAAATATATAAAATTAACATCATATCAAAAAATATATATAATTAAAAAAATAAATTAATTATCTATAATCTATTACTAATTTAATTGTACAAACATAATTAGTATATTTTAGAAAATATTTTTTTTAATATATATAAATATAATTTAATTGGGTAATCGGATACTTCCATACTATCTTTCATTTAAATTAGATAACAACTTTTTCATCAAATTTGAACAAAATTATCATCCTTATCTTTAATTCCTTTGTCAAGAGGTTCAGAATCGCATGCAAAGACTTCCTGTAGAATTTAGAGAAAACTTTGACTTAAGGCTGGCTAATGGTGTTATGATTAATGAGATTTTTTCTCGGGCGTGGCTAATGGTGTTAGAGCAGATGTGAAGCGGTAATTTGTTTAAGTTGATTTCTTCAATTTTATAGATACCTTGTTCAATTGGGGCACGGAATTAGAGAGTGATTGACAGGACTGCAGCTTTTTCTTTCGTGGTGCCGCAGCAGATTCCAGATTTACTGTGCAAGAGAAAGGTGGTGGAAAGTGAGTGCATGAAGATTCATGCAGCATCAATTAAAAGAGCATTTAATTTATCAGAATAGTAGGGAAGTGTTTTTTTTAAATTAAAATATTAAAAGTGTAAAGGAGCGCTTGGTAAATGATTTTAAGAAGACAGGAATAAAAATAAAATTTATTTTATTCTCATTTATGATGCTTGATATACGAGAATCAAAATTAAAATATAAGTATAATACCTCTGATTTTATAATCCAGTTCCCACTAAGTTATTATTAAATTTATAAATTTTTTAATCAAAATTGATTATTATTTTCATTGCTGAACATATATCAAGCGTCCCTAAATACTTCAAGCCAAAACTAGATTAGCTACTTAATCTAACATATGCAAGTGTAACAAGGTAATAGTTAATTTAAAGCTGACTTGAGAGTGTTGAAGAGTCTCGATTTAGGTTATATATATATATATATATATATATATATATATATATATAAAGAAGTTGAAAGGTAAAAGGTTAAAATGACCGGGTGAATGATTTCGCGGCACAGGTATGTTTTCTTTTTCTTGTATTGAGAAACTTTTCAGGTAGAAAACTATCTATTCATTTTTCTGAAATAATAAAACATATTAGAGTAACATGTAAGGCATTGACTATTGTGTAAAATATTTTTTAAAGTATATATATATATATATATATATATATAAGCAAAAAAAATTACAAGAGTATTTATTCTTTATTTAAATTGTGAATATTTACTTGTTGGAATACTAATACTAACGAGTTAGATGATGTCAACGGAATAGTTGATCTATCGAACTGAGCAAGATAGGTGAGTTGATCTAGCTCGCCCGCCTAATTCAATAGGACCATCCAAGTGAGTTGATTAGATTAAGAGTATTAGGTAGTTTGATTGGTTCAATAGGTCAATGGATTCAGACAAGTTAGACAGACTAGTTTGGGTAGCCCGATTGATTTATCTAGGAGAGTTGGTTGGCCTAAAAGGGTTAAGACGGCTAGCTCAAGCAAGCCTAGTTTGTGAGTGAGTTAGACAATTTAGCAAGAGCAAGTTACTTTGTGTGACTAGGTGGACTCACGGACGACCATAGAGGACTTGGAAGGAGTCAGCACGCAAAGGAGGATTTGGAGTGACCTCATCATTTAGTAGAAGGAAACACTACTTTTGCCTTCCTCATCTTCCTTCTACTAGAAAACAGATACACCACCACCATAGTCCCCTTTAGATCATGCACTTCTCAAAAGATAGCACAATAACTTTCTTTAACTTTCACTAATTTCCATTGCCACCACCTCCACCTCATCTTCCACTTGTGACAGTGACCATCATGTGCCCCACAAGCCAAGGGCTATGCTTTCTTCTGCTCTCCTCCTCATCAACCATCTCTGCCAAAGGTCCATGCCATTTGTGGACCAATGCCTCTTCACTTCTCTCTGTGTTTCCTCCACTTCTTGTCAGAGCTAAGGAAGCAATGGGAACAAATCTTCGTGGCTAAGGCAATCATCATTGCTTTTCTAAAATCACAAGAAAAGTCTGTCAATTGTGGATTGGCTTGGTACTGAGAAAAATAATTATAATTATGGTGTTAATTGTACAAAATGCCAAATTATGCTTAGTGTGTACATGTGGGGGGAACCTAGTTGATGTACCGACTTACAGAGGAACTAGCCATTCTTTCTTCGTTCATTAATACAAAATAGGCTTTTTCTTTAGCTTTGGCTTATACCCTAGTTTGTGTTTGTTATAGTTAACCCTTTAGCTCCCCATTACTCTAGAGGGATTGGAGAATTATTTTTTCCAGAGCTTTTCTTACCCCTTCCACTTGTGATCTCAATTATTTATTTTCAACCTTAAGCATGTCAGCCCAAGATTGATCATAGTATGTGATTGTTGTTGATGGATTGGTGGTATTTAGGACTGTAAATAAGCCAAGCTGAGTCGGGCTTTGGGGTGCTCAAGCTTGTTTGATAAGGTAGCCGAGCCAAGCTTAGCCGAGCTTAAAATGAACCAAGTTTTTAAAATGATTGTTCAAGATTGGCTTGGTTTATTTTTTATCAGCTTGAGCTTGTTTGAAACTTGGCTTAACCGTGGTTCGTTTAAATGTTATCGAACTCTTAATTCATGCTTGACTTGAGCTTGATTTGATCTAATGGTTCGTTTAGATATTATCAAACTCTCAATTCATACTTATTTGATTGTTTGAAACTTTTACTTATTTGATTAGTTCTTGTGTTTAATAATTCAAATTTATTTGTTTATTTTATTTTATTGTTTATTTAGATGTTGATAAGAGTTTTATTAATGAACATGGTTCGTGAATATTGTTCACGAACGTTGTTCATGAATATTGTTTGCGAACGTTGTTCATGAACATTAACGAGTTGAACACATATATTCGAACTTGTTTGTTTAATTTAACGAGCTGTTCAAACTTATTTATATAATTGATCTTGTATATATTGAACGGACATAAATAAGCCTTTACCAAACTGAACATTAAGTTTGTTAATGAACGTTTGGTTCATTTATAACCCTAGCGGTAATGATCTAAAATTTGTGTTCGATCAGTCAGCTCTATGTTGGCTAATGCTAGGCTCATTAATGGAGTTGGTTCATTTATAGCCCTTGCGGTAATGATCTAAAAATTGTGTTCGATCAGTCAGCTCTATGTTGGCTAATGCTAGGCTCATTAATGGATTTTTCTTGTTGCTCCCCTCCCTCTCTTCTAAATGCTAGGCTCCTCCTAATCTCGAGAATTCATAATGAAGTTGCCAATTGTCACTAGAGTCTAAGTGGTGTTGTCTATTGGTTGTGGTTCTTCATTGGAGATGGATGTGCCACTCCATGTTGTCTTCAATAACTTTTCTGTCTTCTTTAAAATGAAGCAATTGATCTTGATATGCCCTTTCTCGTTGCAATTGAAATAAGCCAGATGACCTTTTCCACTTGTATTCAACTTCTTGTTCTTCATTGCTCTCTTCACCAGGTTAGCAATATGAGTATGTTCGTCACTTTCTAGTAATGATGAATGTGGTGGCAGTGAATGTGGTGGCGGTGGTAGTAGTGGCACTACAAGAAAAATGTTACTTAGCGAAGAAATTAGTCGTCCCTAACACATATTTTTTTCACTAAAAATAAACAGTGATGATAAATATTTGTCGCTATAAGTTTGTCATAAACTATATTTAGCAACGACTTAATAAATGTTAAGGTTACCGTAATTGCCATAAACTACACCACAATTAGCAACTACTTGTTGCTAAAATTTGTTGGTATTAGCGACGAATTTACCATATTTGGCCGTGAACATCATTCTAGCTAGCGGTAAAATTTAAGTATTATTAGCGACGAGTTTGCATAATTCGTCACTAATAATTTAGTAAACAAACTAATAAACCTTACGTTAGATTACGATTTATATATGATTATCGACGAAACTTGGTTAAATTGTAGCTAAAATTCGGTGATACACACGAATAAAACAAAATCATCACTAATCATATTTTTTAAAAATAATTTAATTTATTTATATTCATATCTTGTATACAAATTTACAACTCACAAATAAACTCACAACATTCACAAAATTTACAACTCGCAACATTCATAAATTTACAACGCATACTTCACACCATTCACAAATTTACAACTCATACTTCACACCATTCATAAAACATTATCAGAAGTAATCCAAATTGAGAGACAAAGTTTTTCTTCATGGAGTTTGATCCATGAAGTTTGATCCCTAAACATAGTCATTTATATCCAAGTTATGAATGGTGTATCTTCCTTTTTCTTATCCGCGGAGACATGCTTCCAACTTTTAGCTTGTAAGAGATCAAACTTCTTTATTGAGAGATCTAACTTGGATATAAATGACTATGTTTAGGCTAATTGGATGCCCAGGACTCTGACAAAAAGGAATGGATAATTTTCCCCATTTATTGATCTGGTGTTGCAACCGATTGGAATGTGTGCCACGTATCTCCTACGTAGCAGTCGGCCTATAAATGCAAAAATGTTAACAATTAATAATTGAAATACTTAAATAAATAGAAAACTAAATAAAACTTTTGTAAATTAAAGACAAAACAACTTTTTACTAGGATAACTATTATCATCAAGCAGTTTGACTGTTACATATTCATCATATATATAGATCAACAAATATGCATCAACATATATAGAGGTATCTATGAGTAATGAAACTTTATCTTATATAAATGAATTAAAAATGAAGAAAACCATAAATACCATGTAGTCTAAAAATTAATCACTATCATCATGTAAAAGAGATAATTGATTATCTGCATCACTATCAATTTCAATATCTTCATCTACATCATTAAGAAAATTTTGAGCATCCCTAGCCAACTCCACTTATACATTTGACAAATTTATATGTTGATGCTCAACATCTAATTTACAAAATTGGAATATCTCTAAGTCTTCGCTAATTACTGAAGTTGCTTCATTAGATGAAATATCTTGGTTATGCTCAATATTGAAATTATTTTCAGATTCATTTTCTTCATATACTTAATCAACTTCAGTTACTTCATATATTTCTCGATATTGAATCTTTTGCACTACCTTATAATGTCCTCCACGTTTTATAACATTTAAATAATCAACTTAATTTGCTTGATTGGCCAAAATGAATGGTCATCCATGTACCATATTTTAGAAGTGTTAATACATAAGAAACAAAACTCTCCCACCATTGTTTTTTTAGGATTACATTGAAACCTCCACGTTTTATAACATTTAAATAATCAACTTAATTTACTTGGTTGGCCAAAATGAATGGTCATCCATGTACCATGTTTTAGAAGTGTTAATACATAAGAAACCAAACTCTCCCACCATTGTTTTTTTAGGATTACATTGAAACTAGTCATATCAGAATAATTGTACTTTATACCTGAAAGAGTAAAATAGTTGAACAAATTTTCACCATCATCAGATGATGGTATGCTAACCCCACTATTCTGAGAAGTTCTATGAGAATCATGGGAACTCGTATGGTATCGAATACCATTTACAATGCAGGCATCATATAGTTGAACTTCAACATCAAGTCTCATTACTAAATAGTACAACTTATTTATAATCTCTAAATTTATTAAATTCTTTAACCTTATCATTCTATCCCTAAACCACTGTAGAAAATCTCTCTCATAATATTGGAGAAGTTCATTTGCATGAACTTTATGTGAAAGAAGTTGTAGATATTTGTTGCATAAATAAATATTTAAATTATAATTTTATAATAAAATATAAACAATAAAATTACATAATGTAAAAACTTACTGTTGGGGATCGGTGCGCTGGCTAGAGGGGGTGAATAGCTTGGTCGCCCCCAATTCGATCGTTCTCTTCCTACAAGTGTTAGCAAGCGCAATCAGAAACTTAAACAACAAATAATAACAATGCTAACACCAAACCTTTACGTGGTTTGGAGATGATACTCCTACTCCACGGATGTCCGTAAGGTGGACAATCCCGATCCGTCGGTGGATGAGTCCCCGGAAGACCTCCGGCTAGCTCGTGTAGCTCCTTGTGGGTAGAGAAACCTTGCCACAACCCGCAACACTCACCTGAGCACTTAAATTACTAATTGGCCTTTAACCAAAGTCAATTTCGTCAACCCTAGCTAGCCAAACCGAGTTCCCTTAAATAGCGCTCATGGCTGAACTAGCCGTTACTAGTTGGCACCAACACCAGTCGACTGGTCAACCTGAATTCGAACGTTACAGCCCAACGTTCGAATTCCAGCCGACACTAATCGATTGTAAAAAGATCAGTCGACTGATCTTTCTGTGCTAACTACCAATCAACTGCTACAAGCCGCAGTCGACTGCCCAAACCCTTAACCTAGGACTTCCCTTCCCGAGTACAATTCTCTTAGCACTCAGACCATCACGACTCAGCTGACTCTTCACCTAGCAGCCCGACCTGTTGCCTTCAAGCCTTCTTTGACTTTGGCTCTTGTCCCTCGGATGCATACGAACCCGCGGCTCGTCCTCATGCCATCCTTCGCGTATGCCTCGAAGTTTGCTTCCCTCGGCTCATCGTTCATGCTTTGTCCATGGTCCCTCAGATGCATACAAGCCCACGGCTTAGCTCCTCATGTCATCTTTCACTGGACCCGAAGTCGTCCAGCTAAGCCTGTGTGTATCTTGCAAACCTGCATAGTCACATACACATATCAAATATAAGGGTGAACCTAACTTAAACTCTTTGCCCAAACATCAAAACACATGGTCACTCCGAACCATAGATTGCTCTAACAATCTTCCCTTTTTGATGTTTGACAATCCGTTTAAGTTAGGGAAAACAAATAGTAAATACAATGCTAATAAACATTTGGACTTGTTGGTGCAGGAAGCACCATATCGAACCTTGTTTTAATATTGGCAAAGAGTTCAAAGTTAAGTATTATTGGTGATCTAACAATGTTACTCAAGTGTGCAGGAAAAGTCCTAGGGAAGGGCTGCTAGGCACCTGGCGAAGGACTGCCAGGATACAAAGTCCTAGCGAAGGGCTGCTAGGCACCTGGCGAAGGAATGCCAGGATACAAAGCCCTAGCGAAGGATTGCTAGACACCTGGCGAAGGACTGCCAGGATACAAAGCCCTAGCGAAGGACTGCTAGGCACCTGGCGAAGGAATGCCAGGATACAAAGCCCTAGCGAAGGACTGCTAGGCACCTGGCGAAGGAATGCCAGGACACGAAGACCTGGCGAAGGACTGCTGGGCACCAGGTGAAGGATTGCTTGGTACTGAAGACCTGGTGAAGGACTGCTGGGCAAAAGTCCAACCGGAGAAGCCGGTTGGCATCAGGTAAATTCTCCTGAGAGGAGTAGGTGAGGACGCGTTCCCCGTCGAGGGAACAGTAGGCGTCGGTTCGACCTAGGGCTCCATTTTGGAGACCCAAAGTCAGAACCAAGACAGCTAAGACTGTATAAAACTAACATATTATTGCTCTGTGTTATTTTGGACTAACCCTGGATGCAGGACCGAAGGAACGAGTGTCTGCAGCTCAGAGAGCCTCAAAGGAGTGAGGCAGAAGCTGAGTAGGGCGCCCGGAGTGTCCCGGGCGCCCCCAAGGTGAATACAAAAAGAAGTGGAGCAAATGTACGCCTCGACAGCTCATGGGCGGGGCGCCCCCATGCTCCCGGGTGCCCCGGATGGTCTGGGCGCCCCGAGCTCAAGCTAACGAAGCGGATAAGAGGGAAGCCAGCGAGAAGCCAACGGATAAGAGTCAACTCGGGCGCCCCCAGCGACCCGAGCGCCCCCGTCAAAGTCTGATCCCGAGTTTGAAGGGATCAGAGCTGACTGAGAGGAGCTCGGATCAGATGACACGTGGGGGGGGGGGGCGCCCCCAACGTTCCGGGCGCCCCCAGGGGCTATAAAAAGGCCCTCGACCCCAAGGCTTCAAGACAATAATTCTTCCAACGCACTCACACTCTTCTACTCCCGCGCTCTGCTTCGGAAACCTCCCGACTCGAGATACAAGCGCCGACGACGTCCCTCTGCTCCGAAAATACAATCTACACCGGACGTCGTAACGAAGAGCTGTTTGTTTTGTTTACTGTACTACAATTATCATATCTATCTGTAAACTGTTTTGCGCACATATAGAATTGCCCGCAGTAAACGGTCAACGACCGTGGGCCTTGGAGTAGGAGCCGACCGCGACTCCGAACCAAGTAAAAGATCTTGTGTTCGCGTTTTGTGTTTAATTCTTCCGCTGCGTAATTTCTCTAACTCTAATCCGAACGATTTACGATATTCACCCCCCCTCTATCGTCTCTCGATCCAACAAGTGGTATCAGAGCGGGGAAGCTCAAATCTGGTGCAACCACCAATTTGAGAATTTTTTTCGGATTTTTCGATTTTTATTTCAAATAAATAATATCTGTAGGTGTATTTAAAATATTCTTACGCCTTTTTCAATTTTGAATTCTCATTTTTTCACCATTTATTGAAATTAATAAAACGATCAATTTCTTAAAATTTGTCATAAATTTTTTTATTATTATTTTAATATTTGTCTCGAAATACATGTTACTTTAATTCGAGCAAATTTTTTTTAAACATTGAATTGTTAGTTTTTCTTCATTAATCAAAATTTATAAAGTAAACATTTTCTAAAAATCTGTCATTAATTTGTTATTAATTTTCCTCAAAATACGTGCAATATTTTTTTGGCTACTCTCCTGCACTACTAATCCAAGACCAAGTCTTGGTACATTTTTTGTTATTCCTTTTTGTGCAAGGATTAATTTAAATGGCCAACCAAGAGTGGAACAGTGTCCGTCCACCGCTATTCTCCAGCGAGAACTTCAATTCCTGGAAAAGTCTAATGGAATCCCACTTGAAGGCCAATCTGGATATATGGTGGATAATCCAAACGGGGTTCACATTCCCCACAGAAGAAGGAACATCGATCGCCTGGGACAAATTGGACGAACCAACTCTAAGGAAGATCGAGATTGATGCTAAGGCAACAGTAATCTTACAATGTGGCCTGACCAAAGAAGAATTGAAGCGGGTTGGATCCTTCACCTGTGCCAAGGAGATGTGGGAAAAACTAATCAATCTACACGAGGAGAGCTCCGGTATTGAGATCTTAGAAGAGTCAATACCCGACTTCAAAATTGACTCTGGATCAGAAGATGAGATAGAATCCATACTTGACTGCGAATTCGAGCCAGAGTCAGAAGACAAAGTGACTGAGACAAAAATGGTAATCAATTTTGAATTTTTTCTAGAATTACAATTAAATAATTAGACTGATACTATAATGGTCGAGGAAGGTATAATTTCAAGTGCAGGGAAAACTCCAAAGAAGAAGCTTCAACCTATACCCGAGTCCGACATAGACTCTGGAGCCAATGAGGGAGATCGACCCAAACTGGTCCGATTATCTCGTGATCATTACAAGAGTACTGGACAAACGATCGGGAAAGGTAAGTTTTCAATATTTGAAAACGTAATACTTATCTCAAATAACATGATTGATTCATACAAATTAGTTAAGGTTAATATGTTAGAAAACATAATTCACAACCTTGTTAACTTTAAAAACTCAGAGTATTATTTCAATTATGATATAACTTAGATCATTTTTTTTGTCATGTTTGCTTGTTTTTTGTGAATTAGGATTGGTTAGTATAAGGACTAAATCAATTAACTGAAATTTGAACAACATAGTATTGGGTGGAGGTGAGATGATAGTACGTTAGGGAAACCTCTTCTAATAAGGTCAAGTATACTCTACTTGGTCTGTTTAGACTGGTGAAACTAGCCGAAGCTACCGATCCAAGACCCAAACTAGTTAGACCAGAATTTGTCAACAAGTAATTTTGAAAATGAAATTTCATTAAAAGGCTTTGTCAAGGAAAGAGTTGATGATCCAATAAGGCTACGGCCAAAGAAGACATTGTGCCTCGCTAAGACCTGGAAGCTAATTTTTGAAATTCAAATTCAATTTACTCTTTGTCAAATTTGAATCTAACACAAATTTTCAGTTAATCTTAGATTCAAATATTCTTTTTCAAAATAAATTCAAAACTAATTGTTTTCAAAAATTAATTTAACCTTTTAAAATTAACCATGTTTTTTTTAAAACTTAAAATTTTCATTTTTGTTAACGCATCTCACAAAACAGATAAGGATACTTTGTTTTGTCACTTAGAAATGGGTGAGATGCTTAGGACCTAAAAGTTGAGTCCAACCCAACCAACTAAATCAAAATCAAATCTTAATTAATTCAATTAAATTCAATTAAATCTTAATTAAGTCAATTAAATTCAATTAAATCTTAATTAAATCAATTAAATTCAATTAAATCTTAATTAAATCAATTAATTTTAATTCAATCAAATTCAAAATAATTAAATTAAATTAAATTCAAATCATCGTAATTAAAATCAAGTTTTTTTTGTTCACTAACCTGAAATTTATTTCTTAACATTTATTTCTTTCCTTTACCATTATACAAACATTTCTTTCAAACAATCAATTTATTCTTGAAAAATAAGTATGGCAAAAAGTCACCTTGGGGATTACTTAGGATATTTTTTTCTGCAGTCCGGGCTTAGATATTTATATTTTTTTTGGACTTAAAAAAAAACTTCTATTTTGGAAATCATTTCTCCTTTTCAGTTCTCTATATTCACTTTTTCAAATAGGAGAACGAAATTATGTTTCAAATCATTAAAACAAAATACTTTTTTAAACTTAGTTTTCTTCTCTTTTTGTTTGAATCAAACCCTAAGACTCAGAGGAGGATTAACTTGTGGTCAACCAGCCTCCCAGGACTGTGTCAGGTTTATGGAGAGTTCAAATTAAAAGAAGAAGTTTAAAAATACTATGTTTCAAACTATCACTCATGTTTTTCGAAAATTATGCTATCATATGTCTTTCAAATAATCATTTTTTTCGAAATGTTAATACTTCAAAATTCATTTTAAGAATTGTGCTTGATTCCCTTTTGATTTTGACAAACCCTAAAGACACAGAGGAAGGTCCACTTCATGACCTACAAGGACTCCTAGGATGTGTCAAATTTATGGGGAGTCTAAATCTAAAAAAAAAATTATTTCTAACAAGTATTCTCCTTAGCAATTATTTTTGAAATTATTAAATAATTCTTTTGATCTGAACTAAACCCTAAGAACTCAGAGGAAGAATACTTGTGGTCAACAAGCTTCCAAGGACTGTATCAAGTTTAGGGGGAGGTCAAATTAAAAGAGTTATCAAACATTTCTAAATAATATGTTTCCATACACTATATTTTCAAAAATGTGTCGAAAACATAAGTAATTTATCATACAAAATATTATTATTTTGTTTTTTGGCTTATAAAATCATTTTTTTAAATACCTTTTGAAATAATATTTGCTTGAGTCTTGAGAATTTCCAGGACACTTAGGAAAATGTCCTTGCAGTTAACAAGGTTTCTTAGGATTGTGTCAGATTGGAAAAGAAACCTAGTCAAGTAAAATATTATGTTTTCAAAATGCATAATACTTTTCAGAAATTATTTATATATTTCAAAGTCTAAAAGTTTTCAAAAACAATACCTAGACTTTCCAAAAAGGCTCAATCTGTTTTTTTTAAAAAGTACTTGCACCTGGCGAAGGGAAAAGTCCTAGCGAAGGGCTGCTAGGCACCTGGCGAAGGACTGCCAGGATACAAAGCCCTAGCGAAGGGCTGCTAGGCACCTGGCGAAGGAATGCCAGGATACAAAGCCCTAGCGAAGGGCTGCTAGGCACCTGGCGAAGAACTGCCAGGATACAAAGCCCTAGTGAAGGACTGCTAGGCACCTGGCGAAGGAATGCCAGGATACAAAGCCCTAGCGAAGGACTGCTAGGCACCTGGCGAAGGAATGCCAAGACACGAAGACTTGGCGAAGGACTGCTGGGCACCAGGCGAAGGATTGCTTGGTACTGAAGACCTGGCGAAGGACTGCTGGGCAAAAGTCCAACCGGAGGAGCCGGTTGGCATCAGGTAAATTCTCCCGAGAGGAGTAGGTGAGGACGCGTTCCTCGTCGAGGGAACAGTAGGCGTCGGTTCGACCTAGGGCTCCATTTTGGAGACCCAAAGTCAGAACCAAGACAGCTAAGGCTGTATAAAACTAACATATTATTGCTCTGTGTTATTTTGGACTAACCCTGGATGCATGACCGAAGGAACGAGTGTCTGCAGCTCAGAAAGCCTCAAAGGAGTGAGGCAGAAGCTGAGTAGGGCGCCCGGAGTGTCCCGAGCGCCCCCAAGGTGAATACAAAAAGAAGTGGAGCAAATGTACGCCTCGACAGCTCATGGGCGGGGCGCCCCCGTGCTCCCAGGCACCCCCATGCTCCCGGGCGCCCCGGATGGTCCGGGCGCCCTGAGCTCAAGCTAATGAAGCGGATAAGAGGCAAGCCAGCGAGAAGCCAACAGATAAGAGTCAACTCGGGCGCCCCCAGCGACCCGGGCGCCCCCGTCAAAGTTTGATCCCGAGTTTGAAGGGATCAGAGCTGACCGAGAGGAGCTCGGATCAGATGACACGTGGGGGGCGCCCCTAGGGGCTATAAAAAGGCCCTCGACCCCAAGACTTCAAGACAACAATTCTTCCAATGCACTCACGCTCTTCTACTCCCGCGCTCTGCTCCGGAAACCTCCCGACTCGAGATACAAGCACCGACGACGTCCCTCTGCTCCGAAAATACAATCTACACCGGACGTCGGTAACGAAGAGCTGTTTGTTTTGTTTACTGTACTACAATTATCATATCTGTCTGTAAACTGTTTTGCGCACATATAGAATTGCCCGCAGTAAACGGTCAACGACCGTGGGCTTTGGAGTAGGAGCCGACCGCGACTCCGAACCAAGTAAAAGATCTTGTGTTCGCGTTTTGTGTTTAATTCTTCCGCTGCGTAATTTCTCTAACTCTAATCCGAACGATTTACGATATTCACCCCCCCTCTATGGTTTCTCTTGATCCAACAGGACTTACATTGCCAAGGCTTTACCTTCGATTTATACTGCCAATGCATATGCAACCGTGCATGGATCCTATCACAAGACATCCCCACACCTAAACTCCTCAAGAGTTAGGATTTTTTTTATCAAAACGGGGTTTTTAAGAACATCTCTAAGGCTCCTCCTAGATTGGACTTACAAAGGCTTTTTAAGAACCTCTCCAAGGTTCCCCCTTTACCAATAAATGAGCAATAATGCTCCTCCTTTATCTAAGCTCCCCCTTTATCTAGGATTTCTCGCAAAGGCGTGTTTGGTTTCCTACTTGACCCTAACACTTCTCCCCCTTTGCCACACATCAAAAGGGCTCCAACAATATCCCAATTATTGGATCTTTTAACCTCTAATGAGTATAAACGTTGTGTATTACCCCCCCAATAAGATTATACATAAGTTTAATATTATTAGGACACATTTCGACCTAGCTGAAAATACTTTCAACTTGTATCAGTCGACTGAGATAGTTACCACTCGACTGACCTAGTCGAAAACCCAATTCATAGAATTATCAGTCAACTGCCCTCTGCATCAATCGACTGATACCCTAATATCAACCTTTTCAGCATTTTGAACCTAATTTTGGAAATGTATAACTAATTCCATAGATCTCCAAAAATTTTTAAATTTTGTGGAGAAATTTGTGGTACCCGTGTCTATTTGGAAAAAATACATTCAAAAATGTATCTATCACCAATCCCAAGATTGACATAAAACCCAAAACTATCTAAATGGTTCGATTGAACCTTGACCTAAAGTCCTAGTTTTGACTTCCTCTTGATGTATCTGCCCAAGCCAAACCACAATGAATCCCTAGTATTGGTTTATATGACATCTATATATCAAAAATCAATTTTCATGCAATATGACCCCAATGTCATATTTTCATATATGGCGCACAATTCTAATGTGTCAAAACCCTAGGATTGAGACTCAAATCCGTTTTCAAATCCTTCGGCACACTTCATGGTTCATTTAGACTTCCAGGAGAAATCCTTCCAAGATCCATTGACCATGGGTCCCAACTTGGCTCCCAGAGCTCCCCCTTGAGTTTTTAGCCTTAGCTACCTACCTAAGTGACTCTTTTATAAGCACAAGGCTACACCGGTGTACCTCCGGTGATTTTTGGCCTACAAACTTAACCTTATTAACTTTGGACACCTTGCCCTTAGTTAAGATTTTTTTTCACTTTAGCCTTGGGCATCTTGTCCTTGGTTAAGGTCTTTTTACCCTTAAATGACATTCTCTTGCCAGTTTTGGATTTCTCCTTGCTATAGTCATATGACACCTTGCATATGACTTCTCCATAGCATTAGAGAACTTAGATCGGTATCCTAGACCCGATATATCATTGTTGGGTTTTTGACCACCCAACATTATACCTAAACTCTTAGATCCAATAGTGAATTTATTTAGGTTTTTTTCTAATTTATCAAGCTTTGCCCTCAAAGCTTGATTTTCCCTTTTTAGGTTCTTAAATCTAGAATCGACATGTCCACCTTGGACATTCCTAGACCTACCCATTTGTCTAGGCATATGTCTCCCTTTCTTGGGATTAATGTCTTGGTCCTTGGGTTTAAAGGTTTTAGGTTTATCTGTAGGGTTTTTCGGGCCGCGAAAACCGCTTTTTCGCGTCGCGGAAACCCCGAAAGCCCCAATAGAAAGGATCCGAGCGAAGAAAACCATTTCAAAAATTTACGAGTGCTCGTTTACATGCTTCAAAATCGATCTACAACCTAGATCTATTAGAGAAGAGAAAAACTACCTTCGATGCGTGCCCCGCAATTCCCGCTCGCTCCTCGGTTGGTGTCGGATCTCAAGGATGCAAAGTAGCAACCCTCTAGAAGTATCCACACAAGCAAGAGAGTGGAGAGGAGAGCCTAAAAGTGTGCTAGCACTTTTGGGGTCTCGGCAAGATGAGAGGAGAGGGAGAGCCAAAACCAAAAACTAGTTGGGAGAAGAATCAATCACACACAAAAAAACTCATATTGTGTGTATAAGTGACAGGCCACTTAATGGCCATTATTGGCCATTAAGTGGCCGGCCACCACCTTCCATAACCCCCTTATTTGAATTCAAAATTCAAATGGGGAGGTTACTTAGCCTTGATGATGATGCCAAGTCATCACTTGGTCAAGTCAAGGTGATGTGGCTTGAGTCAAGTCAAACTTGCCTCTTATGGACTTTCCATATTTAGCTAAAGTCAAACTTTGACTTCATTATTCTCCCATGATTAGATTCATCCAACACTTGGATCAAACTCGAGTCCAACTCAAGTTGTCTAATTTGAGTCAAGTCAAACTTGCCTTTTATAGACTTTCCATATTTAGCCAAAGTCAAACTTTGACTTCATTATTCTCCCATGATTAGATTCATCCAACACTTGGATCAAACTCGAGTCCAACTCAAGTTGTCTAATTTGAGTCAAGTCAAACTTACTTTTTATGGACTTTCCATATTTAGCCAAAGTCAAACTTTGACTTCATTACTCTCGGTCCATCATATGGACTTATTCTCCATCTATTGCTCTATGTGTGTGACCCTATAGGTTCTTGTAACGTTGGCAATGCTCTTAAACCTATTTAAGGACATAAGCAATGAGAGGTATCTAGCAACACATCATTGCTACCCAAGTTACAAGAATGTCGAGATCCAACATCACCATTGTGACTAATAATTGTGACCATCACAATATGTGACAACGTCCTTCTATCTTCGATATCTAGATTGATCTTTCATGAGGCATAGACCGTGTCATCCTCCAATCAATCTATGTGTCTTGAACTCCAAGTAGACTCACTATAATCAAATAAGCTCAATATCTCATATTGCCTTATTTGGGCATGGCCATGCACTTAGTGATCTCACTCTATCAAGACTATGATATCTCTCCCGTCATATAGGAGGGATAGATCCCATCTACATCACTCACATCCCTCCGTATAATTTGTTACATACCCAGTAATCGCCTTTATAGTCCACCCAGTTACGGGTGACGTTTGACGAAACCAAAGTACATAACTCCTTATGTAGGGAACTATGGTGACTTCAGGTCTAAGGACTAATAGTCATACTAATAGTCACATGAGAAAGTATATGACACTCATATAACGATCCATGATACTTTCTCATGGCGGGCCATTCAGTATACATTCTCTAATGTATACCCATGTGTGAACTTGATATCTCATATCCATGACTTGTGAGATCAAGTCATCATGTTGACCTACATGCTAGTCTCTATGCATTAACATTGTCCTTGAATGTTAATACTTGACTAGGAATAATTAAAAGTAGTGTTCTCTATATCATCTCACTATCGATTCAACTAATCGATTGATATAGATAAGAACCTTCTACTCAAGGATGTTATTATACTAAGTTATTTGGCACCAATACACATAAGTACAATAACCATAAGAAATGCCTTTATATATAAGAAATATATATACAAGAATATGATACAATGAGTCCAAAAAAGTAATCATCATATGATTGGCTCTAGGGCTCTCACTAACAATCTCCCACTAGCACTAGTGCCAATCGCTATAGTATCTAATACCCAATGACCTAGTGTGACCATCATGCTTCATCTGTGCCAAAGCCTTGGTCAAGGGATCTGCGACGTTAGCCTCTGTGGGTACTCTGCAAATCTTCACATCTCCTCGATCGATGATCTCTCGAATGAGATGGAATCGCCGTAGTATGTGTTTGGTCCGCTGGTGTGAGCGAGGTTCCTTAGCCTGCGCAATAGCTCCATTGTTGTCACAATAGAGCTCTACGAGATCAGATATGCTAGGAACCACCCCAAGCTCAGTGATGAACTTGCGGATCCAAACTGCCTCCTTTGCTGCCTCTGATGCAGCAATATACTCAGCTTCTGTTGTAGAATCTGCAACTGTGTCCTGCTTCGAACTCTTCCAGCTCACAGCTCCGCCATTCAAGCAAAACACGAACCCTGACTGCGATCTGTAATTATCCTGGTCGGTTTGGAAGCTGACATCAGTGTAACCCTTTACAACTAGATGCTCATCGCCTCCAAATATCAAAAAATATTCCTTAGTCCTTCTCAAGTACTTAAGGATATTCTTGACCGCTATCCAGTGACGTTCACCTGGATCTGACTGGTACCTGCTCGTCATGCTCAAAGCATACGAGACATCAGGACGAGTACATAACATGGCGTACATGATAGATCCTATGACAGAAGCATAAGGGATCTTATCCATGCGGTCTCTCTCCTCTCTAGAAGAGGGACTCTGAGTCTTCGAAAGACTCACACCATGTGACATTGGCAGAATTCCTCTCTTGGAATTCTGCATGGCAAAACGGTGTAATACCGTATCGATGTATGTACTCTGACTTAGGCCAAGCAATCTCTTAGATCTATCTCTATAGATCTTAATGCCTAGAATGCAGGCTGCTTCACCTAAGTCCTTCATTGCGAAACAAGTCCCCAACCAAGTCTTCACAGACTGTAGCGAAGGGATGTTGTTCCCAATGAGTAGTATGTCATCTACATACAAAACAAGGAAGACAACTGTGCTCCCACTAACTCTTTTGTAGACACAAGGTTCATCTTCATTCTTGATGAAACCAAACTGTTTGATTGCATCATCGAATCGAAGATTCCAGCTTCGAGAAGCTTGCTTTAGTCCATAAAGGGACTTATGCAGCTTGCATACTCTACCAGTATGCTTTGGATCTACAAAACCCTCAGGTTGTGTCATGTACACTTCCTCGAGGAGGTTTCCATTCAGAAACGCAGTTTTGACGTCCATCTGCCAGATCTCATAATCGTGGTCTGCTGCAATAGCAAGTAAGATCCTAATGGACTTGAACATCGCGACTGGAGAAAAAGTTTCATCATAGTCAATACCATGAATTTGCTTGAAACCTTTAGCTACTAGTCTACCCTTATAGGTATGTACAAGTCCATCCATGTCAGTCTTTCTCTTAAAGACCCACTTACACCCAATGGGTTTGACCCCTTCAGGTGGATCAACCAAAGTCCATACTTGGTTGGTGTACATGGAATCCATCTCGGATCTCATGGCCTCTAGCCATTTCTCAGAATCTGGGCTCATCACAGCTTCCTGATAGGTGGTAGGCTCATTCTTAATGATCATAACGTCATCATGGTCAGGCAAGAGAAATGAATATCTCTCAGGCTGATGACGTACCCTATTAGACCTGCGAAGAGGTAGGTCTACCTGAACAGGTTGTTGTTCCACAATTCT